>JAPWDM010000024.1:4276960-4876960 GCA_035578155.1 Brachynemurus nebulosus
TTGTTATTGATAGAAAAAGTTTAGGTATAAGATTGAAAAGTTTGGTTGATTTGTTTGTCATTAAATGGCTATAATTTATAACTATTTAAACCATTTGTACGGTAAAATCTAATTACTAGTTTACCATTACGTTGAGCCTTACTGTACAAATTAAACAAATTATTTGAAAATCTTATTAAGAGTAACATTTGACAGACAACTCATTATAATTATGTCTTCTTCTGGAGTGTGGTTACAAATAGGTAACGACGTAAGTCGCCTCTTTATATTATTATCATTAATATTTCAGTTGTTTTTGTTTAATTAGGTTGGATTATATTATTATATTATCTTTTTCTAACTCGTAATGTTAAATCGAGAAGGAGTATTTTTAAGGAGTATTAAAAATTTTGTATTTAGTTATTGGTTTAAAATCTATATGACGTCATTTTGAAGGGTTGAACTAATTTGTGACGTAATTGTCTAAATATAATACTTCGGGTATAAGTATATGTATATATATATATATATATATATATATATATATATATATATATATATATATATATATATATATATATATATAAGTATATATATATATATATATATATATATATATATATATATATATATATATATATATATATATATATATATATATATATATATTTCCGCTACCTTTTAATATGTGTAGGGCCCCCCTATGGAAGTTAAGAGCTCAAATTTGGTAAATGGGGCTCATACCGATGTACAAAAAAAAACTATCAAAGTGGGGTCAGATTGCATAAGTTGAATAGTTTAGTTAGAGGTGGTTGCTATCAACTATAATAAAAGAAACTGATTACAGTGGTCATATGTTCGTAGCAACAGTACGTGGCCTACCAAAAGTGAATCGCAAGGTATTTAAACGTAAACCTCGAGAAGCAGGTACAACGTGAAAAGTCATTATGCGATGGACGGGAAATTCACTTGGACATTAAACGTCACATCAATTAACAGCAATAGTACTGTCATTTATTATTGACTACGATTGTTAAAAAAGTGCTGTATAACAGATAGTTTTTCAAGTCAGAAATTAAACTTTTATTTATTATTTTAAATGTGTTACTGATCTATTTAAAAATAACTTACGTAATCAAAGAATATTACACGTTCAAAGCTCAGTATTAGTTCGAAGAATTATTTTTCAATTAATTTTAATATTATATTCAAAAAGATCACTTTTTTCCTTTAATTTCGTTTTTTTTTTTTTTTCATCAGCCTACGACAATTTTTAACCGAGTTATAGTAGTTCAAAGAGTAGAGCACAGACTAAATTTTGACTGTTCATAACTTCCTAACTAATCATCGTACGGAAATTTTTCGGTGGTCGTTAGAAAGCTAAAAATGTGCTTTTTAATATGATAGAAACGTTAATTAAAAAAAAATTTTTTTCTATTAGAAAAATTATATTTCAATTTTAAAAAATATATATATATATATATATATATATATATATATATATATATATATATATATATATAGATTATATATACCCCCGTCAGAAAATTTAAGACCACTTCAATTATTCTTCCTAAAATGTCTTTTTCTATGCAATAGAAACTTTAATTTAAACAACGTTGTGTATACGATTTGACTATACATTTGACTTCCAATCCAAGCACTTGTTTAGATTATTTTGGCATTTCTTTGACAAGCAAGTCACATCAAAGTGTGAAAGTGAATATTCTCTATTTTTTTAAAAATTGAAATATAATTTTTCTAATAGAAAAAATTGTTTTTTTTTAATTAACGTTTCTATCATATTAAAAAGCACATTTTTAGCTTTCTAACGACCACCGAAAACACATCCAAGTTTTTACTAAATTTAGTAAAAACTTGGATGTGTTCGTTAGCCAGACACGTCCGATGCCACAGACCGGATATTTTAGGCTTAAAATCTTTTGCATGTGTTTTTGATCAAATTAAATTTGGAAATTTTTCACAAATTTTGTTATACTATCAAAACAATCGTAAGAAGTTATATCAGAGAACTTTTTAAACTTTTCCTCTATATAAACAGGTTCTCAAGAAAAAAAAATAAATTTTTAAAATAGAATCTCTTTTTATCGTGTTATCTCCTTCTATTGTATTGGAATAATCCTACTTTTATTTATTTTGATTATACACGTATTCTTAAGGGTATTACTACACTTGGCATTTCTACTACCTATCATATTTCAAATTTCTTTGGTTAAATATTCCGAATAATTCCTCAATAAATTTCTACGGTTATATAGGGTAAGTGCGGGAGAGACGCCGCGTCGGGAGAGATGCCGCAGTAGCCATAGTTCGTCCGTTGACTGACAGATAGCGCTATTAATGGATTATATGTTTAGAATAAGTTACTTATTTAAGCTGTATATGGTAATATTTATGATTAGTCCGTCAGTTTAGTAATTATCCAACTTTTTATTATTGAAAGGTAAGTTTTTTAACATAATATTTTATCAAGCATTTAATTCTTTAAATCTAAGCGCATACTGATCATTCAAAAAAAGATCTTAAGAAAAATATTTAAAATAGGTGCAAGAGTTTCGTGTAAAGATTTTTTCAGGAAATGGGGTATTTTGACTATACCTGGAGTTTATATATACGAGTTATTAACTTACATGCATAAGAAACAATATTTTATAATAGCAAATACAAGTAGCCACTATAATACAAGATTTAAGTCATCATATGATTTTTCACACAGAACAGCCTTTTATGAGAAAACACCGTTGTATGTAGGTTATAAAGCATTTGATAAATTACCAACGGAAATACGTAGGGAAGAGAAATTTGTTCAATTTAAAAACAAATTAAAAAATTATTTAATTAATTTGGCACCTTATGAAATAAGTGAATGTTTGTAATTTTTGACGTTTGTATACCTTTATTTGGTCATTTCTAATAAATATTATTATTATTATTATTATTAATTCATTAGAATTTAAGAATGTATATTTCATTGTTTTAATGAAAATGAGTTTTGATATTAATTTAGGTATATTTTAAAAGTACTGTATAAAATTTTAGGTTAGAATTCCGCACTATGCTTGCTATAGCAACATGCGGCATCTACATCAACAAAAAGGAGAGATGCCGCATGTAAATTTTTTTTTTTTTTTTGACTGTAAATTATGCCACGTAAATATAAAAGATCCATTAATGGATCAGAAAGAGCTCTCATATTGGTGAAGATAACGAAAATAATGATGATTGCCTGTGTATTGACTGTTTTGAAGAGTACTCAGAAACAAAAGAAAATTGACTGGTTAAGATGTATAAAGTGCCAAAAATGGTTACATATGGCATGCATCATGTATGGAGATGTGTATAAAATGCAAAATTTTTAATATGAAATATGCGGCGCCTCTCCTTCTTTGATGCGGCATCTCTCCCATAGGTGCGGCATCTCTCCCGCTTTGCAGGCTCTACAAAAATGTTAATTATGAATCCTTTATGACTTAAAATTTAAAATTATTTATAAATAATTTTAAAGAACAATGTTTACATTTAATGTGTACCAAATTTCAAATCAATTGAATGCATATTTTAAGAATTATCAAGTGTTTTCAAAATGTGCGGCGTCTCTCCCGCATTCACCCTAAATGTAATATTATTAAAGTTCTTACGATGTGACGTAGGAACTTTAATAATATCAGCCACACTATTAATATATGAAGATAGTTATTATAGATTCGGTAGGTGAGCGCTATAAATAATTGATTTTGCATAGATTTCAGAATATCTAATTTAAAGTAATTGGACTTTTAATTCACAAAATTTTACGCGAGCCACAGTCGGTAAAACCGTGGGTCGCAGCTAGTAAATTATATACATAGTCAGCATTCCGTATTGAAATACCGGTACCAGATGAACACTCAGTATTAAATAACCGGTAGTAAATTTATGATTAAATATCATGGAACCTAACCTGAAACTTATTTTCCGTATTCTTAAAAAAATAATCGATAAAATTATCATATTATGTTTGTTACTAATTGAACGTCCATAAACTACGTAGTGTCATTTTGACCAATTTTGAACCCCTCTTCCCTCCATATATACTATACGTGGCTTTTGGCTTTGATCCCCTTCCCTCAGAGTGGAACGTAGTTTTTCTTCTTAGCAAGTCCAGAAGACATTCAATTAAAATAATATTCTTTTTATTGCAACATTTGAAAATTAAGGCACTTTTTTATAGTTTAGAAAAATATTTTCTTATAAAACACGTCTCGTTGCTGTAAAAATATTTACGTAAAAACTGTGCGACCACATGGTATAGCAAAATTTACTTGAGATAGTTTTGCAAAATTTCAAAATATCACAAGCACGTCATAAGAAATTCATGAAATTTCATATTTAAATTCATGTTTGTTTTAATTGTTCGAAATAAAATTACGTAGCTCGACTCTGACTCCGCCCATCCCCACATCCTCCAGCGTATCTTTCTGTATAACCCCTCTCTCCCCCAACTAGGCTACGTAGTTTTTGGAAGTTCATAAATAAATAGCATTTTTTTAAAGCATTTTACAATTTAAAAAAAAATAAGGTCGGGGCGGCTGAAGCTTAAAGAGTCCATTGCAGAAAATTCCCATCCAAGCAATAATGACTTCCCTTTGTGTACTAGAAGCAGTTTTGAAAACTTTTAATTACCAAAGATATGAGACTTAGCCTGTTTGCAAATTGACAGCCCATATATATTTACATGTTTTATTTATTTAGAATTCATAGTCTCATACCTAATACCTATACCCGTAGGAATCAGGTACGTATACAATCTAACTCAGAGGGGATCATATGGGAAAATTAAGCAATATATATATATATATATATATATATATATATATATATATATATATATATATATATATATATATATGCCAGGTGAGTTTTTTGAGAGTTGTCATTTCTATTACAACCAAATTTTTATGATAAAAATGGTACTGGAAAAGGTTTTTTTCTTGGATGTAATGGAAATGTAGCCAAGAAAAACACTATCGGTTAAAGTAGCCTCAAGTACATATGCATATTTTTACCGCCTAACTGACAAATTAAAGAAAAATTAAAAAATTAAACTTGGGTAAAAAAATTTTTTGCTCAGTTATGTTGTTAATTAATGCATTAGATCAGTTTTATCGAAAAATTAATATATAGTCCCATTTAAAAATCTATAAGTTTGTACCATAGCTCGAAAACCATAAGAGCTATAAAGCTCCTGATTATAGCAATCGGTTGCCCCCAACGATATCTACAACTCTCATTTGAACAATTTTTCGATTAAATGAACGGTTTGGCTGTAATAAAAATGGCAACTCTCGAAAAACTCACACAGTATATATATATATATATATATATATATATATATATATATATATATATATATATACTACTCAAAACAAAATAAGGGCCACTCATGTTTTGCTGCATAAGTTTATTTTTATATAAGTTACAGTATAAGGTATGCTTACATTTAATTAAGGAACTAATTTTTTACTAAATAAAATTAATTTTAATAAGATTAAATAAAAAATTAATCCATAATTACATTTTTTTAGGATTTTATCATTTTTATAGTCATTTTTACAGTCATCAACAAACGTTCACGCTTTGAGTAAAAGCACACATTATGCAACTTTTCGGTGATTTAATATCGAGTATGCCCTCCCCTTTTTAAAACACATTCTTGAAGCCTCCTCGGCATGCTTTCAATAAGATGCGTAACGGTTTCATCAGGAATCTCCTCCCAACATCTTCTCAAGACATCAATCAGTTGTTGGGCGTGCACATCTTCTCCGGCTGCTCTGACTCGCCCTTTTAATTGATCCCAAAGATGTTCTATTGGGTCCAAGTCAGGGCTATTTGTAGGCCACGGTAAAACCTGTATATTAGCCTCCCTAAGGACAGTTGTCGTCGCTCGAGCGGTATGCGCTCGGGCATTATCCTGCGTCAGGATAAATCCGTCGGCCGCTCGTTGTGCAAAGGGGATCACATGGGGTCTAATAACCTGTTCGATGTAACTTTGAACCGCTATAGTACCCTCGTTCAGGAAAACAAGCTCAGTTTTGCCTTGCAAACTAATTCCACCCCAGACCATGACATTAGGGCCGCCAAATCTGTCGCGTTCATGAATGTGACGATCAGAAAACCTTTCTCCACTTCTTCTCCACACTCTTACACGTCGATCATCACTAAAAAACTTCACCTTACACTCATCCGTGAAGAGTACGTGGCGCCATTCCTCCAAGCCCCATTCAAGGTGTTCACGTGCAAATCTTAAACGGTTTGCACGATGCGCTCCGGTCAGTTTGGTACGGATTACCGGTCTTCTTGAACGTTATTGGTCTTCATTCAAACGATTTCGTATGGTCTGATTACTGACAACAGTACCAGTAGATCGATGTAAGCGATTTTGCAGAGTACCTGCGGTAACCGTCGGCTCACGTCGTGCACACAGTCAATGTAATGGTCTTCACGAGCAGTGGTAGCACGAACTCTTCCTGAGCCACAGCGCCGGGTTACACTACCGGTCTGCTGATACCGATTCCAAACATTTTGAATAGCCCTTCGTGAACAACCCAACTGCAGAGCCACGGAACGTTGAGATTGACCACCCTCAATCATCGTTACGGCTCTGGTAGCAGTAGCTTCGTCCATATGGTGTCGAATTCTCGGCATTGTAAAAGTAAATAATTGAATAACACGCCAAACTTCAAAAAACAACCTCAGCAATCAATAATCTAGCGCAAACTGATTTAAAATCAAATTCAAAAAAATGAGTAAAACTAACCACTTGACGCTGTGCGAGACAAAAAAACGTTTAAATCTTCCCCTCAACAATAATATCACTTAAACCTAACTGTTATCATTTACTCAACCACTTAAGATCATAACAACAGTCATTTAGAAAAGTTATTTTGACGTGGCTCGACATAAATCAGTTTTAAAATACAAACTTTCAAGTGGCCCTTATTTTGTTTTGAGGAGTATATATATATATATATATATATATATATATATATATATATATATATATATATATATATATATATATATATATATATATATATATGTATATATATATATATATATATATATATATATATATATATATATATGTATATATATATATATATATATATATATATATATATATATATATATATATATATATATATGTATATATATATATATATATATATGTGTGTGTGTGTGTGTGTGTGTGTGTTAATGCCATCAATAATTACCTTCCCTCAGCAAAAACAAATTGTATTTATCTTTGTTTAGCGAAGATATCTGAAGGAAATGCACAATATGGAAAATGTTATGTCAAACTTCATTTCTGCGTAATAATATCTAGTGTATGTTCTTAATTTTTTGGATAACAAAACCCCGTTTGCATACGCGCCTGGCTAAATTCAAATTTTAAGAATAATTATTTCATTCATACTTCATTGTATAAAGTATAAAGTACGACATACAACTGACTTTTATACTGTTGGTAGGTGTCTATGTAAATATTATAATACGTACCTACATATTCACATAATGAGGTTTTAAAGAGTCACTTGGGAAAATTTATTTCTTTACATTTTACCAAGTCGTTGAATAACATACATTTAAATAAACTAATATCAATTTTATAGAATTAATTAGATTGTTGCCGTAAATATAATTGCTATGAGAAGTACAACTTATAGTAATATCCTGATAAGAATAAATTTGCCTCTGAAAGAAAGCATATTTTTATTGTGTACCTAAATTTCAAACATTATTTATTTCTCTTATAAAATAAATTTAACGTAATGTCAACTTATTACTTTAGATGTAATGTAGTTAATAATATACAGACAGATTCCACACACATTATTATTTTTATAATTTTATTTATTCACTTACTTATTACAATTTTCAATTTATTATGATGTGAGTGGAGGAAAAGGAAAGTGGTGTCTGGGCTAGAATTTGGTAGAAATGCGCCTGCAACCGTCTTTTTAAGGAACTATGTCGATACTTATCTGGAGTTGCATAGGTAAACCGCAGGAAACCTTCACGAGCATAGCCGACCGCGTCAAATCAACCTTCGACCTACCAGTCCGCAAGTGCTGGTGCCTTGGTATAATGTAATTTGGATTTAGAAATTTCTTACAAAAATACAAAATTACAGAATAACGATAATAAAATATTTTTACAAATTTGCATAAATTCCTTCTGCGCAGCTTAAAAGACAGTTTATTCTGGTCAAGATAATACCAACATAATATGTTTGAAAAGTTTCAAGAAGAGCAAAAGTTTAATTAATTGACGTGGTAAATTATAATACTTTTTATAACTACTTACGTATTTTAGTGTATTTTTGCTAATTTCTTAGAAAATACAAAACGCTGAATAAAATTAATAAATACTGAAAACTTACTTGTCTGTGTGCTCCTTGCATTTCACCGGGCACATTATGTACACTGCGTATCAGATGCCGTGCAATCAATGCATAAAATACACCAATTATTGTTAATGGTATAGCGTAGTAGATTAGAAATCGTAACATGATGATTATTTGTGGATAGTTTTCACCCCATTCCTTCGGAAATGGATAGCACACCTGTAACAAGTAGACAAAAATATTAACAAATGATTCGTTAAAAATAAGTCCAAATTATCAAAAGAGTGAACAAAAACTGAGGTAAGACCGGGTATCTAGGAAAAAACCTTTGCAATTTTTTACCTTTGTATAAGATCGGTATTTTCGAATAAGTTTTCATACCTTATACTACCTTTGCCGAATTCAAGGGAATCACTTGAAATTATCAAATTGTCAATTATCAATTAATGATGTAATAGCAGAATAAAACCATTAATTTTGTTACTAGTTGTTAGTAAAAGACAACAAATAACTAAATACATATTTTTTTTATAAGATTATTTAGGTATTAATAAATTAAATTTAAAAAAAATATTTTTTTTAAATAAAAGCTTTTTTTTTAAATTTGGGCTAAAAAGTATAAAATAACTTTTGAGTGAAGCTTGGATCATCATACAATATAATTTATAGTTGACGCGTTATCTTAACTATTTCCGTTTTAGATGTAAATAGCTACTTTACTTCTCAATAATTACCAAACTTAATTAAACGCCTCAAGCTTTTATAAATTATATTGCGTATTGCTTCAAACTTCACTCAAAAGTTATTTTATACTTTTTAGCCCAATTTTTAAATAAAAGCTTTTTTTAAAAAAATATTTATTTTAATTTAATTTTTTTTATACTTTTTAGTCTGATCAAAATTAGTTTTAAAAAAATTCATTAAATAAGTAATTTTTTTACCTATATTTTAATTGGTTATTTTACCCTAATCAGACGTAACTGTGGAAGTTAAAAATTGCAATATAAAATCATGGAACAATATTTGGCAGTTCGAAATGTCAAAAATTTACTCAAGACTAAAAATTAGCAATTTTAGTTTTGAGGGAATTTAGGACAAAACTAATATTGCATTGTGATTCAAGTTATACACGTATGCAAGATTTGAAACATCTAGCTCAATATTAGAACTCGTCTAAATTTTGATTCCAAGATTTGATCTAAGCAAACAAACAAACATTATAAGTTAAATAAAAGTTTTTAATAAAAGATAAGCTATTAAGGGGGAGGGGGGAGTTCAAATAAAAAAGCAACTTTTTTATTTATGATTATTTTGCTTGTTAAAATTTTTTTCAAATTAGGGAGGGTTTCAAATAGAAAATTTTGTTTTTAAAACATTCATTACTCTTCCCTGTGGGAAGGGGGCGGGCGTCCTTTTTCACAAGTTTTTAAGCGTTTACAAGGAACGCCATATCTCAAAAAGTAATGAATATTTTTTAAATATTTTTTCATTATTTTAGTCCTAAAGAACCTGTCCATAAAGCTGAGTATGGGTTTTAGGTAATTTTAAAAATTAACTATAAAATTGTAATCCCAAACTTCTAAAAATTATAAAACCCAATTTTTTATTTAAAAAAAAAATGTTTAAGAATAGTTACAATTGTTCAAATGGAAAAAGCATAATCCACTTTATGCGCAATATGTTTATGAACAAAATTTAAAAAAAAAATTAGGTCTATCTTTTTTAGAACTTGAGATATGATTTTCCTTGTTAGGAGAAACACAATTTTCGGGAAACGGCAAAAAACAAAAATAATAACAAAAAAAGCGGTTTACTTACTGTTTATTAAAACGTCTAGAAAGGCATACAAATAAAAGAACATTATCTCAGTGCATACTATAACTCATGTACACACCAAAACTAATAATTACTGATCAAAACGCGAGGGGGGGACGAGCGTTGTCTGCAAAGGAGCAGCAACTTGACTGTGTAGCGGCTCACAAATAAATATTTTTCTACTTGAAAAAAATTTTTTTGGCCATGTTTTATATATCACCGTGTTTGTTAGGAACCACAGAACAAAATAAAAACAAAAAACGAGATTTGAAAAAAATTAGTTTATTAGCCGTTTCTGGCGTGAACTCCTCCCTTAACATAATAATAGTGAATACGTCAAATTAAAGATTATATCTCGACCAATTGTTAGACCAAATATTGTAAGGGGCAATAGCATTTATGGAACAGTTTGGCCTCTAAAATACTTATGAGGATAATTAATATTTATGGGAAAAAAACGTTGATAATTCTTCGGATTCTCAGAATATACGACCTTCATGAAGAATCAAATAGATGTATATTTTACCTAACCAATTGATATTATGCAAGAGGTTTTATTTGCAGGAGGACTTTTTTCTGAAAAACCTCAAATTTTAAAAATTAAATTAGAAACACATTTAAACACAAGTTGTATTATTATATCTCTACTACATCCACGTAAGTATACCTTTTTAGTAAATTGGAAAATATATTTAGAAAAATACGCAATTCAATGGTAAGCCGATAATAATATGTATCCAAAAAGCTATAGCAATCCAGAACATGGTTCTTTGATCTTTAAACATAAAATATGTTAAAGGTAAAAATTAGTTTTCTTAATCGCAGTTTGCATGGAAGGTAAAACAACCAAAAAAAAAGTAGAAAGACTAAATATATGAAAATTTTATTAAAGCAAAATGAAAGAAATGTTTTACGCTGAAACGTTTTCTCAATTTTTGAAGCAAATAAATTTTTTAAATTTTTTCTGCTTTTCTCTGATGTACATTTACATTGATGATGCCTACCTTTTTCCTTTTTCCGTAAATTCTTCTACCTATATATACATATATTCTATTTACCTCAGTTCAATTTGACATACTTTTTGCATCACTCACATAACTAAACGATTTACAAAATTAATAAAAGCTCGGGGGCGAACATAGTCTTTTATATGATTATATACATAGCCCAAGAGCCCGCCGTATACAAAACCTATGTATAAGATACATGAACGGTTTTTTGTGAGTAAGTAGTACTTCTCCTGACCTGAAGGAAGCCCCCTTGAGAATAGCCATATTTTGCCCGCATGACAAAAATCTGACGCCACTTCCAGTTATGGTTTCGTTATGTTATCAAATACATTGATGATATTTACACCAAAATAAAGGTTTCGAGGTGCAAATTAAAAATATCGAGGGCTGTCAAGTCTTAGTAATTCAAAACACCGAGGCTGCCTTCATTGAAAGTTTCCTTTTTCAGTGAATGCAGCCTCATTGTTACGAACTGGCAGCCCTCGATATTTTTATTTTGCACCTCGAAATCTTCATTTTGGTGTAATGTATTTGATGACATAACAAAACCATAACCGGAAGTGACGTTAGATTTTTATTATATCTTATACATAGGTTTTACATACGGTGGGCTCTTGGGTTAGCAGCTATGGTGATGAAATGAACCCATATTATATTATATAGATGACTATATCATATATGAAAATCAAAAAGTAAATCAGTGATGTTATGATAAAATAATTTTATTGAAAAAAAAGTCGCAACGGAACGTTTAGCACTTGTATTTGAATTAAAATCATGCTTCGTACGTATCTATATGTATCATCAAAGAAATACATAATTTTCTGACACAAATTAATTATCCTTATTAACTTTTTAATAAAATTTTCGTTATTTTGTAATAAACATTAACAGCTAAAAAGGGAATCTTTGCTTTTGTTTGTAATTAGTATTTTTTGATCTCGTTCCATTCATGTCTCATAAATTTCATAAAAATTTAAAATGTATTAAAATTAAAAAAAAAAGAACTATGAAATTAGTCCTGATACAGGTATAAATTCAAATCATATACAGTATAATGTGTTTTTTTGATACACTAGTTTCCGTTTGTATTAATCTACATCGTATATTGTTTATAATCTATACACCCAGGGCCGAATTTACCCTAAGTGCCGCTCGGGACACTGTGAAAATGTCGCCCCTACTTTTCCATAAAACAAAAATTTAAGAAAAACAATTCCCATTTCTTATTTTCCTTTCAAGAAATAAGTGATGACCAGAAAAAAGCCAAATTGTCACGTATATTTCAAATTTTGCCGCCCGGGGACAGTGCCCCGCGTGCCCATAGTTTAAATCCAGCATCGAGTCTTCATGCGGTGTTTTATATGTCCGTTCTTTACTTTCATTTAGACCCTAGTTAAAAATTCACTATAAATATCGCAAGAACCCGTAAAGACTGAAACCTAAAAAAATCATAAATAGTAAAAATTTTAATTTACTTTTCTGGATCTTTAAGCTAAAAGAGCAAATATACTGTCAGGAGGCGTGGCATTCAGTTTCCTCGGATTTGTAACCTGATTTTATGTCCTCAGTTAATCCCAAAAGGACCCCTCCGGATAAGAGAGGTGAATCTGACTAAGGTCCAACCTGAGTCGGGGGTGCCATGGTAAAGTTCGCCCTTGCACATGTATTCCATAGCTGCAATATTAGGTCAAGGTTGCTTTGCGTTTTCGAGTTGTACCAAAATGTTCAATTTTGGACTTTTCCCGATTTTCCACTTTCCTTCCCCCCAAGTGCATCAGTATTATATATACGTACGTAGGGTTCTAAGAGCTCCATAAGACAGTGCCTGCAGCTCTCCAAAACACGGTGTTTAGAAGAAGATATTTGCAAATATTTCTAAATGACCTACGAAAACAAACAAAACGCGACCTTAGACCAAAATGAGACATAGATTTTTGAAATATACGCCTTTGAATTAGTAAATATATGTCTAAAAATATTTCGCAAAATTGAGCCAAATAAGGCTAATTTAAAGAGCAACCCTTAAAAAGAGCAAGCTTGTGCGATTAAGGTTAATTACCAGTGCTTTCACTAGTATGGAAAGGTCTCATAAAATATCATAAATCAAAAAACATGACTTCCGACACAAAAAGGTAAGCTAAAAAGTTAAATACAAGTTATCCTTGAATTCTTACCGCAGCTAGGGAACAGTTTTGTTAAAGGTAAATGCTTCTTATGGTTGCTTACCTCCAACGTATCTTTACACTGATATGATGAGAATCCTTTCAAAAACTCCTAAACGAGTGTACTAATGTGTTTTTAGTTGAACTGTTACTGATGTAGTCGTTTACAATAAGCTACTCAACATTTGTGCTGACTTGGATATCCTGGTCAAAATCGACCCCTTGTTAGGTGGTAGATGGCAGCAACTACATGTGAGCCGATTTAAATGCCTGTTGAATCATTACAATCCTTACGTTACTCTGAGTAATATAGGCTACGTGACGTCGTGGAAAAGCCAGTCGGGTAGACAGACAAGCACTGCTACTAAAAAGCATGAAAAAGCGTCTGAAACAATTTAGATGGGGGTGATATTGTTAAAATTCTTAATACTTTAATAAAATTCTTAATACATATCAAAATACTTTACTCTGACTAACATAGGCTAGGTGACATAATATAGCTTCGAATTAGTAAAAAAATATAAAAAATATTCGGCAATGTTGAAGCAAACCAGCTTTCTGTTTTCGAGTTGTATCAAAATGTTCAATTTTGGACTTTTTCCGATTTTCCACTTTTCTTCCCCCAAGTGCATCAGTATTATATATATATATATATATATATATATATATATATATATATATATATATATATATATATATATATATATATTATATATATATATATACATATATATATATATATATATATATATATATATATATATATATATATATATGTATGTAGGGTTTTTAAGAGAATCATAAGACAATGCATGCAGCTCTCCAGACACGGTGTTTAAAAGAAGATATTTGCAAAAATTTCTTAATGACCTACAAAAGCACACAAAACGTGACCTTGGACCAAAATGAGACATAGGTTTTTGAAATCTACGCCTTTGAATTAGTAAATATATGTCTAAAAATATTTCGCAAAATTGGGCCAGGTAAGGCTAATTTAAGGATTTAAATACAAGGGGCTCTAGTGACACTCGGTGTTGCAGCCGCCTTAGTGGGCTTGTTTGGCGCAACCTAACTTTGCAGCTATGGAATACATATGCAAAGGCGAACCCTACAATGGCACTCCCGACCCAGGTTAGACCTTAGGCAGATTCACCTATCTTATCAGGAGGGGTCCTTTATCGTGTTAATAATAAATAAGATAGCGGCGTTAAATAGATTTAATATTTGCGCATTCATCAATTGCGATTAACGTCAGAGGAGGCCATCTAAAACCCAATCCGCATAAGCCCTGCAAACATCAATAAAATCGATTTAATTGTTTAGGAGGTATAGACGTTTGAAAGTTTTGGGACACACAGCTTGACAAACAGACAGACCAACAGGCATACACCGAACGAACATTGTTCAAAAAGCTCTAAAACGTGAGTAGTAAGAATGCTACCAGTACCACTCTGCCATAAAATTTCAAAAATTTTCAACACGAAATTTCACGGTTCTACATACATAAGGAAAATTTCCGTCCACTTTGTAGGTTTATTTGTTTTTTTTGGCCTCAAAATGTTAGGATTCCATAGAGCCGCATATACCCTAATTAGTCTGATTCTCATACTTACCCGTCCACATAGACAACAGTCAAGTCACTTTGTTTGTAGTAATGTGATATCAATCTAAAATTTTCTTCATACTGTTACTATGAAATAACATTAAACACATTCCTAAACATACGATACAATGAATATGAAATATGTTAGGTTGATAGACACTGGTTATCGCTAACTGACTACTTTGTTATCTTTAGTTGAAAATATTTCCTATGTCAATGTTAACATTATTTTGACGTTAAATCTGATAGGATGAAAATATGTTTTAACTTGTAAACTTTAAAACTACTTAGTTGTCCTCCTGTGTTTGCGAAATATTTTGAATATTGTTATTGTACTCTGAAGGATGAGAAATCTTTAAAATATTTAATATGGTTATCGAAGACAACAGTGGAGTCATTTAAGAATTTTCATTTGAAATGGCAGAAAAAAGGTTTTGTTGAAGAATTTTTGAGCCGTAACGAATAATGCAATCAATATACAAATGTTTAAGCATAGAGATGTACAAAAGATGTAGAAAAAATTTTTGTAGGAGTCGCTTTTTTTGAAGAGGTTCATGGTGCGCAGCATTACAGTTTTCATAACAACAGCCAGGAAATAAAAACAAATTTTCATCATTTGCATTGGTTTTACACGATTATTAAAAAATACCGTGGGCAGCGGGGCCCCATCACGGAAGTCGAATTTTTCCCTTCATCTTCGGTATCTTCAAGATATCTAAATGTGATTGAAAGTCTAAAAGCGATTTGTCATTTTGGTGGTTTCAAAACTGATGATGAGTGTCCGGCTGATCGGGGCTTTAGAAAAAAGGGTTTAAGTTTTAAAGGCTGAATCTCAGTAAATTTCAATTTTATGCCGATAACAGTTACAAGGAAAAAAAACCGACACAATTCGTACGAGGGCATTCTGACCCATGCTTATCCGCCAATTGCCTTTGTGTTTTATTTAGCGAATTTCCATTCTGGAAATTCAGCTTTTATAGCAGCTCTTATGGTAAGACCTAAGTCCGGGACTATGACAGAAATTTGTTTTGGAGCCTCTAGAATCCGAAAATCTAATTCACTAAAATTTATATATATATATATATATATATATATATATATATATATATATATATATATATATATATATATATATATAAAGTTTGATCTTTCCATCAAATTTCGTAACAATTGGGCGTTTCGTTCGACAGCTATCGCGTGCACACATAAATACAAATAAATAAATAAATAAATAATATATATATATATATATATATATATATATATATATATATATATATATATATATATATATATATATATATAAATATGTTTTTTGATTCAAAAAATGTAATTAAAAAATAAAACTTTATTTTAATGATCTCCTTTACAAATACCGTTATTACAAGATATAAACGAATTCTAAACGAAAAGTCTTGAACAAACGAATAAGTCGATCGTATTTATACAATTTTGAAAGGATGCACGTGTTTTATTCGTTTGTCCAATTCAGCAGAATTATCTATAAGATTTCTTTGTTTGGTGTGAAAATATCTGATTTTACAATTACATGAAATTACAGGAAATGAATATTATACTTTTTGATGTACAATAGTTTGATGAGAAAATGCTGAATATTGATTTTACATAAAATATAGAAAATGAAATAGGATCTATTTAATTTATTTAATTCTTAATAAATCGAATCCATAACTCCTCCCCTCTTAGTGAAGCGCCGGCCATAGAAGTTTTACTTCGCCTGACGGTGCTTGTGGATGCTCGGTCGTAGTGGTTGTAGTGGCCAAGACTGGAATTTCGTGTTTTCTTGACTTCGTTAAGTAACCAAATGTGATGACGGCTAT
Source organism: Brachynemurus nebulosus (assembly GCA_035578155.1). Taxonomy (NCBI): domain Eukaryota; kingdom Metazoa; phylum Arthropoda; class Insecta; order Neuroptera; family Myrmeleontidae; genus Brachynemurus; species Brachynemurus nebulosus. Next base: position 4,293,781 of record JAPWDM010000024.1, read on the forward strand.
AGCGATTATAATAAGTCCAAGTATGATGTAGGTGCTGGAAATTTGGATGATTCCGTGCGTTTTCAGTAGTTGAATTTCTTCTCTGTTTTCAGTATGATAATTTTTTACCTTTTCCATGTTGAGCGGTTCTTCAAACTTCGTTTCGTTTATGGATAAGTTATGAAGCGGTAGGATTCTAAGGTTGCTTTGGAATAGTTGTTCCCTATTTTCGTACACAATTCCATTTATGGTAACGGTGCACTGGTGGAATTTTATTAATATTGTCCCATTTATTTCACGTTCCTTGATACCACATGTCGTAGATAGTAACGTATTTGGAAAATTGATTAAGAGTAAGTACTCGTTGAACAGGAATTTAAGTTGTTCCTGTTTGAGATATTCGGTGTAGACACAGTGTCCTTCGTTGTTAAGTAGAATGTTTCCAAGACATTGGTTTTCCTGGGTTTTCGTCAATGTTGTGAGATCGTTATCGCAGATGAAGATGTTGCAAATTTTTCGACATGCTTTTTCCATTAAGTACAAACATTCCCCGTTTACGAGTGCATAATTTTTATTAAGTTTGATAGTTTTTTGATAGACATTAGGAATTGATTCGACGTAGTCGAGTCGAAAGGGTAGTTTACGAAATACTGGGATTTGAACGTTGAAAATTATGTTGGTATTGTTATAGTATGCTTGGGCGTTAAGAAATTCATAAACTTCTTCCAAAGAATTGATAGGAATATTTTGTTCGGTTAATAATTTTAAAGTATAGTCTAATTCGTCGGGTATTAGAATATTTTTTGGCATAATGTTCAGTTTAGCCATGTTAATTGTTTGCATTACATCTTTGATATGAGAGTTTAGGTATTCGATATTGTAAATTATTTGTGTCAAATACTGAGAATATTTAATTAAATGTTCCTCCCTTCTAACTTCATTTGCTAAATTACCGGAAAAATGATTTAAGTATGCATTAATTACATCTTGTTGTTGATTTATGTGTTCAGTTATTTTATTAAATCTATCAATCATTTGAGTGTTGATTTTTACTTGCTTATTTAATTGTGTTGCCATATTATCCTGATTATTTTTTAAAATTTCAATGTAATTGTTTATTTTTATGGCGTCATTATCGTCCATGTTTCCTGTTATGTATTTTATGGCTGATCCGAGGCCATTGATGAGACCGCGCCGGTTCCTTTTAATTTTTCTTGGATAAATCATTTTAAAATTATTTTGGAGTTCATTAAATTTCAGTTGTACTGTAGTTTTTAAATCCTTAAATTTTATATCATCATGAATAAGCTTAATATTAGAATTTAGTTTTTCGATATTTTCTTTATAATTATCTAAGTTAATAATGTGAATAAGGTTGGAGTGAGATTTGATCAATTTTGCATTTCCCAAATTAATCGCGAGAAGTCCCGGGTTGTGGGTCAGGTCTTGTATGTCTATTGTCTGCGTCGTTGTTGTCGTTATTATTGTTAACCTGCAATTTTAAACGTCTTTTTAGTTTCTGTTTGTGTAGTTTTCTATTGTTTACGTCGATTAATGTTTTTCCATGGTCTTCTTTAACTTTTGTTTGTTTAAATTTTGGTGTTAATTTGTTGTTGCACCTTTCATGTATTTCAAATATTTTATCACCTGGGTTCAAAGCTATTGGATCTTCCATATCTCTATTAAGTTTATCTATGAGTTTAATTTTGTTTTGTTCTACCCTATTATTTACTTTTCCATAGAGTTGTTCTTTATGATTTTGCATTGCTTCTGGGTTAGGTTCTAAGTGAGCATCATATTTCCTACCAAAAAATAACTCGAATGGTGTAAATTTAGTTACTGAATGAATTGAATTATTATAGGTGGCTATTGACATTGATAATTTATCTTCGTGGTTCATTTCTGGATTTTCTTTATGAACTATTCTATAAATTTCTAGCAAGGTAGAATGAAAACGTTCTACAGGTGAATTTGAATTTGAATTCCGAATTGATGTAACATGTAGTTCAATGTTTGCTTGGCTAAGGAATTGTCTGAATGTGATAGAATTAAATGATTTTTCAGAGTCGGCAACTAGTAATTTTGGTGGACCGTAATTCGCAATAAATTTCCTAATTTGGGAAATTATGTGAATCGTATTTCTAGACTCTAAGGTGTATGCCTGAGCAAACTTGGAAAATTTGTCAACTAAAGTTAACATATGTTCATTATTTAGGTAAAATATATCAATGTGAATTATTTCCAAAGGTTTTTTGGGTGTTTGTGTTAATGAATATTTTATTTTCGGTGGTCGTCTGTCATATTTTACGGAATTGCAAATATTACAGTTGTTTATATAAAATGAAATTTTTGATTTTAATGAGGGAAAATAGTATTCGCGTCTTAAATGTAAAAACGTTTCTTGTATTCCGCGATGATTACTTTTCTGATGGTATTCCTGAATAATTCTATCCTGTTCGTCTTCGTCCTCTACGTCGATTAAAATTTTTGTGCAACGAATTAATCTGAATTGTTTTGATCGGCTAAAATATTGAGAGTAAATATCTTGTAGTCTAAGGAATGTTTCCTCATCTTCACAATAAATTGCTGTTAGTTTTTTAGGGGAAAGGTAGCATTTAAATATATTAACAAGGATTTGATTGGTATATTGGGGAAATTGGAAGGTTTGTCTTCGTTTTTTGAAAGTGACTGAGATAATTCTATTCGGGCGATTCCTACTGATGATCAAAACTAATTGTTCGCTAAAATCGTTGAGTGGGTTTTCGGATATACGAATGTAATCGGTTTCATATTCTTGTCCACTATGCTGAGTCTGAGCGTCGCTTGAGGGTGCTTCATTTTCGATGGAGCTTATTTCGTTGTGTTTTTCGTTGATGTTTATTTCAGGTTTAATTCTTGATAGAGCGTCAGCATATGTATTGTATTTCCCGGATTTGTGGATGATCTCATAATCAAATTCTTCCAGCTTCAATCTCCAGCGAACTAATTTTGAGTTTGGCTCCTTTAACGACATGAGCCACGTTAAAGGTTTGTGGTCGGTAATGATTTTGAACTTCCTTCCGAAGAGGTACGGCCGAAAATATTTCGTTGCCCAAACGATTGCCAAAAGTTCTTTTTCAATTGTAGAATATTTCTCCTCGGTGGATGTTAGCGTTCTTGATGCGAAGCAAATGAGCTTGTCCTGGCCTATTGGTCCTTGTGAAAGGATTGCTCCAATCGCATAGTTGCTCGCGTCAGTAGTGAGATTGAAAGGTTTGGAGAAATCAGGATAGGCCAATATGGAATCTGTTGTTAATAGTTTTTTACAAGTTTCAAAACAGTGCAGATATTCTGGTGTAATTTTGATTTCTTGTCCCTTTTTTAAGCACTTTGTCATCGGTTTTGTGATTTTGGCAAAGTCCCTTATGAATTTACGGTAGTAACCCAGAAGACCAAGGAAACCTTTTATCTCTTTTTGGGTTTTAGGTAACAGATAGTTGGTAATTGCTCAAATTTTGTCAGGGTTCGGTTTGACATCTGCACTTGTCACTATGTGACCAAGGAAAGCGATTTCTCGATGTAGAAACTCCGATTTATCGAGTTGAACTTTCAAATTTGCCGATTTTAGTCGTTGGAATACTTTCTTGAGGTTCTCTATATGTTCTTGCAACGATATTGAGAAAATAATGATGTCGCCCATATAAACAATGCAAATGGTGCCTTGTAATTCCCGGAGGACATTATCCATCACCCGTTGGAATGTAGACGGCGCATTTTTCAATCCAAAAGGCATCCTCACGTACTCATAATGGCCATTTTCGACTGAAAAAGCTGTTTTCGGAATATCCTTTGGGTTTACCTCGATTTGATGGAACCCACTTGCTAAGTCCAATGTCGTAAAATACATACATTTTCCAAGCTTATCGAGGATGTCGGTGATATTCGGGATTGGGTAGCGATCATCAATGGTCTTCTCGTTGATTTTCCTATAATCGACGACCAGTCGCCATTTCTGTTTTCCAGAAGCGTCGATTTTTTTTGGAACTATCCAAATCGGCGATGACCATGGTGGAAAGCTCGGTCGGATGATTCCCTGTTTAAGCATTTTGTCCAGTTGTTGTTTGACTTCTTCTTTATGGATTTGTGGGTACCTGTATGATTTGGTATAAACTGGAATATCATCCTTTGTTATTATCCTATGTTTTATTTGAGTTGTTGTCCTTCTTTGTAAAATATGTCTTCAAATTCACGACACAATGATATGATACTTCGTCGTTCTTCTGAATTGAGATGGTTTACTCTAATTAGAGATTCAATTGGAGGTAATTCGCTGTATTCTTGGGTTATTTGGTGAGTGTTAAATTCAATTACTTCATGATGGAGTAGCTCAACTTTTAGTGGTTGTTCGACGAAGAAGGTTTGTTGAGAATTAGAAAGATTTATAGTAGGGGCAATTAGGTGCCAATCTTTTGCTAAGTAGATACCGGCAGGAATAAGGAAGTTTTTATTTATATATGTGTCAGGAAGAATTACGTCACCGTTTTGGATGTCTACGGGTAGTTTAGTGATAATTTTGTTATTAGGTGGAATCTTGTCCGCTCATAAAATTTGGTTTGTATAGTAGTTTAATTGTCGTGTGAGGTGTGTATAAGCATTTGTGAAATGTATCTATCTGTATTTTTAATTTACTTAAAATATCAAGCCCAAGTAAACCGTCAAAATAGTTGTGAAATTTAAATACAATAAAGTCTAATTGTCCTTGTGTTTTGAATTCGACAAAGATTGGTAATGTTACTCGTTTATTAAGTTTATGTGTCGTTAGAATTGTTTTAATTTCAACAGTCTGGGTTGTTTGTAAGTCGTCGGGGTGCACGTATTCGGGGTTTATAAAGGAGTTTGATGATCCTGTGTCAATAAGGAACTTTAATTGTTTTCCGGAAGGATGTAAGATATGAATATATGGGAGTTCTGAGCCATGAAAATTTTGATCTATGTATCCTCGTTGCTCGGGCAGGTCGATTGAAAATTTCCATCGTCAATTTCAGCTTCGATTTCGTATGAGTAGTCGTAGTTTCCATAATCGTTCGTTTCCTGACATTCAGTTTGGTATCCGGTTACAGACTGTTCCCAACTGGCGTTTTGAGGAATATTTTCATTCACGTATTCGTCCAGTTGATATTGAGCTCCTTCTGTGTGATGAATTTCTTGACTGGTGAAAGTTGGTTTACTTTGTTGTCTGAAGAAGAAGTGTCCCATTGGTTTTGGTTGATTTTGTTGTGGGTTTCTAATTGACATCCTGTTACTTCCGATGTCCATCGGTGTTGGAGTGTAGTGAGATGGTCCAGGTCTTTGCATAAAATTATTCTGTTGAGGTTGGGGCGCTGGTAGTTGCCTTTACACTGGTTTAGGTGGTTGATATGTAGGTTTAGGGAAATTATAATTGTTATGCCTAGCAGGTTGATGATAAAATTGAATTGGATAATTAATTGGTTTGGGTTTTGGTTTGACAGCAATTTGTTGTTTTTGAATATAATTACTTCTAGCGTAATAAATATTTTGTTCCTGAATACACATTGAAAATTCTTCGTGAAGGGTTTTGGGTTGGCGAGCCCTAATGGCACTACCTATTGGTTCTTTAAGTCCTATTAAGAATGCATCCTTACATAAATCTGAATACAGCTTAATTTTTGCCCTAACTATTATCTGGTCTGTTTCGTGTAACTTTATAAAATTTGTCATGGCGGAAAATGTTTCGATAATTGAACCGTAAAATTGTTCAATGGTTTGGTTTGTTTGCCGTAAATTATGTAAGTCGCGTATTAGACTAGTCTCGTTTCGCTTGTCTGCGTAATGGGAAATAAGATTACTTTTAATTTCACCCCAATCTATGCTAGTTCCGTACATGTTTAGTACTTCGCTAGCTTCACCTGTTATTTTATTTCTAATTGCCCGTAACCATAGTTTACCTTGCGGTGTCCCATTGATTCCGGGTACTAATGGTAATATTTCTTCTACGTTACTAATAAAATCAAATAATTGACGTGGGTTACCGTCAAAAGGAGTTAAATCTTTAATAGTATCGGGTAATCTTAGAGCTTCTAAATATTCACTAGCTTCATTTCGCGTCATTGTATTATTTGTATTATTTATTTCTAAATCTGAACAATTATTAATATTTTCAGTATTTGTTTCGATATTTAGATTAATTGGTTCTAAATTAATATTAACTAAGCTAAACTGGACTTCCTCAATCGTATTCAGCGAAGAGGAAGTGTTTTCAACACTTGCGTTTACTGCGCCGGGAGTGTTGGAAGACTCTCGTTTGTGGTAAGGAAAAACTTTTTTGGACATTAAGCACTCGCAAAAAGAGAAAGAATGAAAATAATGTACTTACATGCACAATATTACACCTTTCATCGCCAGTGATATGTTGTTGCTGGATTGTGTGTTGATCCAATTGACCGTTGTCGAATAGTTGTGAAACCACTGGTCCAAGTAAGCCGCCTGGATTGAACTCGTTACTGGTAAACCGCCAGTAATTTGCCCACAATTTCACGAAGTTTTTATAAAATGACCGGTTGATTTTTAAATGTCCGTGTAGATTCTTTGTTTTGTTAAAGGATTAAAATACACGCACTGTTGAGATGTGTATCACTCTTCTTGAGAAACCGTCAAGACCGAATTGTTGTCTTGATAACCCGTCAAAATACAATTCGCGATAGCACAAATTTCTTCAACAATGTTAATAAAGTCCTACCGACTGCGCCAAATATGTTTTTGATTCAAAAAATATAATTAAAAAATAAAACTTTATTTTAATGATCTCCTTTACAAATACCGTTATTACAAGATATAAACGAATTCTAAACGAAAAGTCTTGAACAAACGAATAAGTCGGTCGTATTTATACAATTTTGAAAGGATGCACGTGTTTTATTCGTTTGTCCAATTCAGCAGAATTATCTATAAGATTTCTTTGTTTGGTGTGAAAATATCTGATTTTACAATTACATGAAATTACAGGAAATGAATATTATACTTTTTGATGTATATGAGAAAATGCTGAATATTGATTTTACATAAAATATAGAAAATGAAATAGGATCTATTTAATTTATTTAATTCTTAATAAATCGGATCCATAACTATATATATATATATATATATATATATATATATATATATATATATATATATATATATATATATATATATATATATATATATATATATTTATTTATATTTATGTGTGCACGCGATAGCTGTCGAACTAAACGCCCAATTGTTACGAAGTTTGATGGAAAGATCAAAGTTCCGAAACCCTTGGAGGAGTTCGTCAGCCAGGAACGTCGGATGCCCAGAAGTTGGTTTTTTGGCAACTTTTTGTCAAAAGTACCATAAGTGTTAAAAACATTAGAATTCAAAAGATTTTTTTTCACCAATCGAAAGAAAATTCGAAATAAGGAAATATAGATCCTTTGAGTCGTCTTTCTAAATCATTTCGTTCAGAAAAATTAAAGGTAATTTTCAGCATTTTCAAAATATGATGCTCTGTCTTTTTTCCTTTTATATATCAAATTTTACATAATTTATAAGCGTAATATATTTAATTTGTGTCTATAAACGGACTATATTCTTATTTTAAAATTGGGGTAAAGTTTAAAATTCTTGGAAATAATAAAATAATTAAATCCCACTATGTACACTGTTACATTCAACACTAAATAAAATTATTAAGTATTTTAATAATTTTATTGTTTAAAATTTTTTTTTGTTAAATTATGTAAATATTCTCTATATTTATTTTATTTATTTATTTATAATTAATTGTATATAAAGCCATATGGCTTATTACAATGGTTGGTAAAGTATCATGGAACACTGCAGCTTTTTCTCTCGGATGAAATACAATCCTACGGCTGTCAGTTCGACCAGTTAAGATAAAGATAGCAACGTTTAATCCGGAAGATATGTTCCTTTTAGGTATAGCATATACATTCTTTAATTATAAATGATCAAAGTTTCATTGATCCATCAATAAAGTAAAATAAGTCATTAATTTGGTAAAAATTTAATACGTTTAAAAACATCTCACAAAAGTTATCCTCTGCTATTGGATCTTAATTCACTAGGTACTTATGCAGCACCAATGCCTCAGATTTTCAGAAATGCGGCATCTCAGGAGAACATGAAAAAGGGTCTCATTCTCATGAAGATTGCACAGCGAACATTCGACATTCCGGTCTATTTTATAACTGTTACCATTAATGTGGAAATATACGATTGTTCACCGTACGTAACTGAATCATTACACGTATTTTTTTTATTGGAATGTGAAAATCAAGCAATGTACTGTGACCTAAGCGACTATAAACTGTTGTGTAGGTAGAATTTTCAATAGATTCCAGATTTTTTTATAACAGTAATCGTTAATTAATGTAATAAGATATTTGCTGTTCAGTAAAGCTTTCCAAGTTCAGCCATAGATCATTTTTATTAATTAGCAGGAAATAGCTTCTGAGTTGGGAAGCCCAGTTGAATTTATCAATAGGTTGACTGTTATTTGAACTGCATAACGTATAAACAACGTTGGAAACAAATTCGTGGTAATTTGTCATCTTCCATTTTCAACATTTTATGTACCCACCTTAAAGCTCTTTTTATTAGCGCCAAAATTATTCTGCTCACTTTAAATTCCTGACGGATAACATAACCAGGGGTAGAAATTTTCAAGTAGTATAAAGATGTTAAAAATTTTACTTGTGTTTTTCCTATAACATCCGGGTAGTATAGAGCCCATATCTCTGAGCAATATAATAAAGTATTTATAGAAAGGTTTTGAAATGTCAATTCGCAATTTTGATGAAACTTGGTATACGGGTAGTACAAGCGAAAATAACAGACCCGTATTTTTTTTTAACTGCTACGGTCGCCATTTAAGGGGGGAATCACCCCTAAAAATTAGGGTAAAATTTTAATTTTGCTTGATAACTTGGAAACGACGACAGATAGAAAAAAACTTTAAATTGACAAAACACTTTATTTTCAGAGAGCTTTCTATTGATGTGTATAAATCCAGGGTCGGACCGACTGGAGGGGCTGTTCAGGTAAAGTTGAGGGTAAATTTTGAAATAGGGTGAAAATGTTTCAGTGTATTAAAATTTGAATAGCATATATGAAAACTAAATGAAAAAAACTAGTTCACCTGTTTTTGCTCAAAGCTGTAATTTAAAGTCTAAAATCTCAAAACTGGACAGCTAATTTGAGGTACCAATCGTAATTTTACTGACAATCAGCAAAATTAAAATATTTCTATAAGGTTTTCAGCAAGTGAATTGTCTTGTAATTAATAATTGGCTAAAATATATCAAATTATTCTTGTTGATGTCTGACTAAAACTTTAAATTTTATACAAGTAATATTAAAATTTGATTTTGTTAAATTATGCAAGAATATTATTGCATATAGTTATAGAAAAAATTAACTTTATAAAATACTTCTTTTTTGTCAAATAATAAGGATAAGGAAATTTGTTCTAGTTTTAATGGAATGAAAAAATAATTATAAAAGTGTTAATATCTTTAATTTAAAATAGTTTACAATAATAAAATAAGGCGTATATAGTATTCTATGGCTTATCATCCTCACAATAAAGATACTGTTCAAAAAAATGTTTTAAACAAAGAAATTTTTGACACCAACCACATCTTACAACAGCTGGTTCTCCACAAATGTGACATTTCGGTAGAGTATCTACATCGGTTTTAAAAAAATATATTCGACGGGATTAACGAAGTATCCGCTCTTATACCTAGCGTATTTAAATGTATCTCTAAAGCGGGGTGATGAGAACTGATTATGAGCTAGGGATTGTATTTTTGTGATATTATTACTAGAATGTAGGTCAATATCACTGTCTGATATGATAATTAAGTCAGACAATGTTCGAACGAAATTCTTCCAGAACCGGAAGCCATATACATCTAATGGTTATAAAAGCGCTGTTGTTTTTGGCGGTATGCTTAATATTTTTACTTCTTTATCTTCAGGAATGATATTTTTCACGACAGCTGGGCACTGGCCGCTCCACGAGTCAAGTAATAATTAAGACTTTTTATCGGTTTGTGGTAAATATATATTTTGAAACCACTCTTTAAAATGGTCTGTTGTTAACTTTCCTGATCTAGATGTCGAATTCTTTGCTTTAAATAATAATTGCTGAACTCTAGGACCCAGTTGCCCGGTATGTTCTTTTAAAACTAAAAATAAGGGAGAAAGTAACTGACCCTCGGCTGAAATTGTTGGCTGTATAGTATAACTGTTTGTTGTTGCTGACAGCGATTGAAAAACTTTTTCGACTTTTTTAACACCCTTTTCCGTTAATGTTCGACCTGAATGTAATTCTAAATTAAAACCTCTCTGATCGGAATTAAAAACGTTTTGCAATTTATAAATTTCAAGATTGGGTTTCACTTCCTTAATAAAGGATTCACATATTTCACTTAAATTGGAAGATTCTTGGCTTGATTTGGTAACGAATTTTGTAATTTTTTGTGATACTATTCCAAAATGCTTCTTAAATGTAAGTAGCCATGATTTCGACGCCTTAAGTTGAAAAAAATCAATTGTATTCCGGGCGTCTAGTGCCCATCGTCGAAGATCCATGTCATGAATTATCGCTCCTCTATCTACTGCATCTTTCAAATTATTTAAAACATACTGATTAATGAAAATTACTTTGTCTCTCTTACTTCCGCCTTCTTCAACTTGCTTTTCCCACCGATATAACTGCTTCAAATGTTTCACCCTTCTGAAGTTTTTTTGTACTCTTTCAAAAGATTTTCTTTTTTTTGCACCGCTTTTCCAGAACTTAACAGCTTCTTCTTTATATTTGAAATCTACAAAATCTTGTTCTCCATATGAACATGATGGTTCATCAACTGCTCTGGATATGTTTTCATCCGATTCCTCATCATAATCACGAAAGAAATTTTCATTCTGTTCTAGGGTATTTTGGTTAAATTCAGAATTAAATGCTAACAGTAAATCATGTTCAATAATAAACGATGTATCTTCAGTTGATTGAATAATTATGTCCTTAAGTATATCATGTAATTCAATCTCCCGGTATGTTATCGGGTATGAGACGAAATTTGTTATTTGAAATGTTGTCATTAAAATATGAATGACATTAGCTAAATTAATATTCATCATACTGAACACAATTAATAAAAAAAAAAAGAATTATAACACAACAACAAATTCACAAATACTGAAATTTAACTAAAGCACAAAATGCAGCTCCAGACTTTTATATAGTTTTTGTTTAAATCTAGGAATTTTTTTATCCATCCCTATCTACCGCAAAGAAAAAACGCACAAACTTGTTGAAAATGAAAAAATATATATAAATTATTTATTTATAAAGTTGCATAATAACCACACGTCCGTTTTTTTTTTAATCAAGTGGTAAATTTCCAAATATAAAAATCTATATATATATATATATATATATATATATATATATATATATATATATATATATATATATATTTTTCTTTTTTTGTGGAAAACCGTAAAATCCGGTAGAACTGAATATATTTTATGGTCATCAAAATTTTGAAAAACTTCCTGTGCAGATAATTTGTCTCGTCATATTTCCAGTTCAAATTTCATCTTTAAAGTTTTATGCCCAACTAGAACAAATTTCCTTACCCTTATTATTTGACAAAAAAGAAGTATTTTATAAAGTTAATTATTTCTATAACTATATGCAATAATATTCTTGTACAATTTAACAAATCAAATTTTAATATTACTTGTATAAAATTTAAAGTTTTAGTCAGATATCAACAGGTATAATTTGATATATTTTAGCCAGTTATTAATTACAAGGCAATTCACTTGCTGAAAACCTTATAGAAATATTTTTATTTTGCTGATTGTCAGTAAAATTACGATTGGCACCTCAAAGTATTTGTCTAGTTTTGAGATTTTAAACTTTAAATTACAGCTTTGAGCAAAAACAGGTAAACTAGTATTTTTCATGTAGTTTTCATGTATGCTATTCAAATTTTAATATACTGAAACATATTCACCCTATTTCAAAATTTACCCCCAATTTTACCTGAACAGACCCTTCAGTAGATCCGACCCTGGATTTATACACATCAGTAGAAAGCTCTCTAAAAATAAAGTGTTTTGTCAATTTAATTTTTTTTTCTATCTGTCGTCGTTTCCAAGTTATCAAGCAAAATTAAAATTTTACCCTAATTTTGAAAGGTAATTTCACCCCTTAAATGGCGACCGTGGCAGATAAAGAAATACGGGTCTGTTATTTTCGCTTGTACTACACATATACCAAGTTTCATCAAAATTGGGAATCGACAGTTCAAAACCTTTCCGTTATTGTCCTTAAGATTATCAATAACTCATTAACATTTGTTATAAGCAAGTGGAAGGTTGTTTAATTGTTGTTAAAAATACAAAACAACTATATAAATTATTTTGTTTTTTTCTGCTTAATTATATAATTTCAATTAACAATTTATCGAATATTTAAAAAATTATACAAATAGGTACATATTAAGTGTCAAATTTATTTGTGTTGATTAACTTTTAAAACCATCATGGACCGGGACTCAGGAAGTCCTGGTCCATCCTCGAGGGATTCTAATACCATTGCAAATATGCTTCAACGTATTGCATCAAGTTCATCCATTGAGGAAGTTTCTATGGAGTCTTCAGAGTACCCAGAAGGCAGAAAAAGGCTCCAAACACCAACTGGGAATGAAGTTACTGTTAAAAAACAGTGCGAAGGCATCATTAAATCTCTACACCAAACCAATCCCATACTTGATCATAACTATCTACAGACTGATCCAGAAAAAAATTCACCATCAGGAGATACTGGTAGTGCTATCTCAGGTAACAGATCTTATTTTTATAGTAATGAAGATTTATCTGGTAAATTCTTTGTATTTATTGAAGGAACGAATAATAATATTGGTAAAATTCATCCTATGGCTATAGGCAAACTTATTGAGGATTCCCTCCCTGATTTGAAAAATTGTGTCATTAAAACTGAACGTTCCGGAAGGAACAGAATAAAGATATTTTTTAAATCCGCTTCTGCGGCAAATACTTTTGCGAAACATAAGTTTATGAATTTCAGGGCTTATATTCCTGAGTTCGCAATCAGTCGTATGGGCATTATCCGGGGTGTAGATACTAGTCTTACAGATGACCAAATCTTAAACGCCATTAAATCCCCCATCGAAGTCCTATCTATCAAAAGATTGATGCGCAATATCAGATTAGAAGATAATACTAGTAAGTTGGTACCTAGACAACTCGTAATTGTCAAATTTAAGGGCCAAACTATTCCTGAAGAAGTTTCTATCTATAGTGTTATATGTAAAGTTGATCCTTTTGTACAAAACGTGACGCAGTGTCATAACTGCTATCGCTTTGGACACTCTCAAAAAGTATGTAAAAGTAAAGCACGCTGTAAGAAATGCGGTCTCACGGAACATACATTCGATAGTTGTCCATCAAATAATACTGAATGTCTATTTTGTAGAGGACCTCACTTATGTACCGACAAAGATTGTCCTGAACTCCTTAAGCAAAAGTTAATAAGGAAAAAAATGGCCTTTGACAATATGAGCTATGATGAAGCAGCGAAAAGTTTCGCTAAACCATCATATGCAAACGTTGTCAAAAATATTCCTTCAACCTCCCCCACATGCTCCCAACGGATGTCTTCCTCAGTTGACAATCAACGCCACATTAATCACGCACAATCCCCTAAGAATCCATCTCGAATAACTCAAACAGTTTTTCGATCACCTCCAAGCACCCTTGTAACTCCTTCATCAAATTTTCCTTCTATAACTTCCCCCAGATTGGAGTTACCCCTCAATCCAATACAAAGTAATCCATATCGCCCCCCTGCAATGGAAGAACTTGAGTTTATTCTTAATAAACTTTGTTCTTTTATAATCGGTATAATTAATAATGATAAAGGGAACTCCGCTCTTAACATCGATTTCATTAGGGACTCTCTAATTAATATTTTAGCCACTCCACCCTCTTTTAACCACAATGAATCATTTAGGCCTTAATATTTTTCAATGGAACGCAAGATCTATTAGAGCTAACAAACCTAACTTAGACTATTTTTTATTTACCCACTCTATAGATATTTGTTTAATTTATGAAACATGGCTTGATGATAAACATTCTATATATTTTAAAAATTATGATGTAATCAGATGCGACCGTATAGGTAGAGGAGGCGGTACCATGATTTTAATTAAAAACAATTATAAATACAATAAAATTGACATACAATCTATCAATGATATTTTAGAACATTGTGCAATTAAGGTATTTATTGACTCTATTGAAATATCGTTTATTTCACTTTATAATCCCCCTGACAATACTGTTAGTATTAACGAATGGAATGCCCTCTTGTCTCAATTCTCTGGTTTAGTCTTCATTGGTGGCGACTTTAATTGCCATAATCAGGGCTGGGGGGATAAATATTCTGACAGGTCTGGCCATATTCTTTTGGAATGTGTTGATCAACAATCTCTCGTTATCTTAAATAATGGTACACATACTTGCTTTAGTAGAAATACGTCGTCAGTCACTGATCTTACTTTAGTTTCGCCCCAAATTTCATTAATTAGTGAATGGAATACAATTGATGATCTGCTAGGATCTGACCATTCTCCTATCCTTACTGTTATTGGTAGTAAAACCAGTAACTCTGAATACACTGTACACCCTACTCGTAAATGGAACTTAGCAAAGGCAGATTGGCAACTGTATTCACGACTAGTTGATCAAAATTTATTATGTTATTCTAACCCGGAAGTAAATCAAACTAATTGCATAACCATGTACAGTAATTTTTTGAACATTCTGAATGCAGCTGCGGCAGATAGCATTCCCATTAATGAGCCCCGTACGATCAGAAAACCACTCCCTCCATGGTGGGATAACGATTGTCACGCGCTAGTATTTATTCGTAAATTATGTATAAGCGAATACAAGAAAAATATGTCGCACAATAATTTTGTAACTCTTAAACATGTACAAGCTTATATCAGGCGAATATTTAATATTAAAAAAAGAGAGTGCTGGAAAACATTTACCGAAAACATCCATTGTAACACACCTATAACTACTGTTTGGAAATCTGTCAAAAGATTAAAGAGTTCAGAATTTATCAGTAATAGTAAAAAAAATCAAATTTGTCCCACCAATAATGATTGGGTTGAGAATTTTTTAAACAAACTAACTCCTCATTATGTTGATATAGAAATTCCTTTTCCCTCGGCAAATGTACTTGCTAATGATGAATTTTGGCTCAAACCCTTCGAATTCCGCGAATTGGAAATAGTTCTTAAACATAATAATAATTCATCTCCTGGTGCTGATAACATTCACTACTCTATGTTATCTAAACTGTCTCCTTCGGCTGCGAATCATTTCCTAGAGGTGATCAATTTGGCATGGCAATCTAATGAAGATATATTAGACCTCAAAAAAATAATAGTTGTCCCTATCCTCAAAAAAGATAAAAACCCTTCAGATCACAATTCTTATCGCCCAATTTCACTCTTATCATGTATTTTTAAAACATTAGAACGCCTAGTCAAATCACGTTTAGAATATTGGATCGAAAAAAATAACATCCTACCTAACTTTCAATTCGGTTTTAGAAAAGGGAGAGGTGCACTTGACGCTATCAATTATCTAATTGCAGAAATCAAAGGCGGATTTGGCAACACTCAACAGACTTTGGCTGTCTTTACAGATATCCAGTCTGCTTACGATTGTGTCAATCTGAATATATTGTACAATAAATTAATTAACTTAAAAATTCCTAAAATATTCGCCTACCGTTTGATAAAAATGTTCAAAAATCGCGAAATATATGTCAGACATAATAATACATTGATAGGCCCCCGACTAACGAGTGTAGGCCTAGCACAAGGTTCTGTTCTTTCTCCCTTACTTTTTAATTTATACTCATGCGATCTTTTTGACTCTGTGGACAAAAACGTCAGTATTATTCAATTTGCTGATGATATCTGCTTCTTCTCAAAGCATCGCGATCTTGAAACAGCCCACGACATATTGAACTCTGCTTTACACAAATTTAATGATTGGTTGGACTTGAATGGCCTCTCAATCTCTCCCGAAAAATCGACAGTTGTTTGCTTTTCATTCAAACGTTCGATTCCTCCTTCACCTATTACAATTGACCCATTTGTCCTTAATGTTGAAGACTCGGTTAAGTATTTAGGTGTTCACCTTCATAGAAAATTAAATTGGAAATCTCATTTCCTCAAAATAATGGGCAAATGTGAATTGGGTATCAATCTTTTGAGGGGTCTAACTAAAACCTTTCATGGCGGTCATCCGGACATTCTTCTTGCTATCTATCGTGCATATATTCGTCCCCATTTGGATTATGCTAGTAGTAACTTTGACAATATTCCCAAAAATCTGGAGGAAATGCTCAATAAGATACAATACAGGGCCATAAGGATATGCTTGGGTGCCATGAGAAGTACACCAGTACACTCCTTGTTGGTAGAAGGAGGCGAACTACCTCTCAGATTTCGGCGAGAATTATTAGCCTACAAACACGTTATAAAAATTTTTCAAATCAATAATGTAACAATGAAAAACTCTTACTATAATTTATTAATTCAAAACCTAACTAATAATAAATATTGGTCTAACAAACAAACTCCCCTCCTAGCTGTCGCATATTCAGAAATTAGTTCTCTCCGTCCTTATTCAACTTCTTCCGAATGGCATAAAAACAACTACCCTTCCTTTCTTGTTAAGCCTTCTATACTTCCAGATATCGATTTTGCTGATGAACTTACACCCGAATATAATGAACATTTGATCAAGCTAGCCGGAGAAGCACTAATATCAACACGATATTTGTATACCGATGCTTCCAAATCAGACCAAGGCGTTGCTGGTGCGTACGTCGATTCTCTTGATCTCTCTTCGGGAGCATTCAGACTTCATGATTCTGCAAGTATTTTTTCCGCTGAATGTGCAGCAGTCGTAGAAGCTCTAAGTTACATTAGACATAATAATCTTAATAATTGTATTATATGTACAGATTCAAAGTCATTAATTAATAAACTGAGCGTTCTGAATCTCAATTCTTACGAAAATCCATTTATATTAAGTATTTTATCGTTGATTAATGACATTGAATCTTCTGGCAATAAAGTTTTCTTTCTCTGGGTGAAAGCTCATATTGGCATTACACACAACGAATTAGTTGACTCGTTGGCTAAAGACGCTATTAGCAATGTTCAACTACCCTTATATAATATTCCCTACTTCGATCACTTAAGCAAAATTAAAAAATCAATTCTAAAGAAATGGAATGACTCCTTCATTTATCTTAGTCGTAGCAAGGGTATACATTACGCAGCAACTCAGCCATCTGTTACCATTAAACCATGGTTTAAAAACACCCCATATAGACGTAAAACGATTGTGTCTATTTCCAGACTCAAATTTAACCATTGCCAAACCAGGGATCACTTATTCAAAATTGGGATTTTGGATTCACCTTATTGCTCGTGCAATGCAAATGTTATCGCGGACTCAAATCACATGTTGTTTGGGTGTCCAAATAATCTTATCAACATACAAAACTTCACAAACGAATTACATAAACTAAACATCCCATTCCCGTGCAATGTACAAACTCTTATATGTGGCAATGAATTAAAAATTGCAAAGACTCTTGACACTTTTCTTAAAAACTCAAATTTATCGTTATAACACTTATAACTTTGTATCTCGACTTTCAAATGACCCTAACTCCATAGTGCAAGATAGTATGAATAACTAATATCAATACTTTGGCACAACTTTCTTGGTTACAAACAATCTTCTTAACTACCATCTTAACAGAATTGCTTGAACTTCTATATTATTATGTTAACATTTAACTCTTTTAACTATCGCTCTCTGCTTATCATTAATAAGAGTTATGTGAAAAAATAAATGCTTTCGCCCTAAGGGACAGAACTTATATAATTATGTTTTATGGATTTTATTAAGATTTTGTTGGTGAATCCTCGTGTGTATTCCTCCCTTCAATCCACTCTGTTTGCGGGACTCATGTGACTGTCTTACTCCTGCTCTGATATCCCCCAGAGCAATTAATATTCCTCTCTTACTCCTAGTGACGTTCAATTATTTGTATTTTTACTCTCAGTTATTAATCTATCATGTAATACCAAATGGCTGTAAATTTTTAATAAATGCCAATAAAGTTTTAAAAAAAAAAAAAAAGATTATCAATATGGATATCTACCTATCTATGATAAGGTCTCAAGATTATCTGATTTAAAAGTAGGGTGAGATCCCCCCCCCCCCATTCATATATTCTTAACTAATGTCTGACAGACCTATTTTAATTAGTGAAAATTTAATACCAAAGTAAAACTAAAAAATAAAAACTAACAATAAGACCAATTTTAATACGTAGATAATACCAGAGACTTTAAATTAAAACAAAAAAAATTAAGGGTGTTATGTGAGGTAAGTTTGCCTAAAATTTTCTCTATAATTAAAAGAGGTTTGCCAAATATTAATTAACAAAATAAGACAAACAGACCGATTCCTCAGTTAAATATAATATATAATTTGCCATAACATATGTAAATTCAACAAGGAGTTATGTGAGGTAAGTCTGAGCAATTTTTCGGCCATTTCAAAAATTTTTTAAAAATAGAAGTTAACAAAAATTTATAGGTCTGTCGGGCATTTTTTATTGTCGACATTAGTTGCTATCAATTTAACTTTTTTAATTTGAGGTGTTTTATCAAGTATGATTTTGTGCTATGGGAGTCGTGAATGTACAAAGTGTGAGTTTGCTACAGGGGTGGAAGACACGGGTATCTATAAATACCTGATCAGTTTACTTTTATTATCAGTGTCTATGTGTATTGTATAATAATATTGTTTTATGGCCTAGGTGTTTCGCTGAAAGAGCACGATTTTTACGTTCGCTGGAACGGCACGCTCTGTATATACACGTAATCAATTATTGTGGACCCATTTTTTGAACAGTAACTATTCTCTATTTTTAAATTTTTACAGCTTCTTACTAAATTTTGTGTAAACAACAATAATTTCTTGATCACCGTTATGATAGGTTAAATCACTATTATTTGTTTATTTGAATTTTTGATAAAAATTTTTATATTCAGTTTCTGAAATACGATCTATAATAAGAGGATTGTAAAATATCAATGACGGAATGATAATTTATGAAAATATAAAACATATATTTACATGAAAATTAAGTCTGTATCAATAAAAGGCCTGTACAACTGAAGGGTTACTATTCTATGAAAAAAATTTTCAACAAAATAAACACAAGTGATATTAAATTTTGTATATAAACCTTCAGGCTATTTAAATGAGGGATATACAATTAATGTTATAAATAAAATAGAAGTGGTACTAACAGTAAAATGAAAAGATAAAATTTAGGTACATTTTTGTATATTTATACATTAAATACATTTATTGTTTTTACAATAGACGGCTTATATTATTGTGTGGCAAGTACTTACATTTTAAATTCGTTCTACAAATATCCATACAAAACGACTTTGGTAAAAAAATCTCTATTGTGGTACAACAGAGCCCAAAAATTTTTTATCGGTAAATCTAAAAATTATACAATTTTTATATTTTAAAAAGTAAATTTTTTTCAAAATATAGATTGCCTTTCCTGAAGGTCAGTTTTATGACGGTTAGTTATTATTGGGGATACATTTTTTGAACAATACGCAAAAGAATATATGAGAAGACGGACAATACTTTCTAGTTTAATAAACTTTTTGGTTTTTTGATTTCAGGTACACTGTTAAGGTCGCTATCATTACAGCAGTGGTGGACTTTTTTTGGAACCTTGGGAAATTACGGATAACTTGCTGAGTTTTCAATATTTTGGTCCAAAAATTTTATCATGTATTTATTATATATCCACAAAGATATCCTTAAAACATTAAAACATTCCATGGAGTAGTTTTCTTTAAAAAAATTCCCAAAAATCACCTTTCTTTCAGGCGGTCACACTAGTGGTCCCCCTTAAAATAATTTTGCATAAAGGGTTACATGCTAATTTATTATAAATGATCAAATAAATGTCGGTAAAATGATTTGTAATTTCAACAAATAAATAATAAGTATGCTTTTAATAAGTATTATTGATATTTGATGAAAATTATTCAAAATTATTCAAATATGTTGTCTTCATTTCTGAGTATCCGTATATTTATTTAATGGGGTATTTGACAGTAGCTGAAAAAATATCTATTTTGATTTTTTTATAATTTCTCGAGTCATAATGATACTGAATATTGCTTTTAGCGAATTTCCAGAATGGAATTCAGCTATTACAGCCACTGTCATGACGCGACTTGAACCCGGGACCATGGCAGAAATTTGTTTTGAGGTCCCTAGAAACCGAAAATAATATTCACCAAAATTTATATATATATATATATATATATATATATATATATATATATATATATATATATATATATATATATATATATATATATATATATATATATATATATATATATGTATATATGTATATATATATATATACATATATATATATATATATATATATATATATATATATATATATATATATATATATATATATATATACGTGTCCGCACGATAACTCTCGAACGAAATGTCCTAGGTTTACGAAATTTGGTGAAAATGTTGGAAGTCCCAAACCGTTGGACAAGTTCGTTAGCCAGACACGTCGGATGCCAGGAACATGGTGTTTGTTCTTGCAAAAAATTAGTTTTTTGCCAAAATTTCCACTTATTTAAAAATTTTTGCGAAATTTTTTTACATCATTTAAACGACAAAAAAAAAAAGGTCTTTAAACTATTATTCTATGTCAACTAGTTTCCGAGAAAATTTAATTTTTATAAAAGGGCATTCGCTATGTTATGCAGGATGCTGCGACAGGGGTATACCTATATGCATAATTATATGAAAGAATGTGTTTGTGGTACAGGAAGATAGATTGTATATAAGTCATATACGTCATACATATGTATATGTTTGTATGTTACTTATATGCCGTTTTTTAGGGTTCCGAAGAAAGTTCTATTTTTTAGAGCTCCGAAATAAATCTCCCGAGACTATAATAGAAATTTGTTTTGGGGTCCCTAGAAACCAAAAATAATATTCACTAAAATTTATGTATTAAATTTATATTTAGTCCCACACCGTTGGACAAATTCGTTAGCCAGCCATGTCGGATGCCTAGAACATGGTTTTTTTGACCATTTTTCGTGAAAAAAATTAGTTTTTTGCCAAAATTTTCTAAAGTTAAAAATGTTTGCCAAAATTTTCTAAAGTTTGACATTTTGCCAAAATTTTCTAAAGTTTGACATTTATTTACACCATTAGAAAGAGGAGGAAAAATCACTTAAAAGGGTGAAAAATCACAGAAAAACGGATTTTTATAAACGGAAATTCGCTATGTTTTGCAGGATGCTGCGACAGGGGTATTTTACAAGTTGTCATTCAAAAATATAAAAATTTTAATTAAATAAAATTACAAAATTTACGTTAAAAATGACGTAATTAAAAACATCAAGCAAAAGCAGCTTACGTCACAAGCTCGTTCGAATATGTAGGTATTATATTGTAGTTAGGAAAAAAACTGTTTACTTTTTTGGTAACTATGAAAGAAATTTTCCATTATTAATTTTCATTACTAGACCTACTACTACTACTCATTGTTTTAGAGCCAATGACGTCATACGATTTGACGTCACAGAAAGCATCGTTTCGGCGATCTTTTTAGAAACTAAAATTTTATCGGTGGTTTTTATTAAAAATATAGTACAAAATAATTTAAAAATGTGTATTATGAGTTTAGTAAGAAGTAATAAACACACTAAGATGGTTTTTAAAAATTTGTCAAATACCCCATTATAGTATAATGTGGAGGTGGTAATATTAATTTTCTAAGAATTAATATATAGAACTCTATTTCAGGTATAAAAACAACTTACGTTCGGCCAACTGTGATCTCTAAGCCAATTTGAATGGTAATTAGGAAACGATGGAAAACTATTTGGAAAAGGGAATCAGTTATTTAAGGATGTTATATGTATTATACTCTATATGAATTTACAAAGTGATTATAGTTGAACGAAATTACTGAATAAAAGAATGGACGTATACCTACTAAAGATTTAACAAAACTGTAAGGTGCGAGTATGACTCGCGCACCGAGGATTGCGTATATTTATCTAATAAAATGATAAGTAGAGATTTTTGTGTACGCGGATAAGGTTAAAATTTCTGGACATTCCTTTCATATGATATGTCAGTATGGTCCCCAGTCCACTCAAGGGATTTGAACATTTCTTGTAAAGGTGAAATGAAAGGATAGTCTTATGTACGTGAAATTGAAAATAAAATAGGAAAATTTTTCGCTTTATTAACTCCGCGTTTATTTTTTTTTAAATAATAATAATAAACCTCAACGTTTTTAAAATTATTATAGTTTCATTTTATGTATACATAATATAAACGAAGTAGTAGTACCGTATGACTTCATTGTTAATACATTCTAATATAGCCCCTTGAACCCGTTTCTCACTATAGTGCCGCTCTCGGTACGCTCTCAATCCAATTGATCGGAATCCTTCTTGAGTCGTAGCGATGGTATGGATACACTCGTTGTTTATTCTATAAGAATTATTTATCGAACCGCAAGCAGTACTATACACGGAGAGAAAATTCCTATAAAAATTACTGTGCTCATACTACAATCGACGTGTAACAGGCGAACATATCCAATTTTTGTACAGTAAAATTTGATATGTTCGCCTGTTACACGTCGATTGTAGTATGAGCACAGTAATTTTTATAGGAATTTTCTCTCCGTGTAGTATGAGACGGGCTTGATTGTAGAAAAGTAATTTCCAGCATATATTCACGACGACTACCTCTTACAAACCGTATTATGTTAGTCCAATTTTGAACCACATCTTCAAATAATTGAAACTTTATTTCGGAAATCACACGAGTTCAGAAGATGTACAGGGTGTATCAGCATAAAACAAAGACTTTACATATCCCGCCCCAAAAAATTATTCGTTGACGTCAAATCAGGAATTGTCGAGGTCAACTCATTGTATTACTTTCTGAAATAACATCGTTTATTACAATTTTTTTATCAGTTTTAATATCTTTTTATAAAAATTTTCACAATTTAAAAACGTTGCAGAGATTTTAATATTATCATGATAATTTGTCAGCCTACAAATATCAAAACAGCATAACACACACATAACTAAATACAAATATTAAAACACAGTATAGCACCGATAATGGAAACATTAGTTTTGGAAATTTTTTGATAAATACTTGACATTTTTGATGCAACTTTCCAAAAGTGATGTTGCCTCTGATGCTCTCAATTTGATACTCTCAAAAAATTTTGAGAGTAATTTGATGCTCTCAAAAAATTTCCAAAATTGATGTTTCCATTATCGGTGCTATACTGCATTTTTCTTTTTATTCACAAATATCCTTAGGAAAAGTACTACATTTATATATAAAAGAAAGTCGTCAGGTGCAAATTGTACTTGGGCAAACAGTGTTCCGTACTATCAGTTGTTACAGTATAGCACCGATAATGGAAACATCAGTTTTGGAAATTTTTTGAGAGCATCAAATTAGTCAACATCACTTTTGGAAAGTTGCATCAAAAATGTCAAGTACATAAATATTAAATACTTGACATTTTTGATGCAACTTTCCAAAAGTGATGTTAACTAATTTGATGCTCTCAAAAAATTTCCAAAACTGATGTTTCCATTATCGGTGCTATACTGTATTTATGATAATTATTAGCGATACTATTTACTAAAAAAACATCTATTAATAGATAATACGATAATAGACAATTACAACATTGTTATTTGTGTATTAGAAGCGCAAAGTGATACGTTGCTACTCGATTGAGAATGTTTAGGCACGAAGTCACCAGGTGGAACGCGTCATTCTCATGAGAGAATGACGCGGAATTCTCTTATTTAAAAAAACATGTGTATCTAAGAAATCGCTGTCACTATTGCATATTTCCATAATATATGTATATATCTTTGTTAATTATTTATCAACTTATTATTTATTATTTATAAATATTTATTATTTTTAATTAAGTAATATTAATTATTTTAAAATTTAATAAAATTGATATTTCACTTGATCATGATAAAAATTATCTGTAATTTAGAATCTGTTTATTTGTTGTCATAGAAAATACAAACAACGCCTACACGATTTGTAATTAAATATATGTTGAGAGAGCGACAATGTACTACTTCTTGCTTTAAAGCGAACAGTAACAGTCCTCAGCAAACACATATTTTACGCTCCCTTCGTAGAGCCAAAGCGCTTTCTACTATGATTGTAGAAAAAAAATTGTTGTAAATTTCTTTGGATGCTTTGAATCTATTTTGGATGCCTACGCTAACAAATATGAAAAATATAAAAGTAAGGGATGTTTAAGGTATGTTATTAACAAAATTTATCATATTTTTTACATGTAGATTTATCAGTTATTTCTTCGTTCTTCTTTAATTTATGGGGCTCATTCTCGAATGAATTCACAAAAATACCCGTGTTTAATATAACATTAATATAATTATTGACTATAACAACTTCTTGATCAATGCAAAATGTGTCATCAACCTTTCTTTTTATATACCAAAGAAATAGCACAGGAAAATTTAATACTAATAATAATTTTCGTTTAATTTACACCTCATTCTTAATGCTCATGAATTTTTTCAGATATTTTCTGAGCAATCCTTTTGGTAATATCTAAGAGCCGGGGACAACAATTTTCAAGCTTCCTCCCCCCAAAGAAAAAGTTAACAAAAATATTTAGTTATATACCTATGTCACTGAATTTGTGTTTTAATACAATTTCTTTTGATACCTTACTCAACGCTCTTAGGAAAAAAATCGTTTTATAATTTTCAGGTTATCCACTGAAATTAGCCACCAAAATCGAAATTTTACTTTACATTTATAATTGAGCCAGTGCAATCTAATCATCGCTCATGATGACGATGAGTCATCGCTCTCTAATCTTTATCCTAATTTTCAAATTTTCGCGCCGAATGGTTTCATAGGAAATCGCCTGTGACATACGGATGGAGACCAAAGTAATTGCATAAGTGTTTTGTTGTGCCAATTTTGGTACGGAACACTAAAAAGAATTCTTTGTGTATTTATAAAACATAGAAGTGATACTACATTAGCTAAAGTAAGTACCATGGTCAGTATATCGTGCGTACTCTGTCTCAACCTCGTATCCGAAAACTCACAATTTTTGGACACAAAAAAAAAAAATATTTTAAATCCGTGTTTTCATCACTATGGGCTTAAGATTTATGCTAATTACACCCTTTGATGTTGGCTACCCATATATATAAATAGATAAGTATATATGTAAATACAGTATTTAATATGTTTTTTATGTATCCTAAAACATGTAGCTTTTTCTCTACTCGAATAAGACATATCTCTATGAAAAGACATTATATTATGGTATTGCTAGAGTATGCTACAATGGTTTTATAAAATGAAAGAAGTTGTTTATCGCAAACAGTATTACTTCGGCTTTGCTACAATATA
Source organism: Brachynemurus nebulosus (assembly GCA_035578155.1). Classification (NCBI taxonomy): domain Eukaryota; kingdom Metazoa; phylum Arthropoda; class Insecta; order Neuroptera; family Myrmeleontidae; genus Brachynemurus; species Brachynemurus nebulosus. Next base: position 4,319,518 of record JAPWDM010000024.1, read on the forward strand.
ATTAATTCTGTCACTCCGATATAAATACATACATATGTGGTAGTGGGTTCTGCAAAATATATTTTAATATAATTGAAGCATTTTTTCATATAAATTTTTGTAAAAGATTTAGAAAATCGTATAATAACACGAGTTTTTGAAGCTGTAGATAGGAAGGTGATGATGTACATAAAGGAAATGTGATTAGAATTTTGCTATAGTTGTATACAGTGTTGGGCAAGATATCGAATTTTATTATCTAGATAACAGATAATAGATAACATAATTTAAAATATATAGATAAAGATAACAGATAATTTAACCGTTATCTAGATAAAATTTTAGATAACAGATAAGATAATATTTACAGAAATAAAGCAGTAGGTCGGTTTTCCTCAACCGCCGATTCGTAGACTAGTGCTGGGTTGAGAAGGTGCGTCGCCGGTTCCCAGAAAGATGTGTTAATTACAGCAAGGATTCATTTTATAATACACCCTGATCATACAGAAATGCAATTATATTTCTATCCCTTTTTAAACACAAATTCAGAATATACAGGTTGATAACTATGATTTGCGATTTCGATGTGTATAAAATACAAATGTATATGATAATTGTTTACAATACATTGTAACAGTTGGGGTGGTTTTTGATAACAGTTGTGGTCGGTTTTTGATTATATTTAAAATTACTTAAAATTCGCGCCCAACACTGTTACTTGTTGTCCCACGCAGAATTAGCGCTAAATTGGATGCCATAATATTAGAAATTTCCAAAGGTATTGGGTTCTGTCGAAGAATTACTCTCCGTTGTGTGTTTAGCGTCGAAACAATTTATTGGTTACGAAATAAAATTGTATTATTCGATAAATGTTTAAATATGGTATTTTGAAATAATTAAAAAGTTTTATTTTAATATTTTATATTTATTTCATATTTTATTATTTTATATTTTTTAAATAATTATAAAAATATTTTACAAATTTAATTCAAATATTGTTTTAAATCTTTGTTATGACTCACAACAAAATTCGTTTTCACCTATCTAAGGTCACATTGTAAGTTAGTGCTTGATGCGCGAAGCAACATCATAGCACTCCTTTACCGTTGTTCGTTGGTCGCTATCTCTCTCAAAAATCATTTAGTTCGGGTAATCACAAAATCAACCCCTGTTATCAGAAATCAATATGTCGCAATAATGATGGCGGCCTCACATAGTTCACGTTACGGCCGCTAGTTGGCGACATCAACCACGTTACCTGGGGTTTGAGCTCATGATAAGTTCCCAAAAATTAATCAATCTCATAGAGGCAATCAACACTACATTAGTGTAAATTTGATTGCCTAAAGTTCTCGGCTGACACCTACCACCATTACATACCCCCGCCTCAGTTCGCATTTAGAATTGCGTAGCAATTATACATGCGAACTGGACAAAATCAACCTAGAAAAAATCCTACATAAAGTGGAAAATGTTATAACGACCAGCGAAAACGTGATTACAAAAAATTACAAAATTTACATAAGACATATAGTTATATGAAATTACTTTGTTGTTTAAACTCAGAAGAAAAAAAAAAGAATTTTTTTTTTTTTAATCCATTAATCGCAAAGTTTAATTATTATATATTGTAAAACAAAATTTTCCCTTAAGAATGAAAATTATTGTGTTATTTTAAATCCTTCTTAAAAAAAAATTTTCACAAGAAAAAATAATTGCATACTAAATGCATAAATATTAGTGTTAGTTGTGAAAAAACAACTACAATTTAAAAAAGAATTTGCATCAAATCGATGATAATAAAAAAATTTGAAAAAGAATAGTAGAGATGTATAGCGCATAAACATTATTCATTCAGAATCAAACATTTAATATTTTTATATTTTCATATAAAATCAAACAAATTTCATAATATTACAAGGATGAAAATATTCAGTTATTTAAAAAGAATTTCTGAGAAAAAAATGGGTTAGTTTGATTCTAAAACAAATAACAAATATTACATAGTTTTACTTAAAATACAAAACATAGGTATATAATACACAAGATTTATATGAGAAAATATATTATAACATTAGCTATATACCAATGGTTAAAAAATACACTGTCAAACAACGTGATATATTCAATGTTTGCCATACACGTGTCAGATAACTATTTGAAACTTGTAAGTCCTGAGAAACTGACATTTAAAATTTTTTTTTTTTTAAAACAACAAACCACAATGAAATAAGCTTTCTCAGGCCAATTAAATTATTTTTCTGTTTAACTTTATTTTTATGATCGTAAAAATGTCAAGTTTTAAAAATACATAATGCGTTTAAAATAATAAAAAAAAAAAAATATTTGCAGAATGGTAAATAAAAAATATGTCTTAGAAAAAATTCAAAATTATTGATACATACAACGAAATTTGTACCACTTTCCTTCTATTTTAAATATGATTTAGAAAATTAGTTGATACATTGGAAAGTAATTAAAAATATTTCTTTAATAAGTATATGAAACAATACCTCTTTTTCCAGGAATTAAAAAATTCACGAATACAATAGAAAGAAATTGGTATGATAAAACTTTAAAGGTACGAAAAATAAAAATTATTCAATATATATGAAAGAAAAAACTCAAACAAGAAAGGAAAATACAGCATGTTCCAAAGTTTACGTTCTTTTAATTCGAAACGAAAGAAATAATAAAAAAAATATAAGTTAAAAGGTTCGTTAATTAATGGAAATATTAATTCAATAGGGTAACTGATGTCCCATTACCTACAAGTTTTTCAGGACAAAACAAAAATAGTCAAAATGATAAAATAAAAAAAACTTATTCACTAAGATAGAAAAAATGACTCTACAAAAGGGATAATACAAAAATTTTGTACGAAGTGATGCTTTTTAGCTTTCACGACGCACGATGGTTACACGAACCGTTAAAAACCCAAAAAATTATCCCAATGAAATTTAACCGGTTGGATCTTGCCGGGCGGCTAAAATAACGACAAATCCGCAAAGGTTGAAAACTGAAACTACTATATATTATAAACCCCCCCAAAATTTGCAAAGTTTTTAAAATCAGGTGGCACACACGTCGCCGGCCTGACGGGTCCGTCGACATGGTTCGAACAAAAGGGATTAAAGTGTGTTCCACCCAGAATCCAGATAATCATAAATCCATAAAAGTTTCAAATTTTAATACCACGAGTTCGGTCAAAGCTCCATAGTGCCGCCATCTAAAGAGGCAGTACCGAACTCACAATGAAACAAACGTTCAAAATTCAGAAAAGATCGTTGGTATACTAGAACCAATATGTTAGTTCTCTTTTTTTCAAAATAATTTGAAGCGATTCCAAAAGGCTAAAGTAATAATGAGCCATTATCGTTATAAATGAAAACTAACGCCAATAACATTATAAAGGTAATTTACAAAAGGCTAGAGTAATTATAAGTTATTACAGTTATAAGTGAAAAATGTAATTAAGCCGTATACACTGGCACATACTGTACTTAAACAAAAAAAAATAAAATATTTTGTTTTTTGACCGAAGTAGATGTAACACAGGTACATACACGCGTTCTCCGTTCCCTATCAAGACTGTGTGAAACATTAAAATATTTTGAACAAACAAATACACATACAGGAAATACGCATATATGTACATATTATATGTGGTAATATTTTTATAAAATAATTCGTTAAAAATTTTAGCTAATGAAAACTTCAATTTAGCTGGATAAAAATTTGTAAATTTCGACAAACCAGCAGAAAATAATCTGAAAAATAAAACATTGAGGATGTCTAATAAGTCAATATTTAAAAAAATTCCACTTTCAGTGATAAAAAATTGTCAATCTTTGTAAAAAAAATCATTAATGAGAAATATTGTCAACTTTTACTATAAAAGGACAAAGAATTTGATAATAATTTCGATATATGTATGTAGTTATTCTTAATATAGTATCGAATATTAAATACATAAAATACATAAAATCGTTAAATAGACCGTTATGTTAAGGTTTTGTATACTACGTATCAATTAATTTTTATACTAGGGCCGAGCATTTTCGCTTCGCGCCAAAAAATGTAAATATGTTAATATTTAAATTGTAAACTTAAGAACTGGCTGGCGTGTAATATTGCCATAACCGTAACTTGTAAAAAATGATAGAATTTATAAACGCTCTAATAGGCAATTCATTCCTAATTGTGAAATGCAGGGCTAAGGTTACACCGGTTAACATTTTTGAAAAATAATGAGTGCTGTAAGCGAGCAATTTTTTCCATTTTCATATAAAAATAAACATTTTAAATTGGCGGGCTAATAATTTATGCCACAACCGAAATTTTTATAAAAATAACAAATACAATAAACGCCCCAATAAGCAACTTATTTAAATATTTTAATTGCCGGGCTAATGATGCTCCAGGCTGTAATTGGAAATAATAAGTGCATTGGATAAGCAGTTTATTCCTTCAAATGGTGAATTCCTAAAAATTGGCGGGCCTCTAGTGAGTGCCTCAAACCGAAATTCACAAAAAATACACAATAAATAATAAATAATGAAAAATGAAAAACGGCTCTTATTAGCAACTCATTTGAATTTTAAATTTACAAATGACCGGGTAAGTAATAACGCTCCTGGCTATGATTGAAAATCAATAGGTGCCTTGTACATATGAGCAATTTATTTAATGACATACAGGGTGTTTACCATATTTAACCCTTTTAAGACGGATGGTGATATGGTACAACTTACAAACTAAGTCAAAATAGGTAATAATTTTAAGGTCGAAACCGTGAAAATAAGTCAATGTTGGTAAAAATTAGTGTCAAAATAGGTTACGTAAAGACCGGGAAAATTTTGACATGATCGGGTATTGGGTCAATGTTTAGAAAATTTCCCACGTTATTTGGGAAATAAATGGACGGAAAGGGAATAACCCTTTAACGTCCAATACGGGGGACCCTTTGGGTTCCGATTTGGTTCGGTCTTACGTGCCGCACGCGGCATGTTGTGACTGATGCGGTAATAGAACTGAAAATCACTAACAAGTAAAGGTCCCGAGGCCGGACCTATCGATTTTGATGAAACTTAAATATGTTGTAGAACACTAAAAACTAAGGGACACGTATTTTTTTTTATCTGCGGAAAAACGGTTTAAAGGGGTGAAATCGCCCTCCAAAAATTGGGGTAAAAATTTAATTTTTCAAATATCTCGAAAACAGTAAGAGATAGAGCAAAAGTTTAAATTGGCGATATTACTCTTTTTTAAAGAGCTATCTATTGGTATGCAATTTGTTCAAATTACATCAACAGGGGTGGTTGGGGGTTAAAATTTGGGGGTTAATTTTGCAAAAAGGGGGCGAAAATTAAACAATATAAAAATTTTGTTTACAGATTTGAAATCTACGTCAAAAAATCTAATTGACCTGTTTTTGCTCAATATCCTAATATTAAGTCTAGGGGGAGTTAACTACAGGGTGACAATTTCGAATAATCGTACTATTTGGATATTTCAAGAAGTTCTTCTTCATGGAAAATAGCTTAAGACAATTAGAATAACGTAGAAATGAAATTCTCGAATTCAAAATTGAGTTTGAGCAATATTGGAGAGGGGGTGAGTCACCCTCTTAAATTACATACTAGTTTACATACACTAATTTTTGCAATTAACACACTGACAGGGGGTAATAATGTCACAATAGATGGTTCTGAAGTTAGACTATCGTATGTAAGGTTTTTATTAGGTTTCGTTATTTTAGGTTAGGTTATGTAATTTTCGGTATCGATAATTTTCGATAAGGAAAACTATAATATCCATAAAAAAACAAACCTAATAAAGACCTTACATATGATAGTCCAACTTCAGAACCACTTATTGTGACATTATTTTACCCACTATCCGTGTGTTAATAGCAAAAATTAGTGTATATAAACTAGTATGTAATTAAAGAGGGTGACTCACCCCCTCTCCAATGTTGCTCAAACTCAATTTTGAATTCGAGAATTTCATTTCTACGTTATTCTAATTGTCTTAAGCTATTTTCCATGAAGAAGAACTTCTTGAAATACCCAAATTGTACGACTATTCGACATAGTCACCCTTTAGTTAACTACCCCTAGACTTAATATTAGGGCATTGAGCAAAAATAGGTCAATTAGATTTTTTGACGTAGATTTCAAATCTGTAAACAAAATTTTTATATTGTTTATTTTTCACCCCCTTTTTGCAAAATTAACCCCCAAATTTTAACCCCCAACCACCCCTGTTGATGTAATTTGAACAAATTGCATACCAATAGATAGCTCTTTAAAAAAGAGTAATATCGCCAATTTAAACTTTTGCTCTATCTCTTACTGTTTTCGAGATATTTGAAAAATTAAATTTTTACCCCAATTTTTGGAGGGCGATTTCACCCCTTTAAACCGTTTTTCCGCAGATAAAAAAAAATACGTGTCCCTTAGTTTTTAGTGTTCTGCAATATATTTAAGTTTCATCGAAATCGATAGGTCCGGCCTCGGGACCTTTACTTGTAAGTTCAAATATATGATTTTCGGATGCATCTAAGACAGACTGTACATAAACCGATGAAGTATTATCGTCTCCGTCAAATGTAAATGTTAAATTAGATACTAAAAGTTTTCAATGGTGTCAACTAAATTATGGATCACCATGTTGTATAAATGTTTGCTAATAATATCGGTAATAAAGGGTGATTTGGCTGTAACAATTGTCGAAACATCAACCTGTACACTGCAGAATGTTGGTTTTGAATTAGTATTGATAACTAAGGGTGATGTATCACTATTATTAGGATCAATGTAAGGAGCAATATCGTTATTCAAACATAAATTTCCAGTAATCTCGTCAGAAGCATTGACGGATGTAACGGACCGACAATTAACTGTGTCAAATAATGCAACATTATTAACAAACCTGCAATTAGTCTCGCAAGGATTATTTATGCAATGCTCGGTTATAGTCAAAGGGTTAAAATCGTCCGGGGTCAATGAACTATTCGAAGATTCACAATTGCAAATGATTTCATTTTTAGTCAAGATAACTGAAATATCATGTAAATGTGAACAATCATTTTGAGTAACTGACTGTTCCAAGTGATTTTCTAAAATATTAACCTTTTCATTGATCGAAGAAACTCGTTTATCATGTTTTTCTATTTTCGAGTCAACTGTCGAAAATTTATTTACCGTGTCTTCTGAAAAAGCAATCACTTGATTCTTAATTGACTCATTTTTTGATACACAGCTTATATCATTTAAACGAATTTCCTCCTTCAAGTGAGAATTTACATTATTAAAATTTGAACTTATTTCTATTTTAACGTTATCAATTTTGGAGTTTTGTGCGTTAATTAAACTCAAAGTTTCCTTACGTTCAGTCTCAAAACGAGCGTTAATTTTGGCATTAAACTCGTCAAATTTAGCATCAAACTTCGAATTTAAGGCACACAACTCCCTATTGTTTTGGTCAAGTTTGGCATTAAAATTATCATTTAGCTCGTTAAATCTAGATAATATGGTTTGTTCCAATGACAAAAACAAACCTGTAATATCAGTAGCTGAGTACATATCTTTTGGGCCACTGCTGGAGTCGGCTGATCGGTCCGAAGTTAAAAGTACGGCACCGGAATCCGCCGATGAAGACCCACTGGTACTCGGCACAGCAATAGCCTCTGGGGAAGACGGCGAAACGCCAACACTTGTTGATGCAGTATCAGGACCCGATTTAGGAGTTTCAGGAACTAGAACTTCCATGGAGTCGATATATGTCGCGTTATCGTCGGAAACAACATTCTGATTCTTGGTGTAGAAGTTAACAGATTCGCATCCATAAAACTAAAATCGGCAATCGCCAAAGGTTTCGGATTGTCTACCGCATGTGCTTCCATTGTTATGACAACTTTGTAACAGTTCCACAAAAAGGTAACAATTCAACAGTACAATCACCAAAGTTTTTACTAACGAAAAACACCAGTCACTTAAGTTTTTCCAGAATTTTATGTCTTTTTCGGTACACGTCACTTAACGCGAAACACACAATTCCCACTGGAATGATATTTGTAACAGTTGGGGTGGTTTTTGATAACAGTTGTGGTCGGTTTTTGATTATATTTAAAATTACTTAAAATTCGCGCCCAACACTGTTACTTGTTGTCCCACGCAGAATTAGCGCTAAATTGGATGCCATAATATTAGAAATTTCCAAAGGTATTGGGTTCTGTCGAAGAATTACTCTCCGTTGTGTGTTTAGCGTCGAAACAATTTATTGGTTACGAAATAAAATTGTATTATTCGATAAATGTTTAAATATGGTATTTTGAAATAATTAAAAAGTTTTATTTTAATATTTTATATTTATTTCATATTTTATTATTTTATATTTTTTAAATAATTATAAAAATATTTTACAAATTTAATTCAAATATTGTTTTAAATCTTTGTTATGACTCACAACAAAATTCGTTTTCACCTATCTAAGGTCACATTGTGAGTGAGTGCTTGATGCGCGAAGCAACATCATAGCACTCCTTTACCGTTGTTCGTTGGTCGCTATCTCTCTCAAAAATCATTTAGTTCGGGTAATCACAAAATCAACCCCTGTTATCAGAAATCAATATGTCGCAATAATGATGGCGGCCTCACATAGTTCACGTTACGGCCGCTAGTTGGCGACATCAACCACGTTACCTGGGGTTTGAGCTCATGATAAGTTCCCAAAAATTAATCAATCTCATAGAGGCAATCAACACTACATTAGTGTAAATTTGATTGCCTAAAGTTCTCGGCTGACACCTACCACCATTACAACATTTTAGTTAAAAATATTTAATAATCAGTTAAAAATTTATACTTTTATAAAAAAATAAATGTATTTCATGTTAAAAATGCATTTCATATTAATTTAATACATAAAGCATCCTGTATACAAATTATATATTTGTAGTACATTCTTAAAAGGAATAAAAATATATTTCTTTCTTTCTTAAAAAGATTACGAAATATGTTTGTTTCTTTCTCCCACGTATATTATAAAAAGAATCCTTCTTGTATAATGAATTATAAAAATGTTAAAGAAAGATTTTTGGCGACAAAATCACTTGGAATTTTTTTTTTATTTTATTTACGGCCCGTAGTAGTACACGTCTAGCACAGTAAAGTACTTACAAAATTTTTTGTTTAAAAAAAAGTGCTTAAAAAGTGACGATATTTTCTGAATTATATGATCAATCTAGTGGTCAGAAAACCACATTTCATGTTTTCAGCTAAATGTTATTTCAACTAATGGCCGAAATGATTCCTAGCTACCAGAATTCCATTTAAAATACGTAAACATTTCTCTAATGTTTAAAAAAGTGTCGATATTTGTCTTCTGAATTACATGGCCGAACAAGTGGTCGGAAAACGACATTTTATATTACACAACCTACTATTATTCTAATTAACGACGGAAATGATTCCAAGCTATATCAGGTTCCGACAGGTGGTCGGAATACGGCATTCCATATTCCACGACTAAATGTGATTCCAACTAATGACGAAAATGATTCCAGACTACAAGAATTCTGTTTTAAAATTAAATAACTGCTTTTAAATATATTTTTGTAATTCCTAATAAAGTGTTAAGAGTTATCTGAATTATATGGTCGACCAAGTGAATATAGACAAATGGTGAATTTAACTTCAAATTTCTTTTTTTAGGAAAAAATAAAAATGTATTGTTATTATCGTATCTTTTTCCTTCGCCTAATAAAAAGATAAGCTAAAAGATAACTTCTTTTAAAAATATCTAGGTAAAAGATAATAGATAACGAAAACGTTATCTAGATAAAATTTCAGATAACGTTATCTAGATAAGCACAACACTGGTTGTATATACACGATGACCCAGAATTATGTACCGTAATTGATAGTACATTCAAAAATAATGGTATCTTTTCATGTACGCTTTTTTCCAAAACTCAATAATAAGCAGGACTGGGAACTATTTAAAATGATTTCATTTTAAATACGTATTTAAGATACAAAATGGCATTTTGCATTCTCTATTTTAAATAAGTACGGTCAAACCATTTTCCATTGTGAATTTAAAATAGAAATTTGAATTCCACTTTACATTTAAAATGAAAATGCATGTGCACTCAATTTTATGTGTATATATGTATGACACTTATGACTCATATTAATCATAGAACTCGAATTGAACGCAATCTAACAAATTGTGTTGAATGTAAGTCGATTCAATTGACTCAAATTTTTTATAATTCGAGTTTCTATGTCACTTGACTTAAATTTGTTACTAGAGCTGCAGTTCTCTCAAATCAATTTTTTCTGACTCAAGTTGTGTGCTATTATCTTTAAGATACGTCGATAAGAAATGTTTTGGTATTTCGAGTAGATGATTTTCATAATTTAGAAGTCGCAGTTGTAGCGTTGTCAAAGTTTGATTATGTCAAGGCTGAATTAAATTTTACAAAATTTTTGAGTAACAATATTTCAAGAGTTAAATTTTGTTTTTATATCATGCAAACTTTTTAAAATTTTCTCAAAAGACTGCCCTTATATAATTTCAATACGTTTGATATTTTCTTAACTTTTTTTTATTAATATAAAAAACGATAAAAGATTTATAGTATAAACAAGCATTTTGTATTTTATAATCCATTTTAAATAGCTATTATCCATTTTCAATTTTAAATATCTTCAGCAAAACCATTTTCCATTTTGTATTTTAAATGCATTTTTGGAAACCATTTTCCATTTTCTATTTTAAACGGTTTCTATGAACCATTTTTCCCAGCCCTGATAATAAGGGAGATACAACCCTGTAATGAGGTGAAACGAAAACCATTTTTTCCGAAATATTTTCCAAACGCTTTTGAATAACGGATTGATATTGTAGGGAAGTGTATTTTGCGTTAGGGGGATTAAATTTATATAAACGCTCATTCCATCGCTTATGACCAACCGATAGTTTTGGGTAGTAGGTGTGAGTTATCACGTCTTTTCTTTCTTAATTAATTTGTAGTTATACAAACAAATTGTTAACAATATGATTCTTCAGACAATTCCACGCAAAAAGGTATACTTGTTACATTTCGATAAATAGTACCGTTTTCAAATAATTTGAAGTAGAAGTATCTATTTCCAAATTATTCCCTAACCATAAGTTATGGAAAAATTGGTACCATAAATTTAATTATCCTGATATTCATATGCATCCCTAAAATATGAATTAATTATTCAAAAGCACCTAAAAAATTAAAAAAAAAGAAGTCAGTTTCGTTCCACCCCTCTACATTTTATCGCTGTACTTTATCTCACTGATTAGTTTTGGAAAAAAGTGTAGATGAAAAAGTACCATTATTTTTGAACGTACTATCACTGCTATCAGCTCTAGCAATTACGATACATAATTTAGGACCACCTGTATAATATATATGACGGCGTGTATGAAAATGCGGCTATTACCAAAAATTTTTTTCGAGAAAATAACTTTTAAAGTTAATAAAAAAGTTAATTTTGTTAAATTTTGACATGCTTCTCTTTACAGCAGTTTTTAACGCACCTGAAATGAAGATACTACCTTGGCGATGGGTTTATCGGATTGTACTCTAAATTTTACATCAAAATCTATCAAGAACTGAAAATCGATTTTTTTGGTGAATAGTGGTCATCTTTTTGTATGCGCCGCCACGTACAGTCTCATAGATTCAGCGTCCAGTCGCACCATGACAGTGGCTGTAATAGTTGAATTTTCCATTTGAAAATTCGCTAAAAGACAGGTTAGTAGTTTGTTAAAAAAGAGAGTTTTAATTTTTTTTGCATATAGATGTAACGCCAAAGCAGAATATTTTCATCTTGCTGTAACGGTTAACGCTAAGAAGAAAAATTTATGCATTTAGACCGAATTTTCGTTTAAACCCTGCAAAAACATTCATTTCATACAATATTTTACTGCAGTCCTTAGTTTTATTCTGCGACTGTCGCACTGTCTTAATGTTTTGCTCTGTGGGGTATAGGTAAAATTAAATTTTCGACTATGTATTTTAAAGATACATATATATCTGGCCAACATTAAACATTCTTTATATATGGCAATAAGGCTGACAAACTGAACCAGAGTAAGACAAAAGGAAAACCGTAAAAATGAGATTAACTTTTCATATCGGGATAAAAGTGAATATAAAATGAAAAAACACTATATCAAAAGAATGTTAAAATGTTATTTATTTTTACACGAGATGGATCTTGAAATAAGATTTTCGTTTTATGATTGTTTCAAGCAATAAAATTACTAAATATCTCTTTTTAATATAAATATACAAATACATATCCCATTGTGTTACGCACAAGTGTCTGAATATACACACAGATAATTATGTCGAAATTGGAAACTGAACATCTACATACTTGAGCTTTATAACGAGAATGAAAACTTAGAAAAATATGCGGTAATGTATGAGAAACGCTCCCTAATAATAAATTACCCAGAAAATTCTATAATTAAAGTTTTTTATGTTTTAAGAGTTTAGTTCTTTCTTTGTGCTAATCACAAATTGGACATTCTCACCAATCCGGTCAAATCGTAACATTATTTAGATAAAAATTCGACACAAACGAAAAATGACGATATTTGAGGTGGTCGCGCTTAGCAAGCACAATAACTTTAGAAGGCCTATAATAGGCTATAATATAATTTTATTGTACCACTTGACCCATATCCAAACACTCAAGTAGGTAACAATATATTATAACACAGTTAGGCCGGGCGCACATTCAGATGCAGTTAACGCAGACAGAGCAGCGCAGTTTCTGTGACTCTTGTTGTAGAACAGGGCAGCACGAATTGAAACACAGAGCAGAGCAGCACTACGTCGCACGAGAGCGATCTGGCATCGTGAATGTGATACAGAAACTGGGCGACATTGTAACACGTTCTCGAGTTTTAGTTGGTTTTATTTTGTCTAAATGAAAACAATTGAAGAAATTGAAGAAAAGTAGTGCTACTCTGCTTTTAAATTCGTGCTATCTCGTTCTACAACAAAAGTCACAGAAACTGCGTTGTCCTGCCTGAGTTAAGTGCGTCTCAATGTGCGCTCGACCACACGTGCTTTCCTGGTCTGCCCTGCCCTGCGTTTACTGCGTGACGCAGTTCAATGTGCGCCTGGCCTTAAAGTCAAGTAAATATTAGTTTTGGACAAAAAAAATGTTGTAAGGTTTTGATCAGTTTGTCATGCTTTCCTCCTTTACGCCAAATTTAATATAATTATTTTATGGTTTTATAAATTTTGTATTAATTTTTTCTTTGTTCGAAGTTTGTGCTGTTTGAAGTGAGCAATAAGTGTATGAATAGATCGGGACGGGCGACCGTTACAATCACCGTGCGGTCGTCAATTCAATACACTCACGGAAGTCTACACGGAGAGAAAAATCCTATAATTTTTGTAGAGAAAATTTCAGAAAAATTACCATGCTCCCCTATAATCCGTGCGCGATCGACGACCAAAATAAAAAATATGTGCTAGAATGGTAAAATTTAATGTGGTGCTAACACAACTTTTATCACACTCTTATGCATATATATTATAGTTTAATTCTTGTTGTCGTACTCTTTCATTTGCGCATCTGACTCGTGACCTTATGTTGGTTGCACTGTACCTGTAAAAACATGTATACAAAAATGATTGCGAACAATATATTCTAATACATATACTAAAGATAGGTAAATAACAAAAAGATGAATTAAACGATGACATCATCCTAAGAGAGTGTAAAAGAAACTGACTACTAGTTGTGCTAGCTGCTTGTAACACAGTCTGATAATAAATCAAGGTGCTTGGTGCGAACTGTCTGACAAAGTTTCTTCCACAGTCCAAACCTATGGTTCGCATGTAACTCGCTGATTGAGGTACATTTCATTACAGCGTTCCCAACACAACCAACCTTCTTTCTGTTTTTTTTATTTCTATTATTAGCATGTTAGCATGGTATTTTTTTTAATAAAAACAATTAAAAATTATTTTTTTGTCGGTAATGGAACTTTTTACTGTGCTGTTTTACAAATTTTACGGAGATAATATTACGAAAAGAACATTCCATCCTTTAAATTTTTTATGATTAATTATAATCTTTATATTTTTACCTTACAGAATTGAATATGTTCGTCTTTTACACGTCGATTGTAGTGCTGAGCACAGTAATTTTTATAGGAATTTTCTCTCCGTGTACGTACACCTGTGTTGTTAGTAAATTTGGAAATATTAAAAGCTAATTTATTTCAAAGCGTTGCAAAATTACAGCTCAATACAGACTGGATTAGCTAGATTTAAATTCAATAGAACATTTATGGGGTGAACTACGGCGAGTAAAAAAAAATATTTATAATCGTAAACTACTGATGTGAGAAAAGTGATAAAATTGAAGAATGGTTTGCAATTTCAAATTCAGACTGAAAACTTAATTAAGTCGATGCCTCGTAGACTAGAAGCCGTAATAAAAGCAAACGGTGGTCTTACCAAATATTAATCAAGTTGTTAATATCTACTAATAAAAAAAATATATGAAGTGCACGTAGATTTTTGTGCGTTTTTGTTGTTAATAAAATTGAGATCTTTTTTCACTTGTATTTATCGACATTTTTGCTCTGTTTTATTTAAATAAATAGTTTAATGAGTGGATAAATTGATTAAGTTTGTAAAATATATCGCAATAAATTTTTTATTTGATAACTAATATTTTACTTGAATGTACGTAGACTTTCGTGAGTAACTGTATGTATTTAACCGATTCACTGCCATTGGCATGTTAACATGCCAAAGGAAACAAAGAGAGAAATATATCTGACAACAAAATGCAACACTATATTTCAAACGCCATAAATCTAATGATCTTGACATTTTTATTTAAGCATTATCCGAATTGTTTAGATTTAAAAATATTGTTTTTTAGTTCCATAATAAAACTAAATTAGTGCTACACTAAAAATCCACATTTTTCTAATAAAAATTTTTCCCCAATAAATGTTAAATTAAAGGTAAATTGATACCTCTCTAGTTGCCCAACTTGTTTCAAAATGAAATAATATTAAAAAAATAATATTGTGAATAATTTAACATTTAGACATTTACAAAAATATATAAAAGTTGCTTATAATAGCTTTCTTTGAATGTTTTAACATAATTGAATTTACAGTGTACTATGCCTACATGAAAAAGTTTGTTTATTATTGTTAGCAAAAAATTTTTATACGTTTTGACCAATACATATGTACTAATACCAAATCATACAAGTAGTGGGTTTTGGCCGGTTCTAAGCCAATCCTGTAAGGATTAAGATACGTATAGCATACCCTTCGTGTATACGTACATATATATATAGCATACTCTTTGAGAGGTGTTACATACAGAGTACATACACCTAACTTTCATCAGAATGAGTGATGCAGTCTGTTGAGTTTTCCCTGAGATCAAGTTACAAGAAGGGTTAATTATAGTAAAAGTTGTCAATTTCAGTTAGTGAATCGCTCAAAAAATCGGGAGGTGGGGAGGTGGCCCCGAAATGCTCATATTGCTACTACTTCGATTCCAAAGGACGCGAGATGTTACGGTGCATTAGTACGTATATATGTGTTATTAAAATATTTTATTTGTTCTAATGTAAGCAGACTAAATGTCCTTGGCCGCGAAATGTTGTGGATTGATAATCATATGTTAGCACAGTAATAGAATTTTACGTTCAATGTATTACATATGGCAATACAGTCGCAAGACATATTTTTTAATTACATATGTTATAATTTTATGCAATGGTAGGTATAGTATTCTCTTTAACGAAAAAAATTCCAACGTACTTGTTTATGCAGGCTCAGCAATTTCTATATGAGAATATCATTTTATTTCCTCCGATCTTTATATAGCGAACTAATTTATATACTGATTTCGGTTTTTTCAACTTAATCATTTTTTACAAGATTTTGTATCGACCTAGTCGTATGTTAATATTTAGTATAGTTTTAAATATTTTTTGTATTAACTGCATAGGTTAGTTTTTTTAATTGTTATTTTGAATTATTTTAGTATTGTTATATAGTATTACTCAATCAGAAAATAATATTAGCCTGTAAAGAATTAATAAAAAATAGATACTACTTTATTTGGTGGTAAGTAGAATTCAGCTAATATAAATTTTTTTTTTGACTGAAAATAATGTTATAAAATCTTTTCAGGTAGCACTAAAATGAACGTTAACGATTTAAGTGATAACGACTCCATCGATTCCGAGGATTCCTTTGAATCAATTTATTCCTTTTCCAGCGCTATCGAAAATATATATATAGACAGCAGATTAGATGTGAGTATTACGATGCAAAGACGTATATGGCATGAATATTATGATCGTGAACTTACAATCGAGCAATTAAGGCGTCGATATACTGACGCTGATTTAGTGATAATATTGTATTTACGTCGAAGGTGGGAGGAAATTGATAGAGATGAAGACTCTATAAGTGAAAGTGAAAGTGATTTAGGATTTGTGAGTGGTGAGGATGAAAACAGCAGTAACTCAGGGTTTATAAGTGACGAGAGTGAAATTAATGGTAATAATTTAGGACCTAATGAAGAGTAACAAATTCAATCTTCGAAATTCTATATTAATAACTCAAAGACAAATACAACTGACAACAAACGACAGCAATATGTTATAAACTTTATTTGATATGTTCAGTAAATTTTGTATTTATTATATTTTGTATTTTCTGTTTCTAAAATTAAATAACAAAAAATTCAGTATTTTCGTAAAAAATCATGTTTACATAATAAAAAGTGATTATTGTATTTCGCCAGTTAATAAATTTTTAATAATGTACCTGTTTTTTTCTTTTTTTTTAATCTATACTTAATAAAACATTTTTTAAAAGAAAAACCGATCTTTTTATTCACACCCATCCCTACATAAAAATAAATCAAATTAATTTTTAATATTATACCTTAAACAGTAGAAAAAGTTAGTTTGTATTCATAGGTAGATTTTTGCTAGCTTGTAATTTTTAGAAAAATGTATTATTCTGTAGATGTATTTTTATTTTAATTTGTGTATGATAAAATGATAATACACAATTAGTTACATTTATACGGTACAAAAATAAAAAATCGATATATAAAACTTGTATGATCTATACAGTACTCTGTTAAAAGTACGGGTTCCTACACCGTTAAAAAACATATTTTTTTACAATATCAATATATTGTAAAAAAATCATATTTCTTAATATTTTTAAAACTGAATATGTAATATCAAGAATTTAAAACAGTTTTGAAACATTAATTTCTCCTCATAATATTTTTTAGTCTTAAATTAATAGCACAATGTTCCATATATTTTAAGAAAATTTTTCTTTTAATATTTTATAACTTATCTAAAAAATTTATAGCTATTTTTATCAAAAAATTTATTACTTGCTATTGTTTAAAAAATTAGTTAAATATATCTATAGGTATTAAGTGACCCCTAGTTTTTGTGAAAGACGGTAGTAATAGCAATTCATCTTAAATACGAAATTATTTTATCAATGCTAAATAAGCGTTTTTTTTCTCATATTATCATACTCCAATATATTGTATATTATTATAATTTATAAAAATGTGTTTTATTTATTAAAAAATTTAGCAAAATTTTAAATAATATCGCGTCAAAATAATATTCAGAAGTCAATAAAAGACAATAGCAGTAAATTTATTAAGATAACTATAAATAAATATTAATCTAATGTTGAAATATTTATTAACAAATAGTACTGCTTAGTAGAAAATTAGGTACCTATTGTTTTGTTTTCAAATTTACCTTTTTGCAATTAAAGAAAATTTTAGTAACTATCGATGCCTATATAAAACGATACCCATAAAAGACAAGCATGCTCTGATCTCAACAATTTTTTCCCATGTTAAATTTGTATGTTCTTACTTCGCTGAAACTTATTATGTTTATATATTTCCCGCAATATTTTCTACCATAAACAATAGTTATAGCAAGCTAGGTAGGTATTGAATAAGTATTTTTTGTTTGTTAATTTATTGATGATAGAGAAAAAAAATTTATGATTTTATAGACAGTGAAATACATTTAAACTATTTTTTTGCAGTTTAATTTTGTAAAAACACCTAAAAATTATCAGTCACAGACAAATATTTCTAAGCAAACGAATTGAAAATGTAGTTTTATATCATAAGAATAAATGCGTATATATAGGGTGGACAGTAAATAACTCTCATAATTTTTAAAGAGCGGATGAAAACTTTAATTTTGGATTACGAAATTTTATTTTTTTTTTCCGGAGTTAAGCTGCATTCAATTAATTAACCCTTTCCTGCTCAGCAGTTTTACATCATTACTGTTCAAACGATACTTTATTTATTAACAAATCATTAATAATATGGGTGAATACTTATTGGCAAGAATTACATAGTTTGCACATACGTTCTATTGTGTCAGAACGTCAATGGAGCAATGCGATTTAATTGCCTATATTCAGGAGCAAGCAAAAACATTACCTATTTTAATAGCTTAGAAAATACACATTACATAGTTCGTTGTAAGAACAATCATTTCGGTGATCTTTTTTAACGAATTACTAAAATTGCTTAAGGACTATGGTATGTAAGAAATAACAACACTCACATAATTTTAAAATAATTAACGTACAGCTATTGGAAAAGTTACAAAGATTTTTTTAACAACTTATTAAATGTTGATAGCTTATTTTAATATCTTCTATAGGGTCGTAAGTATAACCCTAAACCCGAAATTTTTTCATTACCATCGTTGACGACCATATTCTCGTCATCATCAGCTTCTCCTTCGCTCGCAGTATCTTCGTTGTCGCTAGCAGATGTTTTTTCATCGCTGTCTTCGTCATCATTTGATATATACTTTAGCACTGGTTCAATAATATCATGCTTTTCCAATTCCCTGGTTATTGAGATAATCCGCTTTCCAATGTCACTTTCCTTTAAATTATTAAAATGGCTTCGTTTTTTCTCGTTTTCGATATAATCCGCAAAGCTGGGATTTATAATATGACTCCTTTCCATTAAATTACATATAGTATTAACCATTTCTTCTCCAATTTGCGTCTGAGTCGCTAAACTTCTTAGTTCATCAACTAAATGGTTCGGGTCATCAAAATATTCTTCATCATCAACAGGTTTCGAATAGCCATTATGAAGGTTAGTATTTTCATCATCATATTTGAAACGTTTAGCTTCTCCATTTATTGAATTAGATGTTGAAGGTTGGTCCTTTTCTTCCGAATTTTTATCTTCTTGTTCTTCATCCTTTGCGCATGCGTTCTGAAGCTCTTTGACCATTAATATGTCTAGAGCAGTTTGTAAGAGACCAGCTATCTTTGGAGTAAAACTTGTTTCTTTGTAGTTATCAGCCGATGGTAAATGCTTTTGTTCATCAGATCCATTATCTTCGACATTTACCGATTGTAGAATATTATGCGAGTTTTTTAAAGCGTGGAATTTACTTCTGATTGCTTCTGCTGCAGCCATCATACTTTCATCAAAAGTATTCAAGTTTCTTTTAGATAGATCTGTATCATTTTCGTGTTGATTTTGAAATACTGGTGCTTTATCTTCCTTTTCTTCATTTCTTGCTTCAAAACTATATTCGGTTTCATTATCATCATTTTCATCATTAGATTTTGACGATTCACTTTGTCTCCGGTTCTCCGCGCTGTTCACTTGTGTCCCATTATTTACCGTGGTATATTCAAACTGATTATTTGCGATCTGGTCATTATTGTTTGTTTGATGTTCCTGAGCATGCACTCTTCTTTTCATATGACGTAAAAGAGAACTTCTCCGCGAAAATGTCTTGTCACAACGTATACAATTAAACATTTTGATAGATGTGAATAGTTCGATTTGTAACATAACACTGATTAGTTTTTTTATATCGACATGATCTTATATAATACAACCAGAGCAGAATTGACGTAAAGTAATGACACCAAAATGCACCAAAGGTGCACCAAATGACACCAAACTGCCCCAAAGGTGCACCAAATGACACCAAACTGCACCAAATGACACCAAAATGTACCAAAGGTGCACCAAATGACACCAAACTGCACCAAAGGTGCACCAAATGACACCAAACTGCACCAAAGGTGAACCAAATGACACCAAACTGCACCAAAGGTGCACCAAATGACACCAAACTGCACCAAAGGTGCACCAAAATGCACCAAAGGTGCACCAAAATGCACCAAACTGCACCAAAGGTGCACCAAAATGCACCAAAGGTGCACCAAATGACACCAAACTGCACCAAAGGTGCACCAAATGACACCAAACTGCACCAAATGACACCAAAATGCACCAAAGGTGCACCAAATGACACCAACCTGCACCAAAGGTGCACCAAAATGCACCAAAGGTGCACCAAAATGCACCAAAATGCACCAAAGGTGCACCAAAATGCACCAAAGGTGCACCAAAATGCACCAAAGGTGCACCAAATGACACCAAACTGCACCAAAGGTGCACCAAATGACACCAAACTGCACCAAATGACACCAAACTGCACCAAAGGTGCACCAAATGACGCCAAACTGCACCAAATGACGCCAAAATGGATCAGTATGGTGTCATTTGGTGCACCTTTGGTGAAGTTTGGTGTCATTTGGTGCACCTTTGGTGCAGTTTGGTGCATTTTGGTGCACCTTTGGTGCATTTTGGTGCACCTTTGGTGCATTTTGGTGCATTTTGGTGCACCTTTGGTGCATTTTGGTGCACCTTTGGTGCATTTTGGTGTCATTTGGTGCAGTTTGGTGTCATTTGGTGCACCTTTGGTGCAGTTTGGTGTCATTTGGTGCACCTTTGGTGCATTTTGGTGCACCTTTGGTGCAGTTTGGTGCATTTTGGTGCACCTTTGGTGCAGTTTGGTGTCATTTGGTGCACCTTTGGTGCAGTTTGGTGTCATTTGGTTCACCTTTGGTGCAGTTTGGTGTCATTTGGTGCACCTTTGGTGCAGTTTGGTGCATTTTGGTGCACCTTTGGTGCATTTTGGTGCACCTTTGGTGCATTTTGGTGCACCTTTGGTGCATTTTGGTGCATTTTGGTGCACCTTTGGTGCATTTTGGTGCACCTTTGGTGCAGGTTGGTGTCATTTGGTGCACCTTTGGTGCATTTTGGTGTCATTTGGTGCAGTTTGGTGTCATTTGGTGCACCTTTGGTGCAGTTTGGTGTCATTTGGTGCACCTTTGGTGCATTTTGGTGCACCTTTGGTGCAGTTTGGTGCATTTTGGTGCACCTTTGGTGCATTTTGGTGCACCTTTGGTGCAGTTTGGTGTCATTTGGTGCACCTTTGGTGCAGTTTGGTGTCATTTGGTTCACCTTTGGTGCAGTTTGGTGTCATTTGGTGCACCTTTGGTGCAGTTTGGTGTCATTTGGTGCACCTTTGGTACATTTTGGTGTCATTTGGTGCAGTTTGGTGTCATTTGGTGCACCTTTGGGGCAGTTTGGTGTCATTTGGTGCACCTTTGGTGCATTTTGGTGTCATTACTTTACGTCAATTCTGCTCTGGTTGTATTATATAAGATCATGTCGATATAAAAAAACTAATCAGTGTTATGTTACAAATCGAACTATTCACATCTATCAAAATGTTTAATTGTATACGTTGTGACAAGACATTTTCGCGGAGAAGTTCTCTTTTACGTCATATGAAAAGAAGAGTGCATGCTCAGGAACATCAAACAAACAATAATGACCAGATCGCAAATAATCAGTTTGAATATACCACGGTAAATAATGGGACACAAGTGAACAGCGCGGAGAACCGGAGACAAAGTGAATCGTCAAAATCTAATGATGAAAATGATGATAATGAAACCGAATATAGTTTTGAAGCAAGAAATGAAGAAAAGGAAGATAAAGCACCAGTATTTCAAAATCAACACGAAAATGATACAGATCTATCTAAAAGAAACTTGAATACTTTTGATGAAAGTATGATGGCTGCAGCAGAAGCAATCAGAAGTAAATTCCACGCTTTAAAAAACTCGCATAATATTCTACAATCGGTAAATGTCGAAGATAATGGATCTGATGAACAAAAGCATTTACCATCGGCTGATAACTACAAAGAAACAAGTTTTACTCCAAAGATAGCTGGTCTCTTACAAACTGCTCTAGACATATTAATGGTCAAAGAGCTTCAGAACGCATGCGCAAAGGATGAAGAACAAGAAGATAAAAATTCGGAAGAAAAGGACCAACCTTCAACATCTAATTCAATAAATGGAGAAGCTAAACGTTTCAAATATGATGATGAAAATACTAACCTTCATAATGGCTATTCGAAACCTGTTGATGATGAAGAATATTTTGATGACCCGAACCATTTAGTTGATGAACTAAGAAGTTTAGCGACTCAGACGCAAATTGGAGAAGAAATGGTTAATACTATATGTAATTTAATGGAAAGGAGTCATATTATAAATCCCAGCTTTGCGGATTATATCGAAAACGAGAAAAAACGAAGCCATTTTAATAATTTAAAGGAAAGTGACATTGGAAAGCGGATTATCTCAATAACCAGGGAATTGGAAAAGCATGATATTATTGAACCAGTGCTAAAGTATATATCAAATGATGACGAAGACAGCGATGAAAAAACATCTGCTAGCGACAACGAAGATACTGCGAGCGAAGGAGAAGCTGATGATGACGAGAATATGGTCGTCAACGATGGTAATGAAAAAATTTCGGGTTTAGGGTTATACTTACGACCCTATAGAAGATATTAAAATAAGCTATCAACATTTAATAAGTTGTTAAAAAAATCTTTGTAACTTTTCCAATAGCTGTACGTTAATTATTTTAAAATTATGTGAGTGTTGTTATTTCTTACATACCATAGTCCTTAAGCAATTTTAGTAATTCGTTAAAAAAGATCACCGAAATGATTGTTCTTACAACGAACTATGTAATGTGTATTTTCTAAGCTATTAAAATAGGTAATGTTTTTGCTTGCTCCTGAATATAGGCAATTAAATCGCATTGCTCCATTGACGTTCTGACACAATAGAACGTATGTGCAAACTATGTAATTCTTGCCAATAAGTATTCACCCATATTATTAATGATTTGTTAATAAATAAAGTATCGTTTGAACAGTAATGATGTAAAACTGCTGAGCAGGAAAGGGTTAATTAATTGAATGCAGCTTAACTCCGGAAAAAAAAAATAAAATTTCGTAATCCAAAATTAAAGTTTTCATCCGCTCTTTAAAAATTATGAGAGTTATTTACTGTCCACCCTATATATACGCATTTATTCTTATGATATAAAACTACATTTTCAATTCGTTTGCTTAGAAATATTTGTCTGTGACTGATAATTTTTAGGTGTTTTTACAAAATTAAACTGCAAAAAAATAGTTTAAATGTATTTCACTGTCTATAAAATCATAAATTTTTTTTCTCTATCATCAATAAATTAACAAACAAAAAATACTTATTCAATACCTACCTAGCTTGCTATAACTATTGTTTATGGTAGAAAATATTGCGGGAAATATATAAACATAATAAGTTTCAGCGAAGTAAGAACATACAAATTTAACATGGGAAAAAATTGTTGAGATCAGAGCATGCTTGTCTTTTATGGGTATCGTTTTATATAGGCATCGATAGTTACTAAAATTTTCTTTAATTGCAAAAAGGTAAATTTGAAAACAAAACAATAGGTACCTAATTTTCTACTAAGCAGTACTATTTGTTAATAAATATTTCAACATTAGATTAATATTTATTTATAGTTATCTTAATAAATTTACTGCTATTGTCTTTTATTGACTTCTGAATATTATTTTGACGCGATATTATTTAAAATTTTGCTAAATTTTTTAATAAATAAAACACATTTTTATAAATTATAATAATATACAATATATTGGAGTATGATAATATGAGAAAAAAAACGCTTATTTAGCATTGATAAAATAATTTCGTATTTAAGATGAATTGCTATTACTACCGTCTTTCACAAAAACTAGGGGTCACTTAATACCTATAGATATATTTAACTAATTTTTTAAACAATAGCAAGTAATAAATTTTTTGATAAAAATAGCTATAAATTTTTTAGATAAGTTATAAAATATTAAAAGAAAAATTTTCTTAAAATATATGGAACATTGTGCTATTAATTTAAGACTAAAAAATATTATGAGGAGAAATTAATGTTTCAAAACTGTTTTAAATTCTTGATATTACATATTCAGTTTTAAAAATATTAAGAAATATGATTTTTTTACAATATATTGATATTGTAAAAAAATATGTTTTTTAACGGTGTAGGAACCCGTACTTTTAACAGAGTACTGTATAGATCATACAAGTTTTATATATCGATTTTTTATTTTTGTACCGTATAAATGTAACTAATTGTGTATTATCATTTTATCATACACAAATTAAAATAAAAATACATCTACAGAATAATACATTTTTCTAAAAATTACAAGCTAGCAAAAATCTACCTATGAATACAAACTAACTTTTTCTACTGTTTAAGGTATAATATTAAAAATTAATTTGATTTATTTTTATGTAGGGATGGGTGTGAATAAAAAGATCGGTTTTTCTTTTAAAAAATGTTTTATTAAGTATAGATTAAAAAAAAAGAAAAAAACAGGTACATTATTAAAAATTTATTAACTGGCGAAATACAATAATCACTTTTTATTATGTAAACATGATTTTTTACGAAAATACTGAATTTTTTGTTATTTAATTTTAGAAACAGAAAATACAAAATATAATAAATACAAAATTTACTGAACATATCAAATAAAGTTTATAACATATTGCTGTCGTTTGTTGTCAGTTGTATTTGTCTTTGAGTTATTAATATAGAATTTCGAAGATTGAATTTGTTACTCTTCATTAGGTCCTAAATTATTACCATTAATTTCACTCTCGTCACTTATAAACCCTGAGTTACTGCTGTTTTCATCCTCACCACTCACAAATCCTAAATCACTTTCACTTTCACTTATAGAGTCTTCATCTCTATCAATTTCCTCCCACCTTCGACGTAAATACAATATTATCACTAAATCAGCGTCAGTATATCGACGCCTTAATTGCTCGATTGTAAGTTCACGATCATAATATTCATGCCATATACGTCTTTGCATCGTAATACTCACATCTAATCTGCTGTCTATATATATATTTTCGATAGCGCTGGAAAAGGAATAAATTGATTCAAAGGAATCCTCGGAATCGATGGAGTCGTTATCACTTAAATCGTTAACGTTCATTTTAGTGCTACCTGAAAAGATTTTATAACATTATTTTCAGTCAAAAAAAAAATTTATATTAGCTGAATTCTACTTACCACCAAATAAAGTAGTATCTATTTTTTATTAATTCTTTACAGGCTAATATTATTTTCTGATTGAGTAATACTATATAACAATACTAAAATAATTCAAAATAACAATTAAAAAAACTAACCTATGCAGTTAATACAAAAAATATTTAAAACTATACTAAATATTAACATACGACTAGGTCGATACAAAATCTTGTAAAAAATGATTAAGTTGAAAAAACCGAAATCAGTATATAAATTAGTTCGCTATATAAAGATCGGAGGAAATAAAATGATATTCTCATATAGAAATTGCTGAGCCTGCATAAACAAGTACGTTGGAATTTTTTTCGTTAAAGAGAATACTATACCTACCATTGCATAAAATTATAACATATGTAATTAAAAAATATGTCTTGCGACTGTATTGCCATATGTAATACATTGAACGTAAAATTCTATT
Source organism: Brachynemurus nebulosus (assembly GCA_035578155.1). Taxonomy (NCBI): domain Eukaryota; kingdom Metazoa; phylum Arthropoda; class Insecta; order Neuroptera; family Myrmeleontidae; genus Brachynemurus; species Brachynemurus nebulosus. The sequence goes on from JAPWDM010000024.1 coordinate 4,345,371, forward strand.
ACTGTGCTAACATATGATTATCAATCCACAACATTTCGCGGCCAAGGACATTTAGTCTGCTTACATTAGAACAAATAAAATATTTTAATAACACATATATACGTACTAATGCACCGTAACATCTCGCGTCCTTTGGAATCGAAGTAGTAGCAATATGAGCATTTCGGGGCCACCTCCCCACCTCCCGATTTTTTGAGCGATTCACTAACTGAAATTGACAACTTTTACTATAATTAACCCTTCTTGTAACTTGATCTCAGGGAAAACTCAACAGACTGCATCACTCATTCTGATGAAAGTTAGGTGTATGTACTCTGTATGTAACACCTCTCAAAGAGTATGCTATATATATATGTACGTATACACGAAGGGTATGCTATACGTATCTTAATCCTTACAGGATTGGCTTAGAACCGGCCAAAACCCACTACTCATACAAATCAACATTCATTGTCAGCTATAAAAAAATATTTATATTATACCTAGGTATATTAATATTACACACTGCAGTAGGCTTGATCTGTTGCAGCAGGTAATACAAAAAAGTCAGTGTTATATATTATAATTTATACAATTATAACTTTATAAGTACGCAAGATATTACCCGATACAAGCAAAGTGGGAACGTCGAGTTATAAGAACAGTAGGGTAGTGTCGTGTAAGACGGCGCACTTAACATTTATGTGGCTATAAAAAATAACGGAAAATGTTATAGAAGTAAATTGTATTTATTCTAATACACTAATGATTACTTAACGCTGTGATAAAAGATTTTTATTATAAACTCAATATCGATCGAGTTATTAAAAAAAATTCACAAAATGGGGAATGCGCACTCTTACACGACCGGTCGTGTAAGAGTGTGCATTGAGGTCGGTAAAATGGCGCACTTATTTAAAGGCTTGGAACTCAGCACAAATCACATTTAAACAATCCCGCACCTACGTAACAGGAGAATTTCTTATGTCAGCACTTCTTCAGCATATTTTTTGTTATTCTAAACTTTGATCGTAAGTAACGGTAGTTCGTAGTCAAAAAATAACGAAATTTTTGAAGGTTTAAGTGAAACAACTTATGGGTATTCCAAACGAGTAGAAGAGTTAAGACAGTGCTACGACACACTACGTCGTCAAAAGAATAGGAATACCTTGACCTAAGGTGTACTCACACTTTCGACGCCGTACCATACTTAAAGCTATAGTACACTGCCGTGTCAAAATTGTGGGTAAACCTCGAGCCAGGGTGCCCCATACTTTTGACGACGTAGTGTGCCGCTGTACTGTCATAGCTCTTTTACTCAAACGTATTGCGATTTTTAAAACCTACTTTTCGTTATCGAAACTTATCGATACCAAATTGCTTATCATAAATTGATTAAAACTGATTAATTTAGGCTCCATTAGTCCAATTAATTGGGTCAGCAATAACACATTTTTAAAAAAATTATTTTTGGTAACTTTTCGTAATGGAAAACTTATGATCCTAATATCTCATGAACGATACGTCGTAGCGAAAAAATAATGAAATTTTTGAAGGCTTAAGCGAAGCAAATTTTGGGAATTTCAAACACTTTGGGACTAATAAAATATAGTTTTCGTTATCGAAAATTATCGATATCGAATTATTTTTTATAAATTGATTATAACTGGTTAATTTTAGGCTCCACTACTCTCAGTGATTTTATTAATAATAGGATATTTAACAAAAAATTACTTTTCGTTATCGTTAGTTTTCGTAATCGTAAACTTTTGATGTAGGAATTCGGGTTACCTGAATTTACATTGTACAAAATTTGCTGAATAGAATTCCTTAGAAAAGTTAAAGAAAAACATGATAATAGAAACTGTCATGTAAGAATATTTACGCCATCTTACACGCCTTTGTACTGCGCTATCTTATACGTCTGCCTATTATCAACAAAATCATCCTGTGGGAACCATGCACGCGTATTAACACAAACTAAAGTGATCGGAACTAGTTCGTGACTAACTTTACTAGCCACAGAATCATTCATAACTTTTAACTTGTTTCGACATAAACCGTAGTAACATATTCAAATTCGAGAAAAATAACATCAAATCGTAATAAAAATTTTAAACTTGTCTAGAATATTGGATTTATGTCGTAAACTAATATTTTTGGGTGGCAATTATGGATACCCGAACATTTCAAAACGCGATTAAAGTTTGTTACAAATTTCGTTCCTGTTTCGAGAAAACAGGAGTGCGCACTCTTACGGATCGCGCCATCTTACGCGACCCTAAACTAGATAATGATTTCTTCATTCTTTTTACTTAAGTCTTTGTAGAATGTATTTTACTTAAAGTGAATATCATAGAATTCAGAAACTGACATCTGAAATAATTTTAAAAAAATTATTACATGTTCGAAATATTAGCTTAAGAGTGTTCAATCAAAAATCTCCAAAAACAACGTTTACTAGAAACAATTTTGAGGCTTTATTTTAACTTAAAAAATTAAAATAAAAACATAATTCGGTAGAAAAAAGACTGTAATTTTTCGGATGGTCATTGATTTTTAAAAGTTAAATCATTTTAATTACAAAAAATTGCTCTAAACATCATCATTTTTGAAATAGTAGAAACAAAACTGAAGCTTTAGTATTTACTTAAAAAATTTAATTCTTTTTTTAAATACCCCTGTCGCAGCATCTGCATAACATAGCGAATTTCCAAATTTTGGGGACTGGCGGATCTCATCTAAGAACTGTACCTATTTAAAATAGTTTAGCTTTCTAAGAGTAAAAGATTTTTTAAAATCGGCTGGGTAATTAGTTTTGATATTTTTGGGACCCAAGAACCCGAACGGACTTTGTGCAGCATAGTTGTATCCATCTAAAATAATTTAGTTCTCTAACAGTGAAAAAATTTTCAAAATCGGTCGGTTAGTTTATTTTTTATAATAATGGAAACAGTAAACCCTGGCGGAAATCATACAACATAACTTTTATTCATCTAAAATAATTTTAGTAAAAAGTTTATCCTAACAGTAAATAACGGGTCCTAGAGATCTCATATAACTTATGGTAGTCCGTAAGGTTCTTGTGGACATCATTTAATTACTTAATGAATTCAAATACTTTAACTTACTAACGGTGAAAAAATTTTCAAAATTTTCGACATTCGCTAAAAAAATCATTGAAAAATATTTGATATGTTTCGATCAATTAATGGTCAACATCAGCAAATAAAAGTTACTCAAATCGAAGAAAAGAATGAGTTATTTGTCCGTAGAAATTAAAATACAAATTCTGAAAACGAGCAAAGAAATATTGAAAAAACTAGATCGGCAAAACATTCTGACAAATAACACTACCCAACCAATACTCGCCAATTTGAATGAAACTTAACATACTTATTAAACAGCGAAAAATATTAAATACGTGTTTTTTTTTATTTCGGCTAAATACGCTTTTTAGGGGTAGAAAACACCATTCAACCTCTGTAGATGAAAACAGTTATAGCTAAATATTTTTGAAACGACATATTTTCTGAAAAAAGGGCTGAGTACCAAATTTGTAGAATTTAAAGCGATGCACTTGATAGTGACCCTGAAATCGATTTTCAAGGTCAGTTGAAAATGATTAGCCATTGCCGAACTTTGACCATATCCTGTACCTATAAGCAGTAATTTCATGTATTGACTCAATCTATCTTCAAAATTGATTTGTTGCGTTATTTTTCTAAAATAAAAAAAATAAAAACCTGACGAAATGGAAAAATAGGCGCAAATTTATAGAAAAAATTAGAAGAAAACATTTTTGTAAGTAATTTTAGAAGTAAAGTTAAGAAAAGATTTAATATCACTCCAATTGTAAGTTAAACATTAACTTTATGTTATATTAGAAATTTTCAAAATTTTTTAAAATTTTTATTGCTACTCTATAGTTATCATATTAGGAATTCAATTGAACATATGATTAACTATTATTTTTCCGATTGCGATTGAGCAAGTATTTTTCAAAATTACTTCTTGATCACTTATTTTCTATCTTGCATGTGAAATTCGTTCGAATATACTTTGAACCATTTAGGGATGAAAGTAAACTACTCCTTTTGAAAAATATTAAATGATTTTCAAATGACTTTGGAAATTGACCTCAAGGTCATCTTCAAAGTCATCATCAAGTGCATCACTTTGAACTCTATAACTTTGGTCCTAAGCACTTTTTAACCAGGTCCTAAGCACCTGGCGTAAAAGCTGAATTTCCAGTTTTGGAAATTCGCTAAAATTGCGTAAATACCTTCTCTTTTTCGGATGGTCATTTAAAAACCATTTTCATTAAAACTGACCTTAAAAAAAATTAAAAACCTTAAAAATTGCCAAAATCGGTTTGAATATTTCAAATTAAGTTTAGTTTTAACAGATGGCATTGAGTTCGTTATAATATTTGAAAATTTTACTATAGGGACATATTTACAATTTTTATGAAAAAATGAATTTGTGGTCATTTTTGCTGGGATTCTCAACATAAATAAAATTGTATGTATTGCATGTATTGATTAAAATATATACATGGATTGCTACACGTCCAAGGAAGGTTTTAAAATTATTATTATGTTTGACTTGATTACAAAAATCACAATTATTATTATCAGGTGATGGGGCAGTTGGAAATAACTGAAAGAATTTTGAAAAGATTAGGTCTCTTATTTGAAATTTGGAAGGATCAAAATTTTTGGAAAAATAAAATGGAAGAAAAACTTATTGAATTTTATGACTCTAAATTATTACCCGAAATATTAGACCCACGACATACACAAAAACATAAAATTCGTGACTAATTTTTATTTTTTATTTTTCTTGTAAGGAAAATTGTATTTTCATATAATAACACCCATTGTAAAATTTATTCTATTTTATTGTAATATTTTTTATAATATTTTTTTATAATATAATAATACTTTATAAAAGAAATGCGGCTCTTCTCTAGACCCAACAGTTGACGCTGAAAACGTTTTGGAGTTATTAATTAAAGTTTAAAGTTAACATTTTGTTTGTAAGATTCTTTATTATTTCTCATTCTTTATTAAAATTATATAAGAAGGACACAATTAATGAAAATATTTTAGCAAAAGATTCTTCAAAAATCTTTCAGGTCAAGATCAACACTCAGATCAAATTTCTAGTTTCTAGCACTAGCAGAAGTTCTCTAACAAAATAACCATTTATTTGGAAATATAAAATAATATTGGTTTTCTTTTTTCTTTTTTTTTTTTTAAGTTAACAAACCTTTTTTTATTCATTTGTGTTACTATAGTATTAACTGGTATTAATAATAATACATACACGCATACATATACAGGCTGGAAACAGATTTATCGAACATAGGGCAAGTATAGTGAGAAATTTTTCTCAGGATCAATGTGATCTCTGACACTTTTTGATCAATAATGTCGATTCTCTCCTCAATGTCAATAATATATATTTCATTTTTAAATCGTGTTACTATGGATCTGCAATATTTTTGTGTTTGTTAGATTAAAAATCCAAATTTATTGCGAATTTATCTCTTGCAAGAAAAAGAAGAAAGCTAGAATGACAAATTATGGTTCATTATGCTACCGAAAAAAAATTCAGCTTGTCTCATAATGTTTGGCGGGCAATAGTTATCGTGAAACACGTGAATTATTTAGTGTGTTTTACGAAAATAGACAAGTCCCCAGTATAAGTACTATAAAACACATTGTAGATCAATTTCGTATCACGAGTTGTGTAAATAGTGCTTATTTAAGACCACAAAATGATCCAAGAAACATTAATGAAAATTTGGAGATGGATGTTTTAGCTGATTTTGATCTAAATCCCAATACAAGCATCAGAACAGTTGCTAAAGAGAAAAATATTAGCCATACTAATGTACATAGAATTTTGAAAAAAGCAAATTTACTCTGCATCCAAGTATAAACATTTGCATGAAGTTTTCCCTGAAGATTCGGATGTGAGAAACGAATTTCGCAAAATAATGATGAACAAATCAAATCTAGATCCTGATTTTTTGAAATTTTTGTATTTTACCAATGAATGTACACTTACTTTACAACAATATCCCAATTTCCAAAACTGCAGGTATTGGGCAACCGAAAACCCACATGTTTAAGTAGATTGTCACACGCAGTATCGACAACAGCTGAATGTATGGACAGGAATTTTGGAAGGCAATATTATAGGATCATCTTTTATGAATGGAGCACTTACGGGCGATAAATACCTTCAGTTAATAAACGGCATTGATCCAACAATCGAAGCTGTGGTAAATGGTGAAAACAATATAGTCTGGTTTAAATTCGATGGAGCACTTGGACATTATTATAGATCAGTGCGTGATTTTTTAAATCAGTATTTTCAAAATGCTTAAAGTGGACGTGGGAGCGCAATTAAGTGGCTCCACATTCTCTCGATTTACCGCTAAATAATTTATTTCTTTGAGATCACTTAAAAAGCAAAATTTACACATCAAGGTCCCACCCAAATACGCAGTCTCTGTAAGGTATTATTGTAGCAGCCTATTTTAATATTACTACCAACAAAAACACTAAATATTCGCAATGAATTTTACAATAAATTGGGATATTTTTTAGCGGTTAATGGGGAAAAGTTTGAACATTTAATTTAATAAAAGTAATAAAAGTATTTATTTATAACAATTAGTTTGTTTACTTTTAATTTTTAATTCTATTTCAATAAACCATAAAAAAATATATCTATGCCATTTTATTCTAATAAACGGCGTAATAGAAGTACACAGTTATAATGTTTTTTAACACTAGCATATTACATTAATGATCCATACAAAATCTTCCATTTTATTTGCACTATGTTGAATAAATCTGTTTCCACTTTGTATATATTTGCACAAAACATATGCATTTTTATGATATTGCATAAAATGGATACAAATTATCAAATATTAATCAAAAATTTTTCTGAAGTTCTTTTAGGTCAAAACCTACACTTATATACTAAATTTTAAATTTCTAGTACTAGTAGAAATACCCTAACAATACGATTACATTTGAAATTTGAAATAAGTCCCCATAAACGTTTTCAATGTTAAAAATAATTTTTTATGTAAAATCAAAATTGTGTAATTTCTGTTGTTCTTACGGTTTTTGAGAATCCTACCACACATTTATATTAAAGTTAACAATAAAAATACCTAATAAAAAAAGATGAACATATTACTAACTACTAAATTATATTAAACTACCCTTATTTGAAGTGTTGTTGTTACGTTTTTTTTGACAGATAATGGGGATATATAAAATAATAAAAAAAGAGGTAAAATACATTTTAAATTGTAAACATATATTTCGACTCTTGTTAGCATATTTGTTTCTTAACTAAATGGTTAAAAATTAACAATTTTCAAAATTTTACCTCCGCCTGCTCGCCCCAAAACAAGTTGCCCGGAAACAAATACGCTCGTATAGCCTTAATACTGACTTTAATACTATACGCACCGTATATAGGATAAGACACTCGATGTTATGCAAAACATAACAATGATATTTCATGAAATTAAGAAAACAAAAATCTTAGAATTAAAACATTTCCACAAGTACGCAGATAATATGTAAACAATTTTCTCTCTTTATCAATGTTTATGTTTATAGACCTGTTTTTTACAAAAAAAAATTATTAGGCAGCCGTAGAGTTAAATGTACCTGCTCATTCAAATCCAACCTAGTTAGTGCAGTCACATTTTGTCTACTGTAATCGTCCCAGTTTGTGGGCCCTTAGGCAATTACTTTTTTTTCTATTTAGAAATCCGGCTCTGTCCGGTATTGTAAATGTTAGTCATTGATTGTTATTTGAATTATTAACAATAACAAATTGCAGATTACCAAAATAAAGTGTTATAATGAAAAGGAATAAAATGGAAATATTATAAAGTTTGTCTTTTATTTTTTTCCTTATGTACCTATAAAGTCTGTCTGTATAACATGTATATATCACTTACAAGTAAAGGTCCCGAGGCCGGACCTATCGATTTTGATGAAATTTAAATATGTTGTAGAACACTAAAAACTAAGGGACACGTATTTTTTTTTATCGGCGGAAAAACGGTTTGAAGGGGTGAAATCGCCCTTCAAAAATTGGGGTAAAATTTAATTTTACAAATATCTCGAAAACTTTTAACTCTATCTAAGAGATAGAGCAAAAGTTTAAATTGACGATATTGCTCTTTTTTAAAGAGCTATCTATTTATATGCAATTTGTTCAATTTACATCAAGAGGGGTGGTTGGGGGTTAAAATTTGGGGGTTAATTTTGCAAAAAGGGGGTGAAAAATAAACAATATAAAAACTTTGTTTACAGATTTGAATTCTACTTCAAAAAATCTAATTGACCTCTTGTTGCCCAATGTCCTAATATTAAGTCTAGGGTAGTTAACTTGGGGGTGACTGTGTCGAATAGTCCTACTACTTAGGTAGTTCAAGAAGTTCTTCTTCATGAAAAATAGTTTAAGCTTTAAGATAATTAGAATAATGTAGAAATGAAATTTTCGATTTCAAAATTCAGTTTGAGCAATATTGGAGAGAGGCTGAGTCACCCTTTTAAATTACATACCAGTTTACATACACTCATTTTTAATATTAAGGAGGGGGTAAGGTTAATTCGTACAAAAAAAGGCATATTTTTGTTATTTTTTTGTGACGACACAGTTAAAATCTCTTTATTAAAACCAATGGTACATTCAAGTATGAGATCTGAAGAATATTGTATAAAATTTTCACGAAGAAATATTAAAACAGTAATGGCAGCAATTATCCGGACGTGTCTCGGAAAAAAGTAGAATTGCGGTGCCCCTCATAACTTGGTGCTGGATCATCCGAAATAAAAAAATGAAAGTTCATTCGTTAGATAATAGTTTTCCTCAGGTAACGCTGGGAGGCTTTATCGAAATTTCAATTTTTCACTTTTTTGGAACACTTAGAACGGAAAAACACGATTTTTTGCGAAAAAAATCGGCTAATTTGTTATTGTAAAATAAAAATTATTAACAAATTTGAAAAAAGCTCTCCAGTGTTACCTCGTACATTATATACAGAAATAGTGTTCAAAATTTCAAAAAGATCGGTACTGTAGTTTTGAAGTTATGAGGGGCACCGACTTTGAAAACGTGAGTTGTGGGGAAAACGCCTTAAAGTTTTGAACACTTAAAAAATTCTTGTAAAAAACTGATATAGCATATTAAGCATAACGTGATTAACACAATATGGCATAAAAAAGATAATTACACTGACAGAATCATTAATTACAACTCGAATCATCCACAATACATAAAAAATAACATGATACATAATCTAATGCATAGAGCGGTACATTTAAGTAGCATAAAAAATAGAAAAGAATCTATAAAATTAGCTGTTTCCATTCTAACTAAAAATAACTATCCTATAAATTTAATTAACATGATAAAAGAAAAAGTTATACATTTAGCATATAATACAACAAAAACTAATGTAGATACAATAAATGAACATAAAAATAGAATTTGTTTACCCTATAATAATTTAACTAAGAAATTAAAACCAATAATAGAAAAAAATAGCAAAAATAAAATAACTTTTTCTTTTAACAATAAAATTTCAAACATTTACACTAAAAAAAGAGTAAAAACAGATATAAAACAAGATTACAATATAGTATATAAAATAAACTGCCAAGATTGCGAATTATCATACTATGGACAAACGTCACAGTCGTTGAATAATAGATTAGCCCAACACAAATATGACATAAAAAGGGGCAAAGAGGCAACTGGATTATCTGAACATTCGATAAATAATGATCACAGGTTTAATTTCGACCAAGTCGAAATATTAGACAGAGAAAATAAATACCAAAAAAGATTATTAAGTGAAGGTTTTTACATAAAACTGAATGAATCAAAAAATTGCAACAAGCAGATAGAATCATTAGCTCTAGATAATGCCTATTTACCGATTATTAAAAAAATAAAATAATAATAATAATAGAAATCAATAAACAATATTTCCAAAAGATGCTTATATAATACATTGTAATCAAAAAACATAAACAATAAACACATACCAATATGTAAATTGAGACCGGACTAATTTTGTCTAGAATTTTCGAGAAATTTATCTTTAAACAAAAAATTTACAAATTTAGTTCAGTTGATCACTGTGCTACCATACCAATAACAATGTACTTGAGGAGTACATTGTACAAAATGTGATAATTTAAAAAAAAATTCTCTTGAAATTTTTTTTTTTTTTTGATTTTACATTTTAAATATGTTTGACTTTTTTAATTGTTTTAAATTAAAGTAATTATTTTATAAAAAAATTTTTCGATTGACAAATTTCCATGTGAAATGCAAAAAAACTAGTTAAATTGTTCTAATGGATTGTTGGTATGGTTGGTTGTTATCCAAGAATGACAATCTGAAATTTAGATAATTTCTGGTGAGTAAGATTGTAAAAAAAATTTTTTAACATTTTAATATACATACTGTTTCAGTTTGTCCTGTCTCAAATCCGCTAATATTAAAAAATAGGTTTTGTTTGTTTCGTTAACACAAATAGATATTCTTCCAAACATAAAATTTCCTATATATCAACTAAATCACAAATTCTTGTTGTTTTTACAAAAATAAATAAATAATCCTCCTATCCAATATGTAGCTTATAACCTAAAAAATAATAGTATAAGTTAACGAAGAATTGTAAATATATAAAAATGATGTTATTGTTTATTATTACGTTGTAAAAATTTTTTTTTTTTGATGTTTAGCCACTGAAGATGATATTAAACATATCGAAAATATTTTGGCAATTTTAATAAAGAAAAGCTATGAAATAGAAGATATTGGTTTCGTTATGTCCATCCTTCTATAAAGCTAGTCCACGCAATTTGGGAGAAGGTTGAAAAAAAATTCTTCGTGAAATTTATATACCCCAAAAAAAAAAAAAATATTGTTGTAATTTAATATGAATAACCTAAAAAATATCAAATTAAAATATAATATATATGTACGGAAATATATTAACAAATTTGTGAACAACAACATAAAACTTACAAAATTAAAAAATCATATTGCTTGTTTGACACAATACAAAAGAAAGGGAATAATTCCTGAATTCATAAAAAATAATATTAAGTTATGCCTGCCATATTGGGATAGGAAAACGTTGATGAAATTAGATTCTGCAAAGAACATTTTTTCATTAAAAATCTTAAAAATAATTATTACAGATTCTTATATTAAACAAAAAAATTTAATTAATTTAAACAGGAAAATTAAAAATAACCTACAACATTTGATTAGTAAGGATGATATGGTTGGTCTGTCCATGGCATCGTCACATATTGAAAACAAAGTTGATTCGTATACCAGCCGGAAACAAATAAATAAAATTTACAAAACTGAACAAAGTTTATTAGAAAAAATACACATTGATGAGGGTTGGGTAAAAAACTTATCTAACGTAATAATTCCGAAAGAGGTTAAATTTATATTAGGATTAAGTCCGAATTTCATTATTGATGACAATTTTAACAACAATAAAATAAATAAAAACAAAACAATATTATCAATAATTAAATCAATAGAATCTAACATTGACAAATTTCCAAAAAATCAACAAAGGATTTGGAAAGAAAAGTTAATAAACAGCCTCACTAATAATATTAATAAAAAATCATATATTGATCCTTTACATAAATACATTAACGATTGCCATAAACAGACCAAAAATTTCATCAAACAAAATTCTGACAAAATTATAATAACTAAAGCTGACAAAGGTGGTTCAACGGTAATTTTAAATAAGGAAGAATATCTTAATAAAGCTATGACACAATTAAACAATAAAAAAACTTATTTAAACATTAGAAAAGATCCAAATGAAAATATTTTGAGAAAAATTAAACTATATACAGATAAATTATACAAAAATAAATATATTGACAGCACAACGAAGACCAAACTTCAAAAATCAGGAAAAACTTTACCCGAAATCTATTTTTTACCAAAAATTCAAAAAAAGGATATACCATTACGACCAATTGTTAGCCAGATCAATTCCCCTATACAGGGAATAGCAAAATATTTCTCTGAAATATTAACTAAATCTGAAAATAGTCAATTTTCCATAAAAAATTCGTATGATTTCGTAAAGAAAATTAATAACATTCAACTTAAAGATTCTAATGAAAAAATTTTTTCATTGGATGTCAAATCTTTATTTACAAATATTCCTCTAAACTTAGCAATAGCTGTCATTAAAAAACAATGGTCCAACATAAAAAAATTTACAGATATAGATAGAGAATTATTTATTGAGGGAATTGAGTTAATTTTCGAAAATAATGTTTTTAGATTTCAGGATAAATTTTATAAACAGTTATTTGGCTGCCCAATGGGTGGGAACCTTAGCAGTATCATTGCTTCGTATGTAATGGATTTTCTTTGTGCTGCCAGTATTAAAAAAGTCAAAAAATGGAATCCAGCTTTTTTCTATAGATACGTAGATGACATTTTAACAGTAGCGCCAGAAAATTTAATAGAACATATTAAAAATAGTTTTAATAATTATCATCCAACTTTACAGTTTTCCATTGAAATAGAAGAAAATAACCAAATAGCTTTTCTTGACACCTTAGTTAAAAAAGATAAGCATAACGTGATTAACACAATATGGCATAAAAAAGATAATTACACTGACAGAATCATTAATTACAACTCGAATCATCCACAATACATAAAAAATAACATGATACATAATCTAATGCATAGAGCGGTACATTTAAGTAGCATAAAAAATAGAAAAGAATCTATAAAATTAGCTGTTTCCATTCTAACTAAAAATAACTATCCTATAAATTTAATTAACATGATAAAAGAAAAAGTTATACATTTAGCATATAATACAACAAAAACTAATGTAGATACAATAAATGAACATAAAAATAGAATTTGTTTACCCTATAATAATTTAACTAAGAAATTAAAACCAATAATAGAAAAAAATAGCAAAAATAAAATAACTTTTTCTTTTAACAATAAAATTTCAAACATTTACACTAAAAAAAGAGTAAAAACAGATATAAAACAAGATTACAATATAGTATATAAAATAAACTGCCAAGATTGCGAATTATCATACTATGGACAAACGTCACAGTCGTTGAATAATAGATTAGCCCAACACAAATATGACATAAAAAGGGGCAAAGAGGCAACTGGATTATCTGAACATTCGATAAATAATGATCACAGGTTTAATTTCGACCAAGTCGAAATATTAGACAGAGAAAATAAATACCAAAAAAGATTATTAAGTGAAGGTTTTTACATAAAACTGAATGAATCAAAAAATTGCAACAAGCAGATAGAATCATTAGCTCTAGATAATGCCTATTTACCGATTATTAAAAAAATAAAATAATAATAATAATAGAAATCAATAAACAATATTTCCAAAAGATGCTTATATAATACATTGTAATCAAAAAACATAAACAATAAACACATACCAATATGTAAATTGAGACCGGACTAATTTTGTCTAGAATTTTCGAGAAATTTATCTTTAAACAAAAAATTTACAAATTTAGTTCAGTTGATCACTGTGCTACCATACCAATAACAATGTACTTGAGGAGTACATTGTACAAACTGTGATAATTTAAAAAAAAATTCTCTTGAAATTTTTTTTTTTTTTTGATTTTACATTTTAAATATGTTTGACTTTTTTAATTGTTTTAAATTAAAGTAATTATTTTATAAAAAATTTTTTCGATTGACAAATTTCCATGTGAAATGCAAAAAAACTAGTTAAATTGTTCTAATGGATTGTTGGTATGGTTGGTTGTTATCCAAGAATGACAATCTGAAATTTAGATAATTTCTGGTGAGTAAGATTGTAAAAAAAATTTTTTAACATTTTAATATACATACTGTTTCAGTTTGTCCTGTCTCAAATCCGCTAATATTAAAAAATAGGTTTTGTTTGTTTCGTTAACACAAATAGATATTCTTCCAAACATAAAATTTCCTATATATCAACTAAATCACAAATTCTTGTTGTTTTTACAAAAATAAATAAATAATCCTCCTATCCAATATGTAGCTTATAACCTAAAAAATAATAGTATAAGTTAACGAAGAATTGTAAATATATAAAAATGATGTTATTGTTTATTATTACGTTGTAAAATTTTTTTTTTTTTTGATGTTTAGCCACTGAAGATGATATTAAACATATCGAAAATATTTTGGCAATTTTAATAAAGAAAAGCTATGAAATAGAAGATATTGGTTTCATTATGTCCATCCTTCTATAAAGCTAGTCCACGCAATTTGGGAGAAGGTTGAAAAAAAATTCTTCGTGAAATATATATATATATATATATATATATATATATATATATATATATATATATATATATATATATATATATAGAGAGCGAAATATCTGTCAGGTAACAACAAAAAAAGTTCGTCAATGTTGCTCCAATCAACTTGAAATTTTGAGACAATATTCTTGAGATATTATGTATTCAATTATAAAAATAAAAAAAATGCAAAAAAAAATTATTTTAATACCTTACTCCGCCCTTAGCACACTGACAGTGGGTAATAATGCCACAATAAGGTTCTGAAGTTGGACTACCGTATGTAAGGTTTTTGTTAGGTTTCCATTCATTTTTAAAATATCGTTATTTTCGGTATCGATAATTTTCGATAAGAAAACTATACCATCCATTAAAAAACAAACCTTATAAAAACCTTATAGTTAGATATTATACACGCATATATATTATAGTTTTCGTTATCGAAAATTATCGATACCGAAAATAACGATATTTTCAAAGCGAAATTCAATACTATGCTACTGCTCCATTTTGTATATTTTGGTGTGTGGACAGACCGCTACGAGCGACTGTTACAAACACCGTACGATCGACCGTACGTCCGTACGTTCATTTTGAATACATGTATTTAAATGTACTTATTTACACCAATCTGACCTAGTTATTGCGGTCACATTTTATGTACTATAATCGTTCAATCGGTTTTAGAATAGACGTTTTCAACTGTCAAGTAATATAATAAAATTATATTATAGGCCTTCTTAAGTTATTGCGCTTGCAAAACTCAATCACTTCAATATCATCATTTTTCGTTTGTGGTCGTATTTTTATCTAAATAATTTTACCTACCTACTGAGGGGCCCCACTTTCCGAAAAACATTAAAATACAGTAAATATCAATAGACCATACAAAGTGGACGTTGCAACCGATAACACACTCTTAAAAAATCTACTCAAGTATTTATCAATTACTTATCGTAATAGTAACAGAGCGGGGGATGCCGATGTTGTAGCTTCGGTTCCGAAAAGATGACCCGAAAACATTGGTAAGGAACCCGATAAACGTGTCAAAGTGTTTTTATTTCCTTACTCGTCGACCGTATATTCTGTCCACGATTTTGCCATTACCTGGCTAAATCCAACCCTGGTAATAAAAATTAACCAACCATACATGATGGTAAGATTAGCTACAGAAGGATGTCTTAAAACGTAAATTAACATTGTAAATATTAAATTTAGAATTGAT
Source organism: Brachynemurus nebulosus (assembly GCA_035578155.1). Classification (NCBI taxonomy): domain Eukaryota; kingdom Metazoa; phylum Arthropoda; class Insecta; order Neuroptera; family Myrmeleontidae; genus Brachynemurus; species Brachynemurus nebulosus. The sequence goes on from JAPWDM010000024.1 coordinate 4,360,989, forward strand.
GGGATTTATATAAATTTAAAACTATTCTTGGTTGAATTCCATTTACACAGGAGTTTTATAGACAATAATTAAATTCCATGTCAATATAGACAATAATTAAATTCCATGTCAGATCAAAGAGACACCAGTTAAAGCATTTCTTTACCCATATCAGATGCGTCAGTACATTACAAGAAAAATTAGGAATTTGGACCAAAGTGCAAATCATTACAATCTTAATAAAAAATAAATCTCCAAGTGTCTACGGGACATACATTAAGTTAGGGTTCCGTCGTCATATAAGTTTTTCCTAACTCTCCAGATAAAATATAGGGTTACATTCTTAATAAATTCTTTTTACGGTTTGCCGTAAAAATTGATAATGTTCAACACGATTATTTAAACATGATTGTGTAATTATTCATTGTACTTATGTGTTGACATGAAAGTCAATTACTCAACATAATTTGAAATGAAATTGAAAAAAATTCAATAATTCGAGTTGAAATTTTTAGTAAGTGATAGGGTAAAAGCCCCGATTGTGGAACACTATTTTTAGGTATTTCATCAAACTTGCTTACAAAAATTAATAAATGAATTAAACACCCATTTTTTTTTCTTAATAAGCATGAAACCAAGTTTTTTTAATCCAATGAATATGTTTTTAAGAAAATATAACCCAAAAATATTGATTTATTAATGTTTTGTTTTATAATTTGTTGACATCTATAAAAAAACGGACAGAAAATATTAACACCCTTTAAAAAATCAGCACATTGACACCTAAAAAAGAACACGTATGTACGAACATGAGATACATCAGATACATCTTTTGCCATCTTTTCACTCTATGACATAGAGTGACATCTAGTAGTAAATAGAATGTCAAATTAAAAAATATAGAATGGTTTAAATATTCGATAAAATAAACGACCAAAATCACAGAATATACCAAAATACCACAGAAAAATACTATATTTTGTTTCGCCATCTATGTATTTTGGTAAAGTTCTAATCAATTCTAAACCTTCTAAACTAACTTATCAAAATGGCGACAATTTTTCATTATTAATAAAATTTTGCAACTTTAAATCAATATTTTTTATTTATCAATTGACGATACGCTCCGAAATAAAAAAAAAAATATTAAAAATTTTACGATTTTAAAGCAGTAAGTAAATATTTTAGACTCAAAAAGAAATTAAAGCTATTTATAATATAAATTTTTAGTTATTTTACGTACATGATTTTAGTTAAATACACAGGTTATATGTGTACTCAAAGAAATACACATATATATAAATTACATTTAAACCGAATAAAAAGATGATTTAGCTCTTATAATCTCTTAACTGGACTAATAAAAATTATTTGTATAGTTTTATTGCGCTAACTTCGAAAATTAACTGAAAAATGTTGAAATTTATAAGGCATGTGTTTCTATAAATAAGCATTGATCAAACGCAAAAGAGACACATTTAGCAAAAACTGTTTAATTTATATATGTATTTCTTTAATTAAGTAAAGAAACATTAAATGTGAGATGAATTTAAATTGAAAAACAATCATTCTATTAATAATAATTTTTGTTATCAGACGTTTCTTTCAGAAATAACTTCATTAAGATATAAATGTCAAAACTGTTTTTCTATTGGATCGCGTTCCACAAACGGGGCTTTTACCCTACTATATGTAAATTTTTAGATTTTTTGGATCCAAAATTGAAAATTTAAGTTCATTACTTCGTAAATAAGACCTAAGAATTGAAAATGGTTGAAGGAACATATTCTAAAAAGTTTTTGTAACGAAAAACTAAAGTTTTATATTTTCCAGCTTTCTTCCAAACGATTTAGACTTCCATTTTTGAGGGACATCTCTTAACATTAAATAATTGAATGAATAGATGAATGGATGGTGGGTGCGAGTCCCATAGGGGGGTCACACGTAACCTTTCTTCTTGTGTCCTTCAAAAGCAAGAGCGAAACTCAGAAGAGATCAAGTTCCTTAATAAAGGAAAGCAGGCCCTTCAGGTTAGTGTTCCTGAAAAGTTGATCTGAAATATTATGAGTCAACGTTTTACATATTCTTTATTCACTGGTTAAAATTTTAGATCGATGGCAGCACCCTTAAGAATCTCCCGAAACTCCTTATATAAAAATATAAGTTCGTAAACTACGTAATTGACGTAATTTATGAGTATGTACATAATACCCTTATTATAAATTTTTAGTAGTTAGAGAGCACTATCAAATAGATTATAGGGTCAATTGCTGTTTTTTTTATAATTTTTAATTTAGATTTGTACTGTAATTTTTTAATTGTATAGACGTGCACAGTATGTGCAAACAGGATGTAGATGTGCATAGTAGTTGTAGCCAGGATGTAGATGTGCGCACTAGGTGTAGACAGTATGTAGACGTGCGCAAAAGGTTATATTCGGTTTTGGAATTTTTGGCTTTTCCCATTTACATGCATCATAAAAAATGTTGAAAATTTTGCCATCATAATTTATTCCAAAAATACTTTCCCGCTGAGATTTTTGACTGTTTCCATACTTTTGACAACTCCTGCATAATATAATAATATTCACCATTTTAGAGATGAAAACAGCACACAATTGAGTAAAATCATGGATTCAGTTTGATTGGTGTTTTTACAAAAGAATTAAAAATTTTGTATACGACAACTTTCCAAACAAAAACTATTTTCGTAAAACTTTTTACATTGATACAGAAAACACACAATACTTTCGTTCACTTGTCGGATTTGTTTTAAACGAAATATTAATTAAAATTTTACTAATTAAAACATTGTAAAAAAGTTTTGATGGACGGGTTGGTACACAGATTTTCGTATATTATTGTAATAAAAAATAATAATAATTTTATTTGCGGAAACCAAACTAAATATTTGAAATGTTCATTAAAAATTTTTAATTGGAAATATTTTGTTTACGATATTGATCGTAGATAACTTAACTTTGTGAGAATCCACAGTATAATTATGGTGAAATGTTTAATTTGTCAAAATTCCACGGGCTTGTAGGTATATATTCTGACGTAGAGTATAAATTTTTATCCAGTTCAACTTCTATCTGATGAAGCAATCAACTGAAAGCTATCTCGTAGAATGTTTCTATTTTCAACTGAAAATTTTACAAATCAAATATTTGATGATATAATTATTTTGTTTAGTTTATGAATGTGGTTTTGTAAGTAAAATACAAAACTAAAATATTAAAGTCCATTTGTCAATTCTAATAATAGTAATATTCTCATTCCAAACATATTATATCACATGAAGAAACAGCTTGGAATCCTTAGTGTGTGGACAGACCGTGGCGGGCGCCCGTCCCATTGCCCATGCGGCCTACCGCACGAACAATTCAATTCATGTATTTAAATGTACGTATTCAGACCAATACGAACTGGTTTTTGCGGGCAAATTGACGGGCAATCTATCTGCGGGCATCTTACGAACTGTTGAAGTGGATAGGTAATAAAATACTTTAAAAAAAAATATTTCAAGTGGCCAAACCCTTGAAAAAAATTTTTTTTTTACTTTCTAACAAACTGTTAGGTAAAAAATCTAAACATAAATGCCTTTATCTACGACTACCATGAAATTGCTTGTTTATTGTACAAAATACTATCTAAGTAAACTACGTTTTACAGACAGCCACACATCCAGCTGTCCAAAAATGGCCCTTTACACGTATGTATATTACAAATAATAACGCCGACTACACTTTTATTAATTCTTATAAATATTATATATTATACAGTGATATACATAATACATTATGTTAGAATCTGTACAAAAATTTTACCTAGCAACTGATTGTTTACGTTTGTTTTTATTAATAAATTTCAAATACTACATAATTTTAATGTATTGGTATTTGTAGATTTGTACCAAATTTTTGTCGTTTATTGTGAATTTCACGTTAGTCGCAGATAAAGTATAGTACGTAATTCGGTTGTAAAGCGTATTATACACTCGTGCAATTACACACTTGCCGCTACGTGGCTCTTGCGTAACTTTTTCGCTCGTGTGTAAGATGCAACTTACAACCTCAATCACGTAATATGCTATTACTATGTAGTGCAATTAAAATAATACACAATCTTAAATCCATTGAATAGGTCACGTATTCCTAAATTTTTTTATAATTTTATTTCATCTTTTGGGTATGACATTAGGTAAATGCATATTTAAATACAGTAAATCCTCGCTATTTCGACCTAATGCAGACCACGGCCGGTGCGAATTTGCGAAAATCCCAAATTATAGAAAAATTTAAAAAAACACGTGTAATCCTTACTTTTACGGACATCGTGTACTTAATTTAGATAAATTTCAAAGCGTAAGTGTATATAATAATTTAAATCGATGAACTGAGTAATAAATAAGAAGTTTAAAAATGGAAAATATTTAATTTTAATAAAAATTTACTACAAAATGTATACTACACTCTAATTTACAATATAAATTATTTTTTTTGTCAGTCTGATTTATAGAAGTTCTGAATTAGTGAAGTCCGAAATAGCACAGTTTTACTGTAATATTTAAAATTTAGTTTATTAAATGAAAGGTTACGGTATTGATTTTTGTAGGTATTTAAAATATATATAATTTTTTTATGAAAAATATACCTCTGTACTATTTCCATACCTATATAGATTTTATTAAAAATTTGCATTTAACTGTAAATAGACACGAAGTATGTTTACTTAAAATATGCATAATTTTATGGCCCTGTATATCTACAATTTCAAAGCCTTTTATGTTTGACACCTTTGTCCACTTGTTGGTTCTATTGTATTTTTATAAAAATAGTTTTTATTAGGTGCCCGCATCGTTGTGAATGTCGAATTTGACCGCATTGTGCCACGTGCTATTTTGCGGGCGTGTTACGATCGCCCGGATCGGTCGGACCGGTCCTTATATAGTTTCATCAAGTTCGTCTGTTTGTCTGTTCGTTGTCACACCCTCATAGTTCCTACATATTTGGAAATTTTGTATGTACAAGCTACAGGTATACATCTCATTCATAGAATAATGAAAACTATATTGTACTATTATACGCAAAGGGGTAAAGCCAGTTTATAGGCAATTTCTCCGACGCAGGAAACGGCGTGAGGCGGGTGTGACAAGAAGAACATAATGTGTTGCCTATTTCTCAGTAAACAGGACTATATTTATTGCAGGACATAAATTGTATACGTACGTATGTTAATGTTGAAAATAAAACGAATACCACTTTTTTCTTTCAAATATTTGTAATTTTTTCTTAAAAATGTTAAATTTTATTATCAATATTATATTTTGAGAATAGTAATTCCTTTTATCACTTTTAATTTTTGAAATACTAGACTACAAAGTAATATTTATACCGTTCCTCTATCCGTAATTTTTAAACCATTGATCAAAAACATCTGAAAAAGGGCATAGCCGGGTAAGATAGGGAACACGTTCCTTGACGCAAAATTGATTGTTTTTATAGAAAATAATACTTTTTCGCCCCAAATACATTCCTGCCAAATTTCAACCCTCCGAGGCTAATAGTTTATGAATACACAAAATGACAAAAATTTTCAAAAAAAATTTTTTTTGACGAAATTATTTGAGTTTAATATATATATTTATATGAGTTTAATATATATTGTGTACCCACCTTAGGCAAAGTAATAAAAACAAATTAACGTTATATCCTTTTATTATACTAATATTTTTAAATTTTTTAAGTAAATTTTTTTTTGGCACTTTACGCGTTATATTGTGTACCCACCATTTTGTTCAGTAATAGGTCTCTTAGTACTCTATACATATAATTTTATGTGTAAAATTTTAGTTGGTAGAACATAATAACATTCAAATACAAATGCATGCCATGTTCGGTACTACATATATTACTTATGTATAAAAAGGACCATAACGTAAAGCATCTGCCTTATTTAAAAAACACAGTAGAACTTCAAGGAGAGCAATAACTTGTTGTAGTTCTTGGAATTCCTGTGACGGTCTAAAAAAAATATTTTTTGACTTGCTATAAAAAATATGTTTTAACGTGTTAAAAAATAATTTTTAAGGTTAACTTTACTATGAATTTTAATATTTGAATGAAATAAATAAAATTATCCCAGCCTACTTACTAATTAAAATTACATCTAACTCAACAAAAATTATAAGTTTTAGAAACTTTATTTAAATAAAGATAATAATAATAAAAATTATACAAAAATAATAAAATAATAAAGATAAAGTTTTCGAAATATGGCACGTACTATCTCGAAAAGTAAGCAGGATATCGTTTAAGGGATAACTTCTGGCGTTGCTACTTTAAGCCAGTAAATTTACCAAGAAAATGCCTGTCAAAATACAAAACTTTACATACAAGATTTTTCTCTTGGGAGTTGTTCAGGGATGTATTGTGAGTATAGATATACATTGGCGGGATGGTGGAGGTTGTGCTTCAGCCGCCATATTGGAAAATGTATTTTTCAAATAATCTCCAATATCTCACAAACTATCAGTCTCCCAAGGAAAATGGTAAGAACCTTTTTTATCAGAAATTAAATTTCCTACAATTTTTGTTTGAAGCATTTTTTCGTGAAATTAATATTTTTCAAGACATCAAACATTAAATCCTTGTGAAAATTCGTTGTAGTTGTTTTTGTCTCATATCTCTTTAGATGTGAAAAATATTCTGAAAGTAGTTATTATAAAACTTGTTGAGCATAAAATTCTCTATAAATTTTATTTAAAGCTTTTTTACGTAGAACTAATAGTTCAGAAGCTATAGACATGTAAACGTCAAAATCACCTGCAATTGTCAGTAAGAGTCTGTATTGTTAACACACTTATGAGATATGCAGCACTAATAATTTGGGTTGCAAAATTTTCTCCTGAAATTCATTTTTCAGAAGACACTTAGGAGTATTCCATGTGTGTAAATCCAAATTGGCGGGATAGTGGGGGTTATGCTTTAGGCGCTATCTTGGATCTTAGTTTTTGTTAAATATCTGAATAACAATACATCTAGCAAAGAAAATGGTGAAAACTAATATTATAGAAAATTAAATTTGGAACAGAATACTTTTTCTCGAAAAACTTTTCGATGGATTTCTTAACTTTCGATGTAAAATTCGCCAAAATTTCATGGATCCTATTTTTTTTTTAATATCTCGTAAATACGTTATACCTTGAAAATAGCTATTAAGAAATTGTTAGAGTGTAAAATTCTTTACAATTTTTATTTTAGTTTGATTTTAATAATTTATACCCGAAGTTTTCTTTTAGAAATCGATAACTCGAATTTTAGGAATCGATGGCTCGAATGCTGCTAATCAGAAGGCACTAAGGTCGAATATTAAAAAAGTTTGTACACGGAGAGAAAGATCATATAATTTTTGTAGAGAAAATTTCAGAAAAATTACAATGCTCTCTTATAATGCGTGCGCGATCGACGGCCAAAGTAAAAAATATTTTACGATCATGTAAATATTATTAAATTGAAACGTAAAGAGTATTAGTCATGGCCTCATAAAAATTGTTGTGCTGGCATGGTTAAATTTAATGTGCTAACACAACTTCTATCACACTTTTATGCATATATGTTATATTTTAATTCTTATTGTTGTACTCTTTCATTTGCGCATCTGACCGGCAACCTTATGTTGGTTGGGCTGTACGCACTGAGGAACAGTAAACGTATTCAAACCTGCTTCGAAAAACTTCGATGATGCCCGATCTTTTAATAGGAGAATGCACGTTGTTTTAACTTAATAGTAGAATATCTCGAAAACTATGAATCCGAGATCTAGACATAATGCGTACAATTTTTAGAAAATCGCTTTACGAACAAAATGACCCCTTATAGGCCTCTCTACGATTAATGGTTAATGAGATATCATTTTTTTTTTGTTTGAAATCATTGTTGTGTGTTGGTGATGATTACCAAATAAACGAGACTGTATTTCCAATAGGTGTAACGTATATTGAATTCATAATCAATTATACATAAATAATAAATAAACTTTACACATTTCAAAATAACAAAAACGATTGGCAACAATACATTCTAATACTGAAGATAGTGAAGTAACAAAATGATGAATGTATGTACATGTGTGTAAACGGTGACCGTCCGTCCTGTAAGACAGTCTAATGAATACTGCTTGCAATATCAAAGTGCTTGGTCGTCACACCAGCCTGGCTATGTGACTTGCATGTATGAGTGGAGTCATGCTCAACAGCGTTGATACCTTCTTTCTCTTTCTTTCTTTCCACTATTAGCAGATAGCTATTAGCAGATTTTCTGTCGGGAATGGAACTTTTTACTGTGCTGTTTTACAAATTTTACGGAGCTAATATTACGGAAAGAATATTCTATCCTTTAAATTTTCTATGATTTATTATAATTTTTATATTTTTACCATACAAAATTTAATATGTTCGGCTTTTACACGTCGATTGTAGTGCTGAGCACAGTAATTTTTCTATGAATTTTCTCTCCGTGTAGGTTTTACAGTTTGCTTTTACCAAACACTCTTCAAATTAATTTGTTTTGAATATTTTTCTCTTAAACTACAGAATTAGAATGTAAAAAACTTTAACTACTATTGTTTCTAAACAATTCTGTTAGGTATAGATAGGTATCTCGTAAAGAAAGTTGTTATTAATTTTTAAGAGTATGAACTTTTGTAAAAATTCCATGTTAGTTTTTTCTTCGTTGAATTAAGATTATTAGATTATTAAATTTAATAATCTAATTAGAGTACATTAAGATGATTAAATCCAGATTAAAAATTCAATTACGGCTGAAGCACAACTGCCACCACCCCGCCAATTTATATTTCAAATAGTGGAGTATCCCTTAGCATTTTTCAATAAAAAAATCTCAGATGCAGTGTTTGGTACTGTCTATCTCATTTAGATGTTACAACAGCGATTAAACTGACAATTTTAATTTTTCGAGTCACAAAGGTTCCAGTAAAACTGTAGAAATATACCGGATTCATCGAAAAAATTTCTGAACGAAAATTGTGCTAAATTTATTTTTCTGTAAAATTAGTTCTTACCAGTTTATTTGTTAGATATACCGTTTTCGAAATATTGAGTAAAAACTTGAACCCAAGATGGCAGCTGAAGCACTGCTTCCACTATCCCGCCAACTTGTATTTAAGCTCATGGGATACTCCTAAAGATTTTCCGAAAGAAAAATCTAGGGTCTAAATTTTGCAGCCCAAGTTTTTAGCACTATATATCTCATTAGTGTCAACAGTAGTGACTCTTATCGAAAATTTGATGATACAATTTTAACGTTTAAAGGTCTATAACTTCCAAGCTATTAAAAATACGACAAAAGCTTTCGAATAAAACTTGTAGAGGATTTTACGTTCTAAAAATGCGATAATAGCTACTTTCAATGTCCAAAGTATCGTTAACGAGATATTGGGGATAAATTAGATCCACGAAATTTTGGCAGGTTATACATCGAAAAATACGAATTTCATCGAAAAATGTTTCCAACAAAAGTAACGCAAAATTTAATTTTCTATAAAATTGATTTTGAGCATTTTTCTCACAAGATGCACCGTGTTTGAGATATTTGGCAAAAACTGAAATTCAAGATAGCGGCTGAAGTACAACCTCCACCTAAACATTCTCCAAAAAGAAAATCTTATATCTAAATTTTTGTGAGAAAAAATTTCAATTATACCGTATTACTTGTATACATAATTCTGTATAACTAGCCAACTGCGTATACATACTATAGGTATAAATAGCCAATTTCATAATACTGTATGTAAAAATAGCCAGTTTCGTATACATACTGTATGTATAAATAAATACCCACATCCAATATTTATCCATTTTTATATTGAACGGTAAAAATGTCCTTAAATTCTCTATATTTTATTCCGAAAGCTATGAAAAATTCCAGCCGCTAAGGTACCCTGACTTAATACGTGTTCAACACGCTTTTAGCGAATTTTTTTGTTATTAGTTTTACTAGTGATAGTATAGATTCTACAGTCAGGTAGTATATAAAATGAAATTGTATTTCAAAGTATTAAGGACTTAATTAAGGAAGAATTTAAAACATTTCTGTTACACATAAACCCGTACAGAATTTTTAAGTAGTTTAATAGACAACCGCCATGAAATCCTGGAAAAATTAAAAATGTAATGTAACAAAAATAACATTTATATGCATAATAAAGCACTCTACAGGCCTTACAGACATAGCAAATGGCAAATGTTTCCAGATAAAATTTAGTAAGAAGAACTTCATATTCGCTTTGAATAGAATAACATATTAAGTAGATTTACGTTCTAATTAAAATACTAAGTTTAAATACTTAAAAAATTATTCAACCAATTCGTACCAACTAGAAAATTTATCTGCATAAGTAAAATACTTATACAGGATGATTAATTTGAGAAGTATGATTTTTAATACAACTAAGCTACACAGTCAACATTCTGACGTCTTAATGAATTCATATTTCTGATTTGGACGTCAGAAAACAAGTTCACAAATATATCTTAATGAATTCATGGTTTAAAATTGTTAAAATAATTCATAGATATTTTACGCGTCGATTTAGGAACAGTTTATGAAGTCTTAATTATGATATCTTAAAGAACTCTTTTTTCTGACTTCAGAATTGCGATGTCTTAAATAGCTCATATTTCTGATGTCCTAAGAAGTTCATATTTCTGATATCTTAAACAGCTCATATTTCTGATGTCTTAAATAGTTCATATTTTAGATGTCTTAAATAGTTCATATTTCTAATGTCTTAAACAGTTCATATTTCTGATACTCATTTTATTTAGGGGGCCAGGGACGTCAAAGCTAACTTTTTCCTGGGGTCGGAAATGCCAGCGCTGTCATACACGATTTTACTCTTAAATAAATTTAGATGAAATGACACAATACAATAAAAAATTTTACTACCGTTATGCATTCATAAACAAGTGCACATAAACAATTTTCCCTCATTTATGCATGCGCACTTATGTCAATTTTCGCATTTGCTGATATATATTTTTTGAAACCTTTTTTTTTTTTATAAAATGGAGAAAATTGAAGATGCTCTAAAAGTGCAAGTTGTTCTAACAATAACATAGTAATCTAGTAACTAATTCACTTTTTAACATCCATATAGAAACTAAAGCATAGAGCGGCAGATAAATGATTAAATTATCTGGAAGATTTTAATGAAGTTTCCACACTCCCGGAGTAGAATTCTCGTGAATATTCAACCTAACCTTACTATAATTTTTCATTAAATTTAACGTGTTTATAGTGAACATAGAGAGAAGGCAATGTTGATAAATTTTATCCAGTATACAGAGTCTATTATTAGGCTGTTATCCTGTTTGCTTACTTCTTACTTAAAATAACAATTCGAGTGAATCTATTTTATGATTAAAAATAATCATAGTAAGCGATAAGACAGTTGCATATACCTACACAATTATCTTAAAGACTACTTTTCATAAAAAATACAAGCAAAATTTTCTTTACAAAATGCAGATAATAATTAGACAGGAAGTTCTATAATAATGTGGGTTCAAAACGGTGTTTAGAAACGTAAATTACAATTAGAACTTTATTCTATTTCATTTTATTTAAAGATGTTAACTTTGTACAAGTGATTTTTTGAAATTTTCTTGTGTCGTAATGCAGTTTTATGAGTTTTATTTTTAAATCTCCTATCAAACTTCATTTATTGTGACGTTTTCATATATTGCCAGATTTTAACATTAATAGTTCATTTAACGTACGACTGTTGGAGTTTCAATAACGCGTTTTCAAAAGTGGAACGTATTTTTTTAAAATTCATTATTTATTTTAAATTTTCAGAACATTACCAGTTTTGAAATATGAAAAAGAACTAGATAAAAATACTGAATTTTTCACCGATATGTTACTGTTGTTATTAACGTAGTTGCTCAGGGATAGTCAGGCACAAAAGTATACCTCAGCGAAAAAAATTTCTTTTATCAAAAATTACGTAATGTATTAATATTTTTCAGTTATTAAATTTGTATACCACTTGTTTTCTTTAATTTCCGTGCGCTAATGTTGCAGCAATATAAGAGTATTGTTGAAAAAGCGTTGTAAAAACGTTGTAAAATAATGTTTATAAATTATATTTAAAAAACGGCGTGGTCAATAATTTTTATTTGTTATTAAATATGGTTTGTAACTTTGTATTTTATAACATATTAAATTTTTATCAAATTCCTTTGACACGTTTTCATTTTATTCAAAAAAAATAGTGCCTTCCCATAAGAGCCCGTGTTAAAATTACAAAACTTGGAAACCGATTTTCTCAAAATTGGGATGGTCAATATTTTTTTCGGTAAGGGCTCGTATTATTGGTATTGAATTAAATAAATATACAGAGAAGTTTCGTTAGAATCCTTTGAAAAAATCGTTTTATCGACCAACTACCTTAAAAAGATGAAAGGTACATACATCATGTTTTAATTATTGTAAAATACTTATACCAAATATTAAGAAAAAAAAGAAATAAAAATGTTACACTTATTTTTTTGTAATGCAGGAATGTCTATGAATAATAACTAATCAATACAAATACAGTGGAGCTTCAATATAAGAACAAACTAATTAATAATTTGGATTCCAGTGGATTAATTGGATTTTATACTAATGTATAAATTTCATTAAAAATATTGCTGTAATAGAAAGTTCTTCTAAATTCTAAAAATATTGCTGTAATAGAAAGACCTTTACAAAAGTTGTTAGGTACGAAGGGGGACATTAAATGGTGACCTTAAATTTGACCTTCACTTTCATTATCAAAGTCATTTTGAGGTCACGTCGTATTTTTCAAATGGAAAGACCTATTTTTTATTTCGGATTCTGAAAGAGCGTGAAATTTTACATCGAAAATGCTATGAACGAATTTTTTTATTAACCTTTAATTTTTTATTTTTTAGTTATGAAATTTATTAGTTATGAAAAATTAATTTTTCATAACTTTTTAGTGTAATTTTTTTCTGGATTTTGACCTTAGAATGACCTTCAGAGATCATTAAAAACAAACAGAAGCTCCTATTTTACGTCTCCAAAAGATGCCGACACTTTAAAGTTAGGTTTTTCTTTTAAAATCGAATTTATTATTGTTCTTTGGTGGTCTACACCTCTTAAGACCAATAATAAAAAAATTCGTTTACAGCATTTTCGACGTGAAATTTCACGCTCTTTCAGTATCCGAAATAAAAAATAGGTCTTTTCATTTAAAAAATACGACTTGACCTCAAAATGACCTTGAGAATAAAAGCCAAAGTCAAATTTAAGGTCACCATTTAATGTCCCCCTTCGTACCTAACAACTTTTGTAAAGGTCATTTTTTGGTCGGTGGCGCCTCTGGCGAGATATTTAGATGAATAAATTAAAATGGCCCACCCTGTATATCTAAAAAAAAAATTTTAAAAATTCTGGAATCCAATTTTATAAAATTCTTTTTGCATAGAGAAATATTTTTATTAAAAAACACCATTGATTTGATTACGTTGTTATGTTTTAAGATTTTATAATCGATGACTTTATAGTTCAGCTCATAACCAATCTTAGTTCGGTCATGAAAAATATGTAACTAATATTATTTCGCTTTATTTTTGTTATATTGTTCGATTTTTCACTTTGAATAAACATAATTAGTAACATTTATGAAATTTAATTTACAAAAGAAGTTCTAAAATTCAACGAAGAAAAGTTTAAATTTGAATACTCCTATGACATCCAAACCAATTTCTTTAAATCATACTATATATAATTGTTTTTTTTCCTACGCATATAGTTTTTACCGAATTTATAATACCTTTGTCTTAAACATGTATAATGTAATAACATCATTTCTTTCTATTTCTATAAAATCCCCTTAACTTTAGTGAGAAAAAAGTGACGTCACTTAACAAAACTGATGTTAACTTAACTGAGGCTCTACTGTAATAAGATTAAATGTGAGTTTCGAAAAAGTTTTCAACGTTAACTGTCGAGTACGGGACACTACATCTATTTAAAAAATTTGTTTTACTATACGAAATTTTATATATATATATATATATATATATATATATATATATATATATATATATATATATATGTATATATATATATATATATATATATATATATATATATATATATATATATATATATATATATATATATATATATATATATATATATATATATATACTACTTGCAGTATATTTTTCTCAACGGCAACGATAGGTTTCCTAATCGACGTGAAACGTTAAAAGAATTTTTTAAATTTTCAATTCTATGGAATTTTAAAGATTATTCGAAAAATGTTAAAAAATATTTTGAAAAACAAGAGGAAACACAGCAATAGATAAAGTATCTACTTATGTTTCACTAAATTGTGGGACAGTTCATGCATTTTTAAGTTATCACACGCAAATTTGAATAATATTTAGACATACATGAATAAAAAAATTAATTTGGTATATTGATCGCTCACTGTGCGGAACCCTAAATACAACTTTTATTCTTTCTACATTATTATAAAGCAATTGCTATATGTATGATAAAGATTTTGAAATTTATCATTATAGTTAATAAAAAACCGAAAACTAACGAAATGTTACAAGTTTCCATCCAGTCCTGTAAAATCAATGATATCATAATGAGAGTTAATATTAGATAATAATATAATGTCCTTAACATAATATAATGTGTCAAAGCAAGGAACTATAGTAGAACTGATTGAGATGTGTTAACAGACATTAACTACAAACACTGACCTATACATACCTATTACTAATTAATTAGTAGGGTAATTAATTTATGCAGGATACCTACTTATATATTAAGGATAATATTGTGCCTACGGAACATTTGTAATATTTACCTGTAATTATATCATTTTTACATTTAACTTAAACATTAATTATAAAATAATGTTGGTATTCTGAAAAAGAGAGGTCTTTATATAGAAAACGGACCTATCTCAAAAAGTCCAATACAGTCTATATTATGAAAGTGTTACAGCACGGGACTTAAATACCTAACAGTTTCAATAATGAGGTAGGAGCCAAAGTAAAATTTTGATTATATATTTAAGAAGTTTATTAATACAGTGCACATCCAATGGGGCGTACTCCGATTTTATGTAGTGACGTCGGCGAATTACAAGGACGGTACCCCAGGTGTACCTCACGAATTTCTTTCATTTTGTGATATGGAGGGGTCAGTGTAAAAGTGAACCAAGTACATAATTTTTTTTTTCTAAAAATGCGTTTAAGGTTTAAGAAATAACAACTCTTTAACGAAAAAGGCACATTTAGAAAAAAAATTTTATGGACTTGGTTCACTTTTACACTGACCCCTCCTTAAAAAAATATTAGATACGTATTCTTTTTTAAGCGCTAACTCGTTGATTTAAGGGGTGAAAATCGCCCTTAAAGTTCAGCTCCAAAAACAATTTCTTTAAATATCTCGTAAACTAGTTGTGCCTGTATAAGCGTATTTTTATAAGAAACATCTTGGCATTGCTTTTATTTCAAAATTCTGAATAGTTTACGAGATATTTAACAAAAAAAATTTTGGGGGTGAATTTTAAGGACGATTTTTATTTTTCACCCCCTTAAATGGACGAGTTAGCACTTAAAAAAGAATACGTATCTAAAATTTTTTTAGGTACTCTAACATATCACAAAATAAAAGAAATCGGTGAAGTATACCTGGGGTAACTTTCCTGTTAGTGGGGTTCTCCTCTCACAGATATGTTGTGGTTTGTGTGTTAGTGAAAATTTATGTACCAAGTCAGAGTCCGGGTAATATTGTCTAAGGGTCTTATAGCCTCTAAAAATTTCGAAATTTTACTGCAAATATATATGCACATATTTTTCATAGGTAATATACAAAATGAGTAACGTAGAATTCTGGAATATTCTAATCGTCAACTAGCAGAGATATCAAAAAAGATACTTCACCATTGAATTGGTCACTAAAAATGAGATTAAGCAGCGCAATTTGACAAAAATTCTAGAATGTTCTATTTAAGAATGATTATAAAATTAAGAGCGAAAACTGTGGGCTATTTTACAATACAACAATTTTACAAAAATTGTTTTTTCTTCTTTTCTTCGTCTTTCTTACTAGACCGGTTTCGATCACTCTGTGATCCTCTTCAGTAGTTTTTCGCTGAAATAAAAAATTATTAATTACGTACCTAAAAAAAAAAAATACAATAAATTATGTACCTAAAAAAGAAGAGAAAAAAAATTAAGCACCTAAAAAAGAAAAGAGAAAATACAGATTATTTATGTACCTAAAAAAGAAGAGGAAATAAATTAAGTACCTGTTTTATACTCCTGGTTTGTATTTTCTGTTGAGTTGCCTGTTTCTGATTTCCTGTTTCACAATTTTAATTTCAAATATATAATATATATTTGAAATTAAAATATATATTATATAGTGTATATATTAAATATATAATATATATTTGAAATTAAAATTGTAACTGTTTCTCGAATCAGAGAGAGTACTAATACAGACAGGTGATTGAATGGGTGTCCGGCTCAGGCACCTGTCGAGCATATAGGATCGTTGGTGTAGTGGTTAGCACGCCTGGCTAGTTACCAGGAGATCCTGGGTTCGATTCCCGGCCGATCCGGATAATTTTTTCAATCACTTTGTGATTTTTAATTTACATATGTGGTTTTTGATCATGTTAACCAAGGCAGTCGAGTGCTTAAAGTTTCAGTTTAACTGAACGATAAATGAACATATCAATACTGCGTGTGTTGAAATGCAAACAAAAGTTTGTCATACGTAGTAATGTCTCACAAGCACTCGATAATATTTGAAATTTTTTAAACTATTTTACTACAATATCGTAATAAGGAGCGGATAAAATTGTATCAAATATATCGTTGAACCGCTATCTCACAACAATATAACACATCGGATGCAAAACACCCAATCCATGGCATAAAAATTCAAAAAAAAAAATTAAAGGTACATCAAATAACGTTTATATAGTTGTCTCTTAAGGAGGACCACTAGTGTGAGCGCCTGAAAAAAGGTGATTTTTGGAAATTTTTTTAAATAAAACTACTATATGGACTGTTTTAATACTTTAAGGATATATTCGTTGATATATAAAAAATTTATGATAAAATTTTTGGACTAAAAAATTGAAAATTCAGTGAATTATTCGCGATCTCCCAAGGCTCCAAAAAAAGTCCCTCCACTGTTGCAGTAATAGTGACCTTCACAGTGCATGAAAAAAAAAAACCAAAAAGCCTATTACCCTAGAAAGTATTGTACGTGCCATGAACCTCTATCGAAAAAAAGTTAAAATTTAAGAAAAGTTTTTAAATAAAGTTTCAAACTTTGCGCGAAAATTTGATGATTTTTGGCCTGCAAAAATTACATTTTTTATTCAGTCGGAAAACTGGAGGTTCATGGCACAAAGAAACATACATATAGAAAAGAAGCTGCAATAAGAATCAAATCGATCGGATGATTTGTTTTCCAGTTATAACTGCAGCAAATTTTAAAAATGTAGTTTTTCTTTACCTTACCTTTTAGTTTTAGTCACTGAAAATTTTTACCAAAATTATTTACGATGTACTCACTATAATGGTCATAGTAAAACTAGATGAGTCGTTTAAATGTGCCAGGGTGTAGCTGCTACACAACATGTGACTAGCAGCCACGTCCAGAAACTGTCGGACTATCAACATTCATACATTTCTCAGTATCTCAAAGTTAACAATGAAAATCAGAATCCGCTCTTCAGATGGCTGTAACTCAAAAACTGTTTGAGATATGCAATTGAGATTGTAGTATGCTATTTTTAAAGGTATAGACCATCGAAACATGCAAAAAAAAAATTTCCAATTTTTTCAAAATTTCACACTAGTGGTCCCCTTTTATAGAACAGGAAACTTGTTCTAGCGTAGATCATTCAACACATTCATTACATTATATTATACACCCTTAACTGATACTAAAATAAAACCTAACCAATAAACAATAATATAACTGCTCTAGGGACTGTTAGCGAATTTCCAGAATGGAATTCAGCTATTACAGCCACTGTCATGACGCGACCTGAACTCGGGACCATGGCAGAAATTTGTTTTGAGGTCCCTAGGAACCGAAAATAATATTCACTAAAATTTATATATATATATATATATATGTATATATATATATATATATATATGTGTCCGCACGATAACTCTCGAACGAAATGTCCTAGGTTTACGAAATTTGGTGAGAACGTTGGAAGTCGAAAAATCTTGGATGAGTTCTTCAGCCAGACACGTCGGATGCCAGGAACATGGTTTTTGTTCTTGCAAAAAATTAGTTTTTTGCCAAAATTTCCACTTATTCAAAAATTTTTGCGAAATTTTTTTACACCATTTAAAAGAGAAGAAAAAATTACATAAAAAAGGTCTTTAAACTTTTTTTCTATGTCAACTAGTTTCCGAGAAAAATCTTGTTGTTTAGAATGTGATTATTTTATCGTATAAAGTGTGAATTTTTTCACATTCTAACTAAGTACATATTCCACACAATATGGATATTTTGTATATAACATATATTATACGCATACCATATCCTTTTTGACACGACCACATAATTTTATTGTGATATATGTATAAGGGTACAAGACCATTTCATTATCCGTACTACCATAATGCGTACGGTTTGTGTGTGTTGTATATACATATACAGTCTACGTGAGAAAATTTTTAAAGTAAACAAAGATTTTTATGTAAACAAGTCTTAAATTTTAGCGAATTTCCAGAATGGAATTCAGCTATTATTTAACATATACAGGCGATTATTTTGAAAGTTAACATAAATATATGATAAAATTTCCAGAATGAAATTCAGCTATTACAGCCACTGTCATGACGCGGGGGGCATGACCTGAGCCCGGGACCATGACAGAAATTTGTTTTGAGGTCCCTAGAAACCGAAAATAATAGTCACTAAAATTTTTATATATATATATATATATATATATATATATATATATATATATATATATATATATATATATATATATATATATATATATGTGTGTGTGTGTGTGTGTCCGCGCGATAACTCTCGAAGGAAGTATCCAATTTTTACGAAACTTGGTGAAAACACTGGAAGTCCCAAACCCTTGGGTGAGTTTGTCAGCCAGACACGTCGGATGCCAGGAACATTGGTTTTGTTCTTGAAAAATATTAGTTTTTGCCAAAATTTCCACTTATTCAAAAATTTTTGAAAACTTGAAAGTCGTCCAAGAATGGAATTCAGCTATTACAGCCACTGTCATGACGCGACTTAAACCCGGGACCATGGCAGAAATTTGTTTTGAGGTCCCTAGGAACCGAAAATAATATTCACTTAAAGGCTATTGGCGGATAAGCATGGGTAGAAATGCCCCCGCACGAATTGTGTTGGTTTTTTTTCTGCTAACTGCTTTCGATATAAGATTACAATTTACTGAGTTTCAACCCTTAAAAACTCACCCTTTGGGGGTAAAAAATTATTTTTTGAAAATCACAAAAAATTTATAACTTTTTAGTGGCTTGACGGATTTGGCTGGAATTTTTATATGTTTTAGATACCTCTATAGTGTACCTCAGAAAAAATTATCAGCTTCAAAAAAAAAATTATAACCCCCCCCCCAAAAAAAAAAAAAAAAAAAATTGTTTAATTTTTCAATATTTTTTTTCATCACCTTGTAGCTATAGTACAATCACCAAAATTTTTTTGCAGGCTTCCTACTATGACCGATATAATTTTTTCAGATTTTTTCTCCGGGTGCGTCATAGTTAAAAAAAAATAAAATGTCCAAAAAGATTTTTTTTTCGAAGTTATGTTCGTTGTACAATCACCAAAATATTTCTACAGGCTCCTCACTATGATTAATAGAACATATAATTTTTCCAGAATTTTTTTCCGGGTGCATCATAGTTAAAAAAATTGAATGTCCGAGAATATTTCTTGGAGATAGGCATAGGCTTCCGGGTACTCAATCGATTGGAAATCGTTTACACATTTTGAATATGTTCATAAAAACATTTGTGATTGCTTAGTTTTTGAAAAAAAAAATGGTCGACTCAAATCATCAAATTCCGCAATCAGCCAAACACTTTGGTGAAAAAAATTTTGGTGATTGTACCATAGCTACAAGTTGATGAAAAAAAATATTGAAAAATTAAACAATTTTTTTTTTGGGGGGGGGGGGGTTATAATTTTTTTTTTAAGTTGATAATTTTTTCTGAGGTACACTATAGAGGTATCTAAAACATAAAAATTCCAGCCAAATCCGTCAAGCCACTAAAAAGTTATAAATTTTTTGTGATTTTCAAAAAATAATTTTTTACCCCCAAAGGGTGAGTTTTTAAGGGTTGAAACTCAGTAAATTGTAATCTTATATCGAAAGCAGTTAGCAGAAAAAAAACCAACACAATTCGTGCGGGGGTATTTCTACTCATGCTTATCCGCCAATAGCCTTATATATATATATATATATATATATATATATATATATATATATATATATATATATATATATATATATATATATATATACATATACATATATATATATATATGTATTTATATATATATATATATATATATATATATGTATATTTATATATATATATATTTGTATATATATATATATATATATATATATATATATATATATATATCTCCGCACGATAACTCTCGAACGAATTATCCAATTTTTACGAAACTTGGTGAGCACATTGGAAGTCCCAAACCCTTGGATGAGTTCGTCAGCCAGACACGTCGGATGCCAGGAACATGGTTTTTGTTCTAGCAAAAAATTAGTTTTTTGCCAAAATTTCCACTTATTCAAAAATTTTTGCGAAATTTTTTTACACCACTTAAAAGAGAAGAAAAAATTACATAAAATACCCCTGTCGCAGCATCCTGCATAACATAGCGAATTTCCATATACAAAAGTACGCTTTTCTCGGAAACTAGTTGATATAGAGTAATTGTAAATAAAAAATACCCCTGTCGCAGCATCCTGCATAACATAGCGAATTTCCATTTACAAAAGTACGTTTTTCTCGGAAACTAGTTGATATAGAGTAATTGTAAATAAAAAAAAAACCTTCTTTATGTGATTTTTCCGCCTCATTCCGCCAAATTTTTTTCACGAAAAATGTCCAAAACCCCGTAAACGTTTTCACGAAATTTCTTAAAAATAAGATGTTTCGTTCTTGAGTTATCGTGCGGACACATTTATATATATGTTTACTAAGTGTCCGCACGATAGCTCAAGAACGAAACATCTTATTTTTAAGAAATTTCGTGAAAACGTTTACGGGGTTTTGGACATTTTTCGTGAAAAAAATTTGGCGGAATGAGGCGGAAAAATCACATAAAGAAGGTTTTTTTTTAAATGGAAATTCGCTATGTTATGCAGGATGCTGCGACAGGGGTATTTTTTTTTTGTTCAATTTGTTTATAAATAAAATTGGGGAATTAAGCATAAAAATCAGTCTTATTTTTGAAGAAGTAAGCAATAAAATTGTTCTGATTATTTTTTAACCGCTGTTTGATTAGGTACTCGTAAAACTATTTGAAATCATTTCTTTAGATAAAAATTAACTGTATGTGGTCAGCTTTAGAGCATATTAATAATATAACTGGATTAGTAATGAAATGTTGACTTTTTTCCTGTATTTACGGTACTTAAACAAATTATAAAATACCCCTGTCGCAGCATCCTGCATAACATAGCGAATTTCCATTTACAAAAGTACGTTTTTCTCGGAAACTAGTTGATATAGAGTAATTGTAAATAAAAAAAAACCTTCTTTATGTGATTTTTCCGCCTCATTCCGCCAAACTTTTTTCACGAAAAATGTCCAAAACCCCGTAAACGTTTTAACGAAATTTCTTAAAAATAAGATGTTTCGTTCTTGAGCTATCGTGCGGACACTTAGTAAACATATATATAAATGTGTCCGCACGATAACTCAAGAACGAAACATCTTATTTTTAAGAAATTTCGTGAAAACGTTTACGGGGTTTTGGACATTATTCGTGAAAAAAATTTGGCGGAATGAGGCGGAAAAATCACATAAAGGTTTTTTTTTATTTACAATTACTCTATATCAACTAGTTTCCGAGAAAAACGTACTTTTGTAAATGGAAATTCGCTATGTTATGCAGGATGCTGCGACAGGGGTATTTTTATATTAACCACAGTATTCTTGCTTTAATGATAAGGGTAACCAATATATTATGAACATGTACAAATGCACATACATACGCCTTTATAAAAAATATCTATGTTTTCATCAAAATAAAATTGTATCATCCATTTGTCCATGAACTTTTTTTAACCATTATACAACGATATATCAAATACCTACTATAAATATGCCACATGTCAAAAATATCTTTCCGCGTATACGAAAAATGATAGAAATGAAAGAAATAAATCTCGTTTCCAATTAAGCGAAAATATCTTAGCACTAACCGATAACATTTTTTACCCACATTTTGAAATTCCAACTCAAAAACAAATATAATATACAATAGATACAATAGAGATAAAATTTTTATATTCAGACAGTCAGGCACAATCTAAAAAACAACAGTGATCTAAGGAGTTACATCACTTTGGGGAAAAATTTTTTTTTTTTTTTTTTTTTTTTTTTTTTTTTTTTTACTGGCAGGCATTTCAACATTTCTAGAATGACATTCCAAACGAATTATGACTGCGAAAATATCTTAAAAATCGTTTTAAATTCGATTTCTGAAACTACTCCGAGCGGTTGAAAATCGAAGTTCGATCAATAAGTTGTTTTCATTAATATTAATAGATTTGAGCATTACTTTATGGTATTCCATATTTGTAAATAATAAACAAATATTTTACTTTGCAAAAATACCATTTTTATTCCATTGTTTTCATTACTTTATTCCATTGCCTTATTTCGTTATATTTACCTACTATATATTTACATAAATAACTCAAAAACGATAGATTCAAACACCGATTTACTTAAAATGTACCTGTAGCTTATTAGATAGATTACGTTTGATAGTACACAAAATTTTTGAAATTAGTGTACATACATTAGAGTACGTTGCACTTGACGACGACAACGATCGCAACATGTCTCAATCCGTTCCACTAGGCTACCGCGATGGGTTTGATCGAGCTACAAACGTCATTAATACGTCATCAGTTACGTCATTACTGGCGACCATTTCAACGACCGTATTTCTTATGTGAATCGTGGCGGTCGCTGTCATTATTTTTTGGTTATCATTTGTCATCTGTTTTCATGGGCGTACCCAGGATCAAAACCAGAGGGGGGCAAACAATGGTAAGTTAGGCTGTAACTAGGGATGGCGCCCTTTCAAAAATAATCGGTTTTCGGTTATTTCGGTTTATTTTATGTTCGGTTTAACCTTACGGTTATATCCGCTCAAAATCCGCTCAAATTTTTTTTTTTTTTAGAAAAAACAACACTTTTAAACAAAAATTTTCATTTTACAATTAACTATATTTATTTTTAAACGATGGTATTTTTCGTGCCGTAAAAACCACAATTATCTAAATGTATTAGAATTTAAAAAAAAAATTATTTTAAAAAAAATTTAAAAAAAAAATTAAAAAATTAAATTTAAAAAAAATTTGTTCTTAATAAAAACAAATTATCAGACAAACATAAATTTTTAATCACTCTACCTAATTTTGTTTCGTTTTATCACTTTACAACAATTTAATTTTTTTTTTTTTTGCTTCTAGGGGGGGCAGCTGCCTCTCTCTGCCCCTCGCTGGGTGCGCCCATGTCTGTTTTCATTACTCATTTTGTTACTTTTGTAATTTTTGCTATTATTCATAATTGTTTTGTAAAAATGGAGAAAATTAGTTTGTACAATTTTGAATGTGACACGTTAGTTGAAATAGAAGCATCACCAGATGATATTAGACGTGCAGAAAATGGTAAGTAAAATAGATATTTACAAATTAATAAAATTCGTCAAGTGCGTGTTTGACACGCACTAAGTAATATCGTCTCACATCAAAATCGGTTCAGTAGTTTCAGAGTTTATCCTAGACAAACATTGTGACATGAGATTTTTATATTATATCTTATTTACTGCTAATCCCACTTCGCATTTTTAAAGTATTTTAGGGGTTAGTTTCTAAAATAGTTTTGCCATTATTTTATAATTTAGCCTTTAAGTATTTTGAATTACAACAATTTTTTATGAACTTTACGGTGAAATTATAATCTCACGGTATATATAGGTATATATATTTGGTAGAATACTGTTTTAAAGTCTTTTTCGAGTACGAGGAAGCTGTCTGCTACACCCCATTGGCAGCGTTTTTTCATTTTTACCGTGGAAAAATAAGTTAGAATAGATTTTTACAACGAAAAATACGCTGCCAATGGGGTGTAGCACACAGCTTCCTCGTGGATAAGTTACAATAATATATGTGAAACCCTTTTCGTTACTCGGTTGCGCTCTATGAAAAATAATTATACCCTATTTCAAATACAATTGATCATGAGTTAAAGTTAAAAAATTAAATAATTCTTATACTGAAAATAAATCAATCGTCTATTCTTTTCTAAAAACAAACTGCAATTTTGATGATGAACGAGAACGAGATAAAGCCAAGGAAACGGAAATTATTTAAATTCATAAGTGACGAAGTATGGTTAAATTTAAGTGAAATGGACCATAAATAAATGTCACAAAAACTACAAAAATAACTTTTTTGTGTGTATTTCTGCAAAACAAACCAGGTTTAGCAATTGTTTTCAAAAAAGTCCAATCAAATAACGCAACAAAAATACATATTTTTAAAAACCTTACATCTAAACATTATAAAATACGCTGCCAATGGGGTGTGGCACACAGCTTCCTCGTATTCGTAAAAGACTTTAAATATGCCGTATATTATATATATATTATATGTACCATCAGTTGGGGCGAACCGAGACAGTAGGGGCGAATCTAGACAGAGCTGCCTCTCGATATTTCTTCGTCAGTGTTATGACCGCACAAGGTCATAGATCAATTTATGCTACTGAATTTTGTCAGTTATGAGTTAGTCATCAAAGAAAAGCGGTGAACGTGACATCTTTGTATTTTGTTATTTTACAGGCGCATTGTTTATAATTTTTAAAAATAACGCGCGTTTTGAAATCTTTTAAAGAAACTGTTGTATAAAAAAAAGTTATATATATAAAGTAGGGACTCGCAACAAAATGTTTGGCGTTTTTTTGACAATATATGTACCAAAAATGAAAGCTGTATTGTGCTTAATTTTTTTTTATAGATTGGTTAATAAAAAACGCCGTGAGCAGCGGGGCCCCATCACGGTAGTCGAATTTTTCCCTTCATCTTCGGTATTGAATGTCTACAAGCGAAATGTGATTGAGAGTCTACAAGCGATTTGTCATTTTGCGGTGGTTTCAAAACTGATGATGAGTGTCCGGCTGATCGGGGCTTTAAAGAGAATTTATCAACACAATTCGTACGAGGGCATTCCTACCCATGCTTATCCGCCAATTGCCTTTGTGTTTTATTTTTAAATATTAAAAAAGGACCTTAAATAGTAAACTGGAAGGCCTTTATGAAGATATTTTTTTTATTCCCAAAAAAATCCAAAATTTCTATTTTATAAATAAATATCCAAAATTCCTACTTTATAAATAAACAGTGACTTTGATAACATTTTTAAATTACTTAATATTTATGTATTGCTTTTGTTACAAAAGTACGTTCATTTTTTTTTTCAATTTTTAAAATTGCTATACGCCTGCTTGTATTAAAATAATATTAAAGCATTTAAAACACATTTAACAATACCATTGTATTCCGATGTAAAAATGGGAGAAATGGGGGAAAAAGTAATGTGGAATCCCTAAAAGGCACTAGCTGGATACTAACTCAATACACGTACAAAATTTCAGCCCTCTAGTTTTCCTTAGAGAGTCTCTAGACGTGTTAGAAAAAAAGCAAAAAAATCAAAGAAATATGGTCGTAAAAATCGTGAGAGTAAAGGTTAAAAGTTGAAACCTCCAAAAAGCAGTGGCTGGCTATTAACTTAACCTGTACACAAAGTTTCAGCCCTCTAGGTTCACATGGGGAGATTTTGACCCGAACGAAACTGTCAAAAAACAAGAAAAATCATGTTCTTTTTGGTATAAAAATTGTGGGTGTAAGGGTAAAAAGTCGTGACCCCCAAAAGGCACCCCCTTGATACTAACTTAAACCGAATACAAAATTTCAGCCCTCTGGGTTTATTGGGGTGACCTGTGCGAGTGGTACAAACTTCGAAAACGTCGAAAAAGCATGAAATTGTAGCTTAAAAATGAGGGGGGTGGGGGTAAAATATTGAAACCTTCAAAAAGCACAACCTAGGTATGAACTCCATCAACATACCAAATTTCAACCCTCTACGTTAATTCTGGGGGGCTGGGGACGTGTTAGATCCAGCGAAAATCGTTTTTTCCCCCTCTACTCCCTCCAAATCATCCTATGAAGCTGAATTTTGGATATATTGTAGATAATTGACCGAAACATTATTTCCAACCGGTTTGGAAAATTTTTATTGCTTTTCCGCCCCCCACCACCCCCTTAAATGTTGGGTCGGATCCAAAATTTCCCCAAAATTTGACCAAACTTTGATAGTATTGTTGTGCATCGGAGTGAGCCCCATTTACCAAATTTGAGCTCTTAACTTCCATAGGGGGGCGCTACACATATTAAAAGGTAGCGGGAAAAAAAAAAAAATATATATATATATATATATATATATATATATATATATGAGACATTTTTTTTCTACATATTCGTGTTCTACGGGTCCGAAAACGGATAGCGCCCCTACTCTCGCCTCTCGCCGTTCTTATCGTATAGGCTGTATAAGTCTAATTTTTTCAAGGAAAAATTCGACTAAAAATTGTCTATAGGTGAGGCGAATTCATACACAATGTTGCGTCAGTATAAAAAGAAAGTGGGTATAAACTACATAAACTGTAATGAAGATAACATAAAATGGGGTATTTTGGACAGAGGCGCAACAACCAGGGGGGTCCGGACCCCTAAAATTACCTGGAAATTTTCCTTCAATTTATTTTATTTCTATTAAAAAGTAAAATTTTTAGTGGTTTACTAATATTTTTTATTTGAAAATCAAATTTTCGGAGACGACATTTTATTACAACATTTTCCATTGTTATTGGAGAACTGCGTTATCAAAAAATTTGATAATTTAAATTTTTGTTGGACCCCCTCTAGATATGTAGTTGTTGCGCCCCTGCTTTCCGATATTAAAAATAAAAAAAAATCGCTCAGACAAGTTGCTGAATATTTCCATGTTCCCAAATCGACCTTGCATGATAGACTCAAAGGCAAATCGCAATAAAATTCATTTAAATCCAAAATGTTTTATTCCATCCATCAAAAGTCATTCGCTGATGCAGTTATTTAGTTTAGCGAATTTTCAGATTGGAAATTCAGCTATTTTTATCTTTTTATGTCCGATTTTACTCATATGCATGACTTAATGTGATTTATATTGCAAGTAAAGCACTGTCTCGATTCGCCCCACACATAGGGGCGAATCTAGACACTATATAACCAAAAAAAACAAAATGTTGCAGTACCAATTTTGATATTTTTATTACTGCCCTATATGCTCGTGATACTAAGGCATTTAAATTATTTTTTTAGAATTTTTTAGATAAACTCTAAACAATTTATTGCCAAAAAACTGAAAAAATCGTTTACATTCGCCCCAACTGACGGTATACCATCGCCTTAAAGTTCATAAAAAATTGTTGTAACTCAAAAAACTTAAAGGCTAAATTATAAAATAATAGAAAAAATATTTTAGAAACTAACCCCTAAAATACTTTAAAAATTTGAGCGAAGTGGGACTAGCAGTAAATAAGATACTGACATTCAATTGGATTTCATGGTAGCGCCGTGGATACTATTACTCCGAATGCAATGAAATTTGTAGGGAACTATCTAGGAACCAGACCGCATAATTTCTGACAATTTCATAAAAAAAGAATTGAATAGTTCAGAAGTTATGGCACTTGGTGTAATTTAGTATATTAATGGAAATATCATGGTAGCGGCGTAGCTACCATTACTCCGATTTCGATTAAATTCATAGGGGACCATCTAGAAACCAAACTGCATAATTTTTGAAAATTTCATTAAAAACAATTGAATAGTTCAGGAGTTATGCCACTTAGTGAAAACTGGCGACCTACAGACAGACGGACGGACGGACAGACACCGCACGAAAATTATTCAAGAAGCTCTAAAACGTAAAATGTGCGTAAATAATTTTATTTTGGAGGGAAAAAATTTTTTATTTTTCAAAAGTGATCACAATGCTTTCGCTACTTTCGTAGTCTCGAAAGCAAAATGGTACAAAACATTTCATTGTAGGTAATCACGATAAAAATGAAACAAAAATTCGTATTGGTAAATTTAACTGATAAAGAATTTAGGTTAAATTGCTAGGCAACAAATTTTCGTTAGACAAACCTAAATTTATTCGAGAAAATGCAAACCTTTCGTGTAATAATAAGTGATTATTTAGTATTTACAATAAGTAGATAATTTTGCTTCCTAAAATTCTTATATTTTTGTCCAGTTTGCTTTGCCTTGAATGCTGCTAGATTTTTCTTTAAATATTTCGGATTTAGTTGAATAATTTTCTTCAAAATCTTCGAGAAATAATGCTACATTTTTCTGTAAAGGTTAATAACTCATTAAAAATTTGATTTTAATTTTATTTATTCAGTGTTATACGTATGCGCAATACTTACCAGAATTATTCTCTCTCAATCAAATAACAATAATATTTAATAAATTGTTTTAAAATCTAAATTACAAGAAAAATTGACGGTTTTTAAGGTTATAAAAATATTCAGTTCACTGTATGTACACATATACAGTTTTGTATATAGGTACATATTTACATAACACAATCTAAACTTCTTAAAAATAAATTAAAAAGTTGCTTTTTAAACATGTAAAATGTATCCAAAAAATGGTTCCCGATCTATTTCAATATTTTTTATATTATTAGCTTTCATATTTGAAAGCTAAAATAGAAAATTAAGTGCTTAGTAATAAATTTAAAGATGTCTCTAAACTAACTGACAATAAATATGCGTAATGTAAACTTCGCTTTATAACAAAAATAAAACTTGTCATATATGTAGTAATATTTATTATCTCATATCTGTTATGTTGGTATAAACTAAAGTGTTGTTTACCTATGTACCGTGCAAGTGAGATAGGAAATATATACAACGGATTTATATAAAAAGAAATAAAAGATACATATTTATAATATAATAAAGGGCGCAGAATTTTTTTTTTACTGGGGTATCCATTTTATCAGCTTATTTTTCAGTATTTTTAGATTGAATATTAAAATTAGCCGTTAATATGATAATCTGAACTATAAAATGTCGATCTGAGATGATAAATTCCATTAATAGTTTTCTTTTTTGGCTATTATTTTTCGGCTTTTCGACCCCACATAATTTTTCCGTCCCTGGTATTTCAATAAAATAATAATAATAATGTGAATAATCATTTGGTCACACAACGAAATTATTATATCGTCGAAGAAAGCCGAGGTTCGACGATATAAAAAATGCTAAAAATTTAACAATTTATTTTCAATTGGTTTATTGCCATGAATTTTTTCAAGTAGTGAAAGTGATTATTTTAATATTATTATTATTTAAATTCATAAATCCTGTTCTTTTAGTTTACAATTTTTAAGTTAGATAAATATGTATATTAGATACTTATAGATATGAATGTATATAAATTTTTATTTAGACGTATTTTTTGCCACTCAATTACGAATGATTATTTAAAAAAAATCAGACAGTTCTTCATACCAGGAAATATTAGAAAGTTCTTCTTCCATTACAAGTGCTATGGAAAAAGAAACTGCTTCCACTGTTTCTGATACGAGTGAAGTTGGTGATTGTAAATAAAATTTTTTTTTAAATATTGGATAGATGTATAAATAATTATTAAATAATAAAATTTATTTTACAGCGCCTGTGTACAGATGGTCCAATAAATGTGTAATGTTTTTCCTTGAGACGTACAAATGTTTAGAATATAAATTCAGTGAGGGCAAATACGCACAAAAAAGAGCTTGAGATGAGTTTTCCAAAATTTTGTCTGTCGAGGGATACAGTATTACTGGTCCCCAGTGTTCAGCAAAGTTACGTAGCCTAAAAAAAAAACGTATAAATCTATTAAAGGCCATAATAATAAATCTGGAAATGATAGAAGAAGTTGGCCATTTTTGATGTAAAAAAAAGGTTTTCCCCTATTTTTTTATCTACTAATGATTTATTTTTTCAGATCATACATGAAATTTTTTCTACTAAGGCGTGGCCAAATCCAGTCGCAATGGCGTTTTCAACGGGACTTACCACCCAAGTAAAGTATGCAAACCCAGAATCAGAAAGTGGAAATTCAATCGGTTAGTTAATAAGTATTTTTTACTTTTCTGATAGTTTTAATTATATCTATGTAAATTTTTAAATTCTTAGGATCATCAGCGTCTAAAGAAAATGTAAAATCTTTATTGGCTAAAAAACTTAGACAAAAAGAGGTAGGGTCCCATTGACCCTGTTGGACTTTACATCACGTAATCTGTATAGCTATTCAAAATAGTTTAGCTCTCTAACAGTGAAAAAATTTTCAAAATCGGTATATTAGTTCAATTTTGACACTTTTGGGTTCATTGGACCCTGGCAGATCTTACAAAACGTAATCTATATCTATCTAAAATAACTCACCTCTCTAACACTGAAAAAATTTTCAAAATTGGACGGTTATTTTATTTTTGACACTTTTAGGTCACATGGATCCTGGCGGACCTTACATAACGTAATCTATATCTATCTAATATAGCTAAGCTCTCTAACAGTGAAAAAATTTTCAAAATCGGTTGGTAAGTTTATATTTGACACAAGTAGAATAGCTAGGCCGGTTCTACCCCACCGTAGAACCTCAATTATCCGGACTACTTTTTTGACGATGTTAAGAACCGTGTAGTTTGGGGTCCTACTGTACCTAGTGTATGAATTGACCTTTAACCTAGCACGTACATGTATTTAAAATTTGTTGTTGACATTTGACCCCAACACTCGCTCATACTGTTGGCCTTGAAATTCCTAAGAGGTGAGTCATCACCAGCAACCAAATTAATTTATGTTAACCCATTATGCGTCATCACAATTTACTTATAACAATTTCATTTTGTGTTAACCCATTACCATCCAAACCTAACGCATGCGCAGACTGAATTTAAGTACACGACGCATGCGCAGACTGAATTTTAGGCCACAATTTGATAGATGGGGTACACTACCACGTCAAAAATGTGGGGTTACCCTAACTCGGGGGTGGCTCCAAACTTTTGACACCGTACTGTACTTAAATTTTTGGTACACTACCGTGTCAAAAGTGTGGACGCCCCCTGGCCAAAAAGGTATCCGATCACTTTTTGAAGCGTACTGTACGTGCAAACCTTGACCCCAACACGCGCTTGCCTTAATTACGTCATCTTAAACGAACTATCACGTCAAAAAATGTGGGGTATACCCTAACCCAGGAGTGACCCCAAGCTTTTGACGCCGTACTGTACTTAAATTTTTGGTACACTGCCGTGTCAAAAGTGCGGGCCCCCCTGACCAAAAAGGTGTCCGATCACTTGTTGAAGCGCACTGTACGTGCAAACCTTAACCCCAACACGCGCTTACCTTAATTGCGTCATTTTAAACGAAAGGTACATTACCAAGTCAAAAATGTGGGGAATACCCTAACCCACGGGGTGGCCGCTAAATTTTGTGGGGGCACTGTACCAAGCGCTAGCCGCAATCATGACTTCAGACTCCAGATTTCAGACTCCGGGGTCCAGACTCCAAATTTCAGACCGCTACTGTACTGCCGGAAATTTTGGTGTCAATTGTACTGCATAATATTTTTATATATAATTAACCTTGAAAAACTTATTAGCTTTAGAATTTTATCAGCTTAAAATAAGTTTGTTTTAGCTGAATGTTTATTTTAACAGACCTTGAAAGCATATTGTAAAACATCATTTAAGAATTTTAGTATAACACAGAACTATTCACCGCATAATTTATAAATCAAATAAAAATTATATTAATACCTACACACCTGTATATTATGTATAAACCCTGTATATTAATAATAATATGTAGTATTCTATTTCTAATTTACGATTAGACGGAATCTAATTATAAAATAATTTATAAATATTGCAAAAATTTGTTTAATCAGCAAAATCAATGTATATCATTTTAATACTGATACATATTTATTTACGGTATAATAGTATTGTATTTATTCATATTTTAAACAGAATAAAAGTTCAATTTTCGGTTTTAAATTACTATAAACACGTTGCTTAATATAAAAATGATAACAGCATTTAGTTTTGCTAAATTTTTATAGATTAGTATCTATATTAGAGAATTCACATGTAAAATCATGTATATAACGGGAGTATATTTAATATTTTTAATGAATGTTTTCTTATACAGGGTGTATCATGAAATATGCTTTTCAATTAGAATAATAAATTTCATAAGATTTTTGTCAATACTTTTATAGGTTAACGAAAGTAACTTCTTGCTTTAAAAAATAGGGGAATTTAGGGTAATAATTAAATAAAACGCACATAATTTTTTCTTTTTTAATTTTATTTATAGAATATGTATACAGAAATTAAATTGCTTAAATCTATATATTACATAAAATCTACTTATTTTCCATATAAAAATTTTTTAAAAGAATACAATTTTCTAAAGAACAAATTTTGTCAGAATGAAGCATACAACGTCTTGAATAATATTCATCTCGCAGATTGGAAATCTTCGGTACATCAAATATTTCCTCCAAATTCAAAATCCACGGCTGGTTTTCGGTACCATCAAACAAATTTGAAATCCATTTCTTCTTTTCACCGCCCTTGAAACTTCTTTAATATAGGTTTCAATATGGAATGAAGTTTTTTGTACGGAATAAATCCATATGACCAAGGTATCCCATGCCAATTTCGGCAAAGCCAACGTGCAGCAACCCGTTCATATTTCTTCGGCAACTCGTTGAAATCAAACGGTGCGTCGAATATAAGATGTAATATTTCATCCGAATTTTCCGCAACGATACCAACTTCTTTAAAATAAAATTGTTTGTTAGCTCCCTGATAGCCTTGTATGTCAAGAAACGCCATTTTTTATCGCCGCCGTAGAACTGAATTTACTCACACAATCCACAACTTTATATAAAATAATTAAAATTGGTGAGGATAGTTAATTTGTGGGATGTATCCGAAAAAGGATACTAATAGCTGTTGCTAGTTGACCATCAAATTACAAACTGTTAATAATATTTAGCACATTGGTGCGTACCATGTTCTTTTCACTTTAAGACCTAGTGATTTAAGGAATGCTAAATTTTCGGGTGAAATGTGTTGTCGCTTAAAAGTTTTACGTTTAATGATCTTAGGTTTCGAAAGTCCTTTGCTAGGTTGTTTAGCGTTGGACTGCTCTGAATTGTAAATTATCATGGTTCGAAATGCAATTGTTTTACCACGAAATTGTTTTTTTTCAGCGAAAGTGATGTTAACTCTTTGACAACCACCGGTAAATTGACAATATTTTGTGTAAGTTTAACTAATTTATACCCTTTAACCATGATAATGTGTGTGAGCCCTTTAACCATGATAAGGTGTATGAGCTCTTTAACCATGATAAGGTGTATGAGTCACTCCGGGGGCAAAATAAGTCACTCCGGGGGCAAAATGAGTCACTCCGGGAGTAATATGAGCCATTCCGGGAACAAAAAGAGTCAATCCGGGAGCAAAATGAGTCACTCCGGAAGCAAAATGAGTCACTCCGGGGGCAAAATGAGTCACTCCGGGGAGCAAAATGAGTCAATCCGGGAGCAAAGTGAGTCACTTCGGGAGCGAAATGAGTAACTCCGGGAGCAAAATGAGTCACTCCGAGAGCAAAATGAGTCACTCCGGGAGCAAAATTAGTCACTCCGGGAGCAAAATGAGTCACTCCGGGAGCAAAATGAGTCACTCCGGGAGCAAAATGAGTCACTCCGGGAGCAAAATGAGTCACTTTGGGAGCAAAATGAGTCACTCCGGGAGCAAAAGAGTCACTCCGGGAGCAAAATGAGTCACTCCGGGAGCAAAATGAGTCACTCCGGGAGCGAAATGAGTAACTCCGGGAGCAAAATGAGTCACTCCGGGAGCAAAATGTGTCACTCCGGGAGCAAAATGTGTCACTCCGGGAGCAAAATGAGTCACTGCGGGAACAAAATTAGTCACTCCGGGAGCGAAATGAGTAACTCCGGGAGCAAAATGTGTCACTCTGGGAGCAAAATGAGTCACTGCGGGAGCAAAATGAGTCACTCCGGGAGCAAAATGAGTCACTCCGAGAGCAAAATGAGTCACTCCGGGAGCAAAATGGGTCACTTCGGGAGCAAAATGAGTCACCCGTTGGAGTCAAATGAGTAGCTCGGTGAAGCAAAGTATATATAAGTAGAGAAGCAATAAATCTTTGAACAGTTATTCATTTACTAGCGAACGCTTCAGACCTCCCGCTGAACGATGTATAATTGTGATTTTTATGGTAAAGCATTTACGCGAAAGTCTAATCTTTCTAGACACTTAAATGTTCAACATAATTCGTTAAGCAATATTAATGATGGTACGATTGGAAAGAATGATAACTCATCAAGCAAATTCATACCATATGATGCTAATAATAAAACACCTGATGATATCTCTATATCTAGATTTGATGATAATGATGATGAAAATACATCTCAACTACAGCATGATATTGATTACTCTGACGCAATCTTGAATCCGTTTGACCAAAAAAGGATAGCTGCTGCAACTGAAGCCATCCAAACCAAATTTAACTCTTTGAAAAAAGGAGAAAACCGTCGTCAATCTGAAAACGAGAAAGATAGTTGGTCTAATGAAAGTAAGCAAGTAAATCACTTAACACCAATTAATAACAATTGCAATGAAACAACCTCCTCTTCACAACTAACTAAACTTTTAGGAACTGCTTTAGATATTATAATGTTAAAAGAGGTTCGAAGCGTTGACTCGGAAAATGAAGCGAAAATTGTCAATTCGGTTAAACCAATAAGCCTAAAACGTCATATAGCTTCAAATGAAAATGTCGAAAACGGGGTCTTAGCTAAGCATTTTAAGCATTTTAACTTGAGAGAGTCTAGAAATGTTAACATACAATCGAACAAAATAAAATACTGGCATAATCTTAATACTTTAATAGATGAATTACAACGTTTATACGAGACTTCAGAGACTGGTGAAAAAATACTCAATATTATTCGAAGTTTAGAGGAAAATAAAAATATGTTGTTGTTTAACGTTTACGATCGAGAAGATTTAATCAAAGAGTTAAATGCTTTAAAAGAAACTACTGTTGGTCGGGAAATATACTCTATACTTCGCGAACTTCAAAAGGCTGATGTTATTGAGCCACTAGGTGATTATCTGGATGAAACTGATAAAGAAGATGCTAGCGATTATGATGATGATAATGATGATGATTAATTGATTATCCGCATTAAGAATTTACTGAATTTTGAAGAACACCACCGTATAAGAAGCAGCAGTTATCCCTCATTGAATTGTATATTTTATTTTTATATTTTTTAACCCTGTAAGATAAAAAGGCTTTTTTTTCCAAATAAATAACACATATATGTAAATAATTATTGTTCTTTATTTTTAAAATATAAGTATGAATACAAAATATTTTCACAATAATTGTATATGTAATATTTTTTATAATAAATGTTTTGTATATGAAATAATTTTTTACAATAAATGTATATGAAATATTTTTTACAATAAATAAATATTAAAAATTGTATGATTTGTTTATATATTCAATAACACCCGAACGTAATTGTTTCATGTTTTCAGGTAACTGATCCCATACTTGACAAATTCGTTGTGCATATTCGGGTATCATATATGCATACAGATGTTGCACCCAAATATCATATTTCAATAGTTGTTTTGTTAAGTATAATAACATATCGAAATTTCTGACTTTTGTATACAAATAAGGATGAGTCAGAAATATGTCTTCAACGTGTGAAATCCGTGTTGCAAATGTCAATGGTTCACCAACGGGCGGTTGAAAGTTTTCCTCCATTTTCACGCCATTCTTGCACATTTCACAGCGAATTTTCAAACCAGGTGGTCCATCAATATGATCTGGTTGCCGTGGTCGATTATAATGTTCAAAACATGGTTCACATTCTTGAAACATGGCTCGATAATCGGATGGTAACCAAATCCAGGCGCGTTGTATGATTTTCGCACCATAACTTTTCAGCACATTCAAACTGATC
The DNA here is from genome assembly GCA_035578155.1 of Brachynemurus nebulosus. Taxonomy (NCBI): domain Eukaryota; kingdom Metazoa; phylum Arthropoda; class Insecta; order Neuroptera; family Myrmeleontidae; genus Brachynemurus; species Brachynemurus nebulosus. The sequence continues at coordinate 4,397,527 of JAPWDM010000024.1, forward strand.
CACTTGTAGATTTGAAGAAATGTTTCCAAAGTCAGTTCGTTCAGTAGCATTGGTTCACGTTCGAAAAATTCACCAATTGAAACATCCATTTTATCCCACTCCATTGATTCCGGTTCAGACAATTTCAAATTTTGCATTTTTACAATAGCATCAATTGTTTTTTCATAGGTATCAACCCGTTTACGTAGTTTATCCAGTTCACTTGAAAATATTTGTAGCCGTTTCCAGTAAGCCGATGATGACGATGCCATTTCCACTTGCGTACTAATTTTAACGTTGTTGATATTCAGTAATTTAACGAGTAATGTCCCCATGCTAAAGTATCCGTTTCCCCCTCCACAATATGTCGTTTCGTATCGTACGGGCTGAGCGCCACCTTGTTCTGAGTTACACTATACACGTTATGTTTTTTCGATTGTATCAGGTTTTGTTGTCGGTTTATGATTGTATTGTGTTTTAGACAGTCCACGTAATCGTTGAAAGTTATCGTTTTCTTAATCACAGAGTTCTTTACACCTTTCGCTTTCTTCGTGTGATCCTCGCCGTCCACTTGACAACTATACATTTTCGATCTTAAGCCCACAAATTTTGTAAAGATTCGACCATTTAGCTCATCCTTCATTAACCCGGGTATTTTCTTATTGACTCTTGGCATGTTATATTGATTATCCGCGTTGTAATCCGACGTATCGAAGTATTGAATATCTCGTTTCATTATTTCGTAAATATCTGGGCATTTTATCTCGTAAATCAATGAATCCGTGTCTGTGTAGAGTAATTTGCTATTGTTCCCGAACGTTGGCTGTATGTAGTTGTAATGAAAATCGTAGACACATGTTTTCGAAATATCCAGAATTGCTTGCCCGACGTATATTGGTTTGTTCATAAACACTTCCGTTTTCCGTAGTTCGACTGCGATAAGATTCTCGTCAAATATGGTGCGGCTGTAGAAATTCGGTTTTGCTATCATAACTTCAGCACCATATCGTCCATACCATTTCGTTAACAGTTTCACAATCGAGTGTTTCCGTACATTTTCCATCGTTTTCCCGAAGACCGCGTTGTTGAGTTGGTAAGTATTGTGACATTGCCCATCCATATAAGTTGTTCACGTCATAGTACATCAGGTATTTTGATTCCTCGTCCGGATCGTAGGTGTTCATATATTTATTGTTTGCTGTCGCGTATCGGTTACTACACTGGCTCAATCCACCTCGAATACCACGTTCAATGAATAATAATTGGTCCACATCAGATATGAGTTCTAACTCTACTTTTGTATATTTTAAGGCTGCATCCCACGTAAGTCCCGGCGTCGTGTAGTAATGAGCAGGATCCAATCCGTGTGTGCGCATGCACGTATCCCGAAAATTCTCGAAAACATCCGCGAGTAGTAGTATGTCCGTTTTCATATATAAATCCGAGTATTCTCCAACCGTCTGTATGTTGAATGTATCCCAAACTTTTTGTGCGTGTGTATAGTCATCCATGGTGATATCGTTGTCGTTGAGTCGATTGTAGAATTTCTCCCGTGATGGTAAACATGTTTCTTCCAATTTATCCCAGCCTGATATGTAGTCGTACGGAAAAACACCTTTGCGCGTAAGTAATTTGTAGTCGGTATCCGGAAATTGTGATTTAACTACGTTGAACTCGTTGAGATATGAAGATAATTTATCCAAACTTGATGCCATAAATCGGAAAGAGTCGATGAATCTAAATGTAATTTCGCTGCCCGTAACATGTTTAGTGAATGCAATATATCGTTCCTTGTTGATTGGTAGTAAGTCGACACGTCCCTCGAATGCTGTTGCTATATCCTTTATTACGAAATGTGCATCATAACCACTCAAGTTGTGGAATACAACAGGAATCATATGGAAATCCTTATAATTCAAGTTGCATCCCTTGTGCGCAGGTCCATTGTATTCGCCGGTGAAGTGGTTATGATTACGAACCACAATATCCTCAGGTTTGAATGGTTTCTCGCAGATGTGGCACCCGGTACTTCGTTGTTTAAGTTGCTGTTGTTCCTCTGGTGTTAACTCGTTCATTGGTATTATGTTGTCATATATGGGTTCCAAGATATTTTCACGTAACGTTGCCAGTTCTTCCGCGAACCATTTTTCGCAATTTGGTCCGCGGTATGATCTATAGTAGCTTAACTGGTTGTTGTAGGAGCAGTGAAAGTAGTAACCGATACTGTATGCCCGATGTTGTTGATACGTTGTCGTGTTTTTCCGATTTTCGTTATCCGTCACAGGTTGCAAGAATGATTCGACGTCCGCGTAAATTATAAATGGAACACGTTTTTTGTTGCTATAATTCTTGAACGATATGTATTTGCTTTTCCCTTCTGGCATTATCACCCGACAGTTGTTCATATTCACGTAGTCTTCAGTATGTTTTATCAGTTTATCTTCTGTACGAAAGTAATTCAGGCATCGATCACAAATGTAATGGCGGTGGTCACGTTTTGATAATTGTCTTGATACAAGTCGCGATAAGTCCTTAATCCAGCAGAAATGGTAGCGTAAATCTTGATCGTTGTCCTGTTCGTTGTCCTCATCCTCGTAATACTCGTTCTGGATCATTAAAAGGTTTATGTGGTTTTGTTTCTTCTCTCTCGTTAGCGCAGCAGGTACGGTTTCAAAATGTCCAATTTGTTTCTTTAACACAAACACGTTGACTGATATTGTTGGGTTCTGTTTCTCGAATTTGCTCAGTTGTTGGATTGTCATTGGAAACTGTATCCCGTCCAAGTTTAGTATCGTTGAGTAGTATGGGTACGATGATGTTCTTTCAGCATCTTTATTTGTTGGATAAAGTGCTGATACCACTGCCCACGCGAAACAGGCGTCATCGTTGAAGTTCTCAATGTTGATACATGCTTTTTTAGTTTTTATTTCCTGTGGCAATTCGATGTAGCTTGATCCACGGAAAGGTGTGTATTTGTTCACGTTCACGGCTAGGTTGATTATGCTTGATAAAGCCTATCCGCTTCCCGACTCGGTAAACTCGCTCAATTTTCTTAGAATTGGTTCCTGTATATGTTCCATGTAGCACTGTTTTAAGTTTGTTCCACGATCTATTATGATATTCGGTGTATTGAAGTGTTTCATGTCGTATTTATCCTCGTCACCATCAGTTTTCACAAATAACCCGCAAAACGTTGTGTTGACTTTTATCGTTAGGTATTGTTTCAGAATATTTTGTATTCGCCGAGTGAACATCGATGTAGCGTCGTCTAAAAAGTCCTTTGGCTCTATGTGTGTTATGTTGGTAACCACTCCCGTTCGTATTCGACTTGCAAATGCGGATTCCACGTCAGCCCATTGAATTCTATCAGATCTTTTACGTTGATTTCGATTCATGCCGGCACCTGAAACAATCAACATAAAAAAAATTATTTATCAAATTTATAAAAAATCATTTAAAAAAAAAAAATTTTATTCAAAAAAACTTACCATGTTGATATATCAAAATTATAAAAAAAATCATTAAAAAATAAATTTATATTTGAAAAAACTTACCATGTTTTCGTAGCGCCTTCATTCTGATTCGAAATCCTTTCATTTTTCCCGCACATGATTCAAAATGTTTGCGTTGTCCCAAGTTTTCCGCTCCACGAATTGCCTTGTTGATTAGTCTTATGTTGGTATTTGTATGTTTCATCCATTTTTCCAGTTCATCTGCATCCCGGGTATCCATTTCCAGTAATGATAGCGCGTTGCGTACATTTTCCACCATTCTAGTTGCCACGTCGTTTAATGAAGCCATCGTTGTATTTTAATTTAAAAAAAAAATCTCGATACAAATTCTTGCAACAATAACAATATTAACTGCTTGAAGTTTGTTGAAGAAGTGATTTGAGGGAGCACGCAGACCTCAATTTATACGATTTTGACTGCTCGAAAAATTCTGGAGGGGAATCACAAAAAATGCTGGCTCAGACTTTTTACAACGCAAATAACCGAAGGTCAAATGTCAAATTCCGAGAAATTTATTTCGCATTTGAAACCTAATAAAAGAATTGCTGACTAATCCTAAATAAACATTTTTTAAAATTAAACCTTATATAAACAAATTGAAAAAACCCCCGATTATTATCAGGCTATAAATTAAAAATTCCGAGAAAATTATTTCGTATTTGAGATCAAACAAAGAAATTGCTGTGTTGTCAAAATCTTAAATAAACATTTTTAAAATTAAAACATGTCTTATATAAATAAATTAAAAAAATATCTGAGTATGAGTCAGCAAAATCTTAAATAAACACACAGCTATATTAATAATTTATGAGGACATTAATGTAAACAAATTTATTTGAATTCAACAAGTTGTGACATGTTTTTAAATAAAATTCCCCTCCGACTATGCTGTAAACATATCATGAAATTACAAACAGTTAGCTAAAAAAGCTTAAATAAACAAACTCAAACCATATAAAAAGTCACGAGTTTATTTAATATATAAACAACTTATAAAGTGCTGACCACATATCCCCTGAGGTACAGCTGAAACCCAAATTTCCGGCAGTACAGTAGCGGTCTGAAATTTGGAGTCTGGACCCCGGAGTCTGAAATCTGGAGTCTGAAGTCATGATTGCGGCTAGCGCTTGGTACAGTGCCCCCACAAAATTTAGCGGCCACCCCGTGGGTTAGGGTATTCCCCACATTTTTGACTTGGTAATGTACCTTTCGTTTAAAATGACGCAATTAAGGTAAGCGCGTGTTGGGGTTAAGGTTTGCACGTACAGTGCGCTTCAACAAGTGATCGGACACCTTTTTGGTCAGGGGGGCCCGCACTTTTGACACGGCAGTGTACCAAAAATTTAAGTACAGTACGGCGTCAAAAGTTTGGGGCCACTCCTGGGTTAGGGTATACCCCACATTTTTTGACGTGATAGTTCGTTTAAGATGACGTAATTAAGGCAAGCGCGTGTTGGGGTCAAGGTTTGCACGTACAGTACGCTTCAAAAAGTGATCGGATACCTTTTTGGCCAGGGGGGGTCCACACTTTTGACACGGTAGTGTACCAAAAATTTAAGTACAGTACGGTGTCAAAAGTTTGGGGCCACCCCCGAGTTAGGGTAACCCCACATTTTTGACGTGGTAGTGTACCCCATCTATCAAATTGTGGCCCAAAATTCAGTCTGCGCATGCGTCGTGTACTTAAATTCAGTCTGCGCATGCGTTAGGTTTGGATGGTAATGGGTTAACACAAAATGAAATTGTTATAAGTAAATTGTGATGACGCATAATGGGTTAACATAAATTAATTTGGTTGCTGGTGATGACTCACCTCTTAGGAATTTCAAGGCCAACAGTATGAGCGAGTGTTGGGTTCAAATGTCAACAACAAATTTTAAATACATGTACGTGCCAGGTCAAAGGTCAATTCATACACTAGGTACAGTAGGACCCCAAACTACACGGTTCTTAACATCGTCAAAAAAGTAGTCCGGATAATTGAGGTTCTACGGTGGGGTAGAACCGGCCTAGCTATTCTACTGACACATTTGGGTCCCATGGACCCTGGCGGGCCTTACATAACGTAATCTATATCTATCTAAAATAGTTTAGCTCTCTAACAGAGAAAATTTTTTCAAAATCGATGGGTTAATTTGTTATTTACATACAACATAATCTCTATTCATCTAAAATAGTTTTAATACAAAGTTTATCTCTCTAACAGTAAAAACGGGTCCTAGGGATCTCATATAACTTATGGCAGTCCGTAACAGTAAACAGTAAAAGAGTACTGCGAACATCATTTAATAACTGAATTAATTCAAATTATTTAACTTACTAACGGTGCAAAAATTTTCAAAATCGATTGGGTAGTTAATTTTTGGCGTTTTAAGGTCCCCAGTACCCTGACGGATCTCACATTAGATACCTTAAATCCATTTGAAATTGTTTACTTTTCTAACATTAATGATTATTAGTGAAAAAATTTTCAAAACCGATCCTTTTAAATTTTTTTTTTTTATTTTTTTATAATATTTATTAATATTATATCATGACATAACATTCAATATCTTGTTCATTTAAAATTCAATAAAAAAAGAATATATCTTCATTAAATAAGCTTAAAAATTCTGGTTTATTTTAATTTAAATATATATATATATATATATATATATATATATATATATATATATATATATATATATATATATATATATATATATATATATATATATATATATATATATATATATATATATATATATATATATATATATTTACCAAGTTTGCCATTGCGATGTATACATACGATTTACATGTTAATTTTTAACATTGGATTCCCATAAGGAAAAAGTTATGTCACAAGAGTGCTTTGGATAAACATATTCCTATTTTTGGTAATTTTCTTTTATAAAATAATTTTTCCACCAAATTATCTGTACTATTTCTTCAACAGAATATTTTTTTGGTATTTTTATTATTTTAATATTTATTTTCAAGAAAATAAATATTAAAATAATTTTTTTTTACAATTTTTTACGTAAAACAAGTGATAGCTACTCAATATATATGTATTAATTGTGTTATAATAAACATAGTTCTGTCTCATGTTAAAAAATTAAAATAAACCAGAATTTTTAAGCTTATTTAATGAAGATATATTCTTTTTTTATTGAATTTTAAATGAACAAGATATTGAATGTTATGTCATGATATAATATTAATAAATATTATAAAAAAATAAAAAAAAAAAAATTTAAAAGGATCGGTTTTGAAAATTTTTTCACTAATAATCATTAATGTTAGAAAAGTAAACAATTTCAAATGGATTTAAGGTATCTAATGTGAGATCCGTCAGGGTACTGGGGACCTTAAAACGCCAAAAATTAACTACCCAATCGATTTTGAAAATTTTTGCACCGTTAGTAAGTTAAATAATTTGAGTTAATTCAGTTATTAAATGATGTTCGCAGTACTCTTTTACTGTTTACTGTTACGGACTGCCATAAGTTATATGAGATCCCTAGGACCCGTTTTTACTGTTAGAGAGATAAACTTTGTATTAAAACTATTTTAGATGAATAGAGATTATGTTGTATGTAAATAACAAATTAACCCATCGATTTTGAAAAAATTTTCTCTGTTAGAGAGCTAAACTATTTTAGATAGATATAGATTACGTTATGTAAGGCCCGCCAGGGTCCATGGGACCCAAATGTGTCAGTAGAATAGCTAGGCCGGTTCTACCCCACCGTAGAACCTCAATTATCCGGACTACTTTTTTGACGATGTTAAGAACCGTGTAGTTTGGGGTCCTACTGTACCTAGTGTATGAATTGACCTTTGACCTGGCACGTACATGTATTTAAAATTTGTTGTTGACATTTGAACCCAACACTCGCTCATACTGTTGGCCTTGAAATTCCTAAGAGGTGAGTCATCACCAGCAACCAAATTAATTTATGTTAACCCATTATGCGTCATCACAATTTACTTATAACAATTTCATTTTGTGTTAACCCATTACCATCCAAACCTAACGCATGCGCAGACTGAATTTAAGTACACGACGCATGCGCAGACTGAATTTTGGGCCACAATTTGATAGATGGGGTACACTACCACGTCAAAAATGTGGGGTTACCCTAACTCGGGGGTGGCCCCAAACTTTTGACACCGTACTGTACTTAAATTTTTGGTACACTACCGTGTCAAAAGTGTGGACCCCCCCTGGCCAAAAAGGTATCCGATCACTTTTTGAAGCGTACTGTACGTGCAAACCTTGACCCCAACACGCGCTTGCCTTAATTACGTCATCTTAAACGAACTATCACGTCAAAAAATGTGGGGTATACCCTAACCCAGGAGTGGCCCCAAACTTTTGACGCCGTACTGTACTTAAATTTTTGGTACACTGCCGTGTCAAAAGTGCGGGCCCCCCTGACCAAAAAGGTGTCCGATCACTTGTTGAAGCGCACTGTACGTGCAAACCTTAACCCCAACACGCGCTTACCTTAATTGCGTCATTTTAAACGAAAGGTACATTACCAAGTCAAAAATGTGGGGAATACCCTAACCCACGGGGTGGCCGCTAAATTTTGTGGGGGCACTGTACCAAGCGCTAGCCGCAATCATGACTTCAGACTCCAGATTTCAGACTCCGGGGTCCAGACTCCAAATTTCAGACCGCTACTGTACTGCCGGAAATTTGGGTTTCAGCTGTACCTCAGGGGATATGTGGTCAGCACTTTATAAGTTGTTTATATATTAAATAAACTCGTGACTTTTTATATGGTTTGAGTTTGTTTATTTAAGCTTTTTTAGCTAACTGTTTGTAATTTCATGATATGTTTACAGCATAGTCGGAGGGGAATTTTATTTAAAAACATGTCACAACTTGTTGAATTCAAATAAATTTGTTTACATTAATGTCCTCATAAATTATTAATATAGCTGTGTGTTTATTTAAGATTTTGCTGACTCATACTCAGATATTTTTTTAATTTATTTATATAAGACATGTTTTAATTTTAAAAATGTTTATTTAAGATTTTGACAACACAGCAATTTCTTTGTTTGATCTCAAATACGAAATAATTTTCTCGGAATTTTTAATTTATAGCCTGATAATAATCGGGGGTTTTTTCAATTTGTTTATATAAGGTTTAATTTTAAAAAATGTTTATTTAGGATTAGTCAGCAATTCTTTTATTAGGTTTCAAATGCGAAATAAATTTCTCGGAATTTGACATTTGACCTTCGGTTATTTGCGTTGTAAAAAGTCTGAGCCAGCATTTTTTGTGATTCCCCTCCAGAATTTTTCGAGCAGTCAAAATCGTATAAATTGAGGTCTGCGTGCTCCCTCAAATCACTTCTTCAACAAACTTCAAGCAGTTAATATTGTTATTGTTGCAAGAATTTGTATCGAGATTTTTTTTTTAAATTAAAATACAACGATGGCTTCATTAAACGACGTGGCAACTAGAATGGTGGAAAATGTACGCAACGCGCTATCATTACTGGAAATGGATACCCGGGATGCAGATGAACTGGAAAAATGGATGAAACATACAAATACCAACATAAGACTAATCAACAAGGCAATTCGTGGAGCGGAAAACTTGGGACAACGCAAACATTTTGAATCATGTGCGGGAAAAATGAAAGGATTTCGAATCAGAATGAAGGCGCTACGAAAACATGGTAAGTTTTTTCAAATATAAATTTATTTTTTAATGATTTTTTTTATAATTTTGATATATCAACATGGTAAGTTTTTTTGAATAAAATTTTTTTTTTTTAAATGATTTTTTATAAATTTGATAAATAATTTTTTTTATGTTGATTGTTTCAGGTGCCGGCATGAATCGAAATCAACGTAAAAGATCTGATAGAATTCAATGGGCTGACGTGGAATCCGCATTTGCAAGTCGAATACGAACGGGAGTGGTTACCAACATAACACACATAGAGCCAAAGGACTTTTTAGACGACGCTACATCGATGTTCACTCGGCGAATACAAAATATTCTGAAACAATACCTAACGATAAAAGTCAACACAACGTTTTGCGGGTTATTTGTCGGCCTCAAGTTGCGCCATAAGAACGGCTATAATAGCTGAACTTCCAGTTTTGGAAATTCGCGTTTTTTATCTTTGAAAACCCCACTGAAAATAGTACACCACTTACAAATATTATTTTTCCCACGATATTGTAGGTACTACTATGGGTCGTAACAGGTTGTAAATGGCCTATATATACTTACTCCAAACTCTAGCCACTGAAGGAAGTACCATGGTTTAATGGCTATCCAACACGCATTTGGAAAATTTATTTAATATATTTAAAATATATATTTTTATTATATCTTTTTCGCAAAACATTTTATTTGTTAGCAATAAAAGAAAAAAATAGATACTAATATCCTAATAAAAAGACCATAAATTTTTTATCATATTCTTGTTCTAACTTCTTATTTATAATTTATTATATCGTTTTTGAATTACCTGTATATATAAGATATTTTATAGACAATAAAAAGGAGAATAGAAATAATTTTATTGGAATAAATTTACGAAAACACAAAACTTGAATTTCGTAGTAATTTTGTATTTTTTTTTCTCTACAGGTGATACTTATAATGTACTAAAATTATATAATATTCTTATTGAATAAAATAGCCTTCATTTTATTTCATCCTTTTTTTATATGCCTATTACTTAAATGTGCCGCGATAATAGTCGTCAAGTGCAAATTATACACGCGAAAATAGTGTATAATCAGTAGTATATGAAAGTAGATGAATAAATTTGATTCCTAAAATATACCATAATTTTCGTGATACGTTGCCAAATTGGCATGGCTCATTTCTTATCATAATTTTCGATTTCAAAACGATTGCATTTTATTTTATTCTATTTACGCTTAGCAGAAAGAAATAATGATATTTTCTGAATGAACTGAATATGTATCAATTGGCACCGCCTGTCTATTTTCTTTTTTTTTGATTCAGGAATATTTTAAGTAAATATTTAAATATTATTGTCATTTTCATTCTATGAATACGTTAACAAAATTTTGCAAATATTCAATAAAATTCAGATGCAGAAATTATAACATATTTTTTATACTCTGGGGCCTGAAATACCTACAGTAAAACCGTCTAGACCCGGACACTTTGCACCAACCCTAAAAGTAAATAATTTCTACATTAACCTGCAACAATAAACATTTGTTCTTGACGTCATTAGAGAGAGAAAAACATCCTCTAAACAGCTGTACCAATAAAAACTACGGATTTCAACTTTTACTATCTCATTTTACAAGATTGCTATCCTACAGTTTTTCAAGAAAAAAACAATTGTGTGTCTAACTTAGACATGTAATTTCCGTCATAATTGTCATATTGTTTTAGTTTTGATATGTATGTGTTCAGAATTTTATCGCGCATCAATTAATGATGTTTGAAGTTATATTCGATGTATATATAAAAAAATACATGCTATATATGTATATCCGTTTGGACCCGGACACATCAGTTTTTTACACTATGGCCGCGATTCGCACCAGCTGTAACTTTCACTATCCATACGTTAATATTCCCCCCAGAATTACACGGTTTATGCCTCCTTCTGGTGTCATATCGTATGTTTACTTCATAGAAAGGCATACTATCCCTTGCCTCCTCTCCCTTCCCACAAAATATTTTGAAGTCTTTGACAGGTTCAAAGACATCACACGATATAAAACACTGTCCTAAACCCGACAAGAGAGGTTGGAGGAGTTTGCATGTTATTACATTATTGAAGTAAGTGTCCGGGTCAAGACCGACTTAGGGTGTAGACCCGGATACATACTAATTATTTATTATTTTTTTTATTTTTACTTATATTGAAACAAACGGGTCATGGATGTAACAAATAATATACACTCTTTCTAATGGTAATACTTTTGTTGGTGATATCTATGAAGGAAACATGTATAAAATAAAATTAACCAAAAAATGTAAAAAAGTGTCCGGGTCTAGACAGTTTTACGGTACTTTAGTCTCTCATAACATAGAGTAAAGTTACTTTTAGTCCTAAGGGATCAAAAGTACCTTTTCTCTTTTTCTAATTTTAAGTAATGGAAATTCATAGAACCGCACCAATCATAGAGCACAATGTAATTACATTTCTAGTTAATGAAACACTTATTTAAAATAATTTTTATGATTTTAAAATATTCGGGAATGGAAAGAAAGAGTGTATACGCTACGGAACTAAAGCGTTTTTGTTAATTTCCTCATAAAAATTATTGGCAAAGGCTTTGTAAAGACCCAACGGCAACAAACTTCACACATACATGAAAAATTATACTTTATGATCCGATCAATTTAGCCCTCAAAATAGTAGTAAAGATACAAAAATTAGAGGAGAGCTGAAAATTGGTACGAATGTTCGGAACACCATTATAAATAAGTGTTGAAAAGTCCTCATCGATCCTGTACGTGGAAAAATTTTTATTCAAGGTCAAAGGTGTCAAAAATGTGTTTTTCGCGTTTTTCAGCAAAACGGTAAGTTTTATCATAAAATTAGGTTAGACAAAAATTGCAGAAAATATAATTATCTATAAACAATATCTCAATACTTTTTTTCCTAAGAGCCACCGTTTCTGAGATATAACTATTATAAAAATTCTCCCACCTGCGCCGGGAACACAATTTTTCGTAATTCTAAAAAGGGATGTAGTGTAAAATGAGGCTGCAAAAAAGTTGGATTGTTTTGTTCTCTTGCATGTGCAACGTATTTTAAATCATTTAATATTTTGTACATAAAAGTTTCAATATAATTATTTTTGAACATTTAAAATTTAGTTGCATTCCGCCTCTGTTCTATTTTCGATTAACATAATACATATGAATTATTCAAAATATATTTAATAAATAATTAATTAACAATGCATATGTGTTATGTAACGCATCAATAAATAAATATCTTTCTAGAGTATTCTATGACGAGTGCGCAAGCTACGTTTAACAATAAAGGCAAACTGATTTAAGTTAGCTCATAAGAGCAACCAGGGAGAACACAGTCAGTCAGCAGGCAGAGAGTTTTAATTCGTACCTACGGGTAATTAATTTTGCAAGTGTCCTTCTGACACTTGATATTAAAATTTTAAGTGGATAATGGGACGGTGAAATAGACGCCCATTACCACTCGATCACTTGGCCCTTCAGGCTTCGTGATCTTATTTGTTGCTCGATTTTATTAAACATTTAATTATTTAAATTATGTCATTATAGTAATAATGCGTTCGGGTAATGATGGGAGAAAATTAGTGTAATTAGTGTTTAGCACTTTAGTATTTCTACATTATGACGCCAATAATATTTGGCCCAATTCATATCCTCATATGGTAAACCAGAATTAATAATAGTTGATTCGGTTTAATTCAATTCGATTTAGGGAATTTTGCCAAAATTATGAAATCGAAACACATGTAACTTCCATAAGAAGTTCGATATCAGACTCCCCCGTGGAGCGATTTCACTCAACGTTGCTCGAATTATATCGTATCGTTCACATTCAAGATAAATCAGCTTCCGCCGACAGAAAGATGTTATAAGATCTTCATTTATACTCGTAGTATACATTCAGCCATCAAATGCACCCCCTATGGACTATTTTTCGGTCGAAAATACGATATAAAATTATCCCCGGATGCCGAAATAGTAGAACAAGAACGCATTAAATTCTAACGAGAATCATATAATAAACAATTAGAACAAAAACGAAAGCAAATAGCCAAACTAAACGAACAACTACAAAACCCAGTTGACTATAAAGAAATTTAGAGAACATATTTCCAAGAAAACAAACATAATAACAAACTACACCCAAAATTCAAAGAAATAATTGTAAAAGCCAACAACAAAGTAACCGATAATAAAGACAGGAAAATTACCAAACGAAAACTAAAGAAACCTCCTTTATTGCAGGACCATCCTAACCTCAATAACAATGACAACACTCCAGAATATAGAGATCAGAGAAATGACCCACAACCTGGGACTAATAGGGATTGAATTAGGCTTAACTCGACTAATTAAAGATTATTACAAATTCATACATATTATAAATCTTGAAAATTATAAAGAGAAATTAATCAAAATAAACTATTCTATAACACTTCTCGAAAAATTCAAAGTTTCAAAAAATCTGATAGGCACTATCCACTTAAAACATAAGGAATTAGAAAAGTTGTTTAATCAGCTCTATCCCAAACGGACGAAACGTGGCTTAATAGACGGACTAGGGACTGCAATAAAATTCATCACCGGCAACATGGACAATAACGACACACTGGCCATCAACAAAGAAATAGAAATGCTCAGACTAAACCAGCGCAATTTATTATCCCAGACAAATAAACAAGTCAAAATTATTAAATGGATGATTTAACATTGGATAACATAACACAACACATAAATAACAAACAAGAGATCATAAATAACCTTTTAAACTCATTTAATTCTCAAATAGGAAATAAAATTAAGACAGACGAAGACAATTTTGAATACATACAATACATTTACCAGATAACGTCCAAATTTAACCATTTAACGTCCAAATACCTTTGTCTCAAGCACAGACTTACAAACTAAATCGTCTAGAACCCCTACCTATAAAAAATAAAACTATCCTGATTTCTCATCCGTATTCTGAGCAGTAAATACTTGAACTATTTTATGAAAAAGGAGTGTCCACGCCTAAGCGAAATCTATATATGCGAAAAACAAGATCCTTTAGCCGTCCCTCAACCCGATGAATGTTTCAATAACACGTTTCGTGGCATACCTGGTAACTGCGTATATGAAGAATACGAAAACAGGGTCGAAATCAAACAATTAACATTTCAACACATCATAATGAAAAATGTAAACATCCAGTCAATATCAAGAAATTGTGGAATCGATCAGCGAACAATCACTGGATCCGCTCTCATCTATTTTATTTCAATATTTTCGCAATTGCACTGTCACAATTAATGAAATAACTTACGAAAATCAAGAATTAGTCTATACAGAATCACTGTACGTTATACCATTGTACAGCTTAAAAATTAACGAAACCAAAGTAATGTAAATCTATAGATGAGATCTACAGAAGTTAAAACAATAACATATTGAAATTCGCCAGTAAATCAAGGAAATAAAGTCCTACCATACCATACATACATCAAGTCCATATATACGTCATAACTGGACTTATCACCGTAACGCTTACTATCTACGCCATTTGCAAACATGAGAACAAGCAAAAATCTGAAGCAAGAATTGCATTCATCCAACCCGCCAGCAAAAGAGCCAAAGCTCATCTGACCCACGCTTGCGACTAAGGGGGGAGGAGTTAAGAACGACAACACACACTGAGTCGGCAGATACGTGACTTAAGTAAAACTCTCTTCACCTGCACAGATAACATATTTCAATTATTGCAATTTCAACATTTAGCATTACTGTAAATTTTGTAATTCTATATTAAAAAAACTTCACGTACATTTGTATAAACATTTCCTGTACATGTGAATCTATATCAGCATTTTCTGTGAGAAATCATAAAGTTGTTACTTTTGTATTCTAGAATGTAAAAATATCATCAACAAACTCAGCACTTTTATAGTACATAAAGAATTGAGAAACTGAGGTCTTGTCAGGAATTAGTACCCGAATTGTAACAGTCAAAACCATTATTGTAATACTTTAATTGTTGTAATAAAGTTTTGTAATAAATAATTTTTTTTTATTAATTTCGCGCACCCCGCAAATTATATATATATATATATATATATATATATATATATATATATATATATATATATATATATATATATATATATATATATATATATATATATATATATATATATATATAGGGTGTAAAACAAATAACTCTCGTCGTAATATATACACACATAGATATATACATATATATACGTATGTGTGTATATATATATATATATTATATACAGGGTGTAAAGGAAATACCTCTTATTCTTTTAAGGGGTGACACGACTGTTAATTCCGAAAAAATTCCTGCGGTTTTATTGTCTACAGGGTGCTATGAGTCACCCCACAAAAGGACGAGAGTTATTTGTTTTACACCCTGTATATATATATATATATATATACAGGGTGTAAAACCCTGTAAAAAGTGTAAAAAGGGTATATATATATATATATATATATATATATATATATATATATATATATATATATATACATATTCTCGCTACCTTTTCACATGTGTAGGGCCCCACTATGGAAGGGAAAAGCTGAAATTTGGTAAGTGAGGCTTATTCCAATGCACAACAATATTATCAAAGTGGGGTAAAATTTTGGGCAAATTTTGGATCCGACCCAAATTTAAGGGGGTGGTGGGGGGCAACAAAACAATAGAACTTTTCCAAACCGATTGGAAATAATGTTTCGGTCAAATAGCTACAACATATCTAAATGATTGATCAAATCAAGATGATTTTTCTTTTTTTTTAACAGTATCGTGCGGGTCAAAATCTGCCCGCATAAACCTAGAGGGCTCAAATTTTGTGTACACGTTAAATTAATAGCCAGCCACTGAGTTTTGGAGGTTTCAACTTTTAACCCTTACGCCCACGATTTTTACGCCAATATTTCCTTGATTTTTTTGCTTTTTTTCTAACACTTCTAGAGACTCTCTAAGGAAAGATATGGGGAATTCTAACATATTGGGAATATCAAAACCTACTGTTCGTTATCAAAAATTATCGATATTGAAAATAACGATATTTTTAAAATTTAAATATCTAATTTTCTACATATTTGTTATAATTTGTATTATAAAATTCTGTAAAATTTTTAGTAGCCTTTTAATTCCAATATTTTTTCTTTTATAATGACTGATTATTACGCGATTTTTTTTACGATTTACGCGGCGATTTTCTTTACATCATTCATCGTTTTCATATCCTTTTACATACGAGTATTTACTTCGTTATACAGCTCAAAAAGTGGTTTCAGTTGATTGAAAATATGTTGAAGCACTCAGTTTCTCCTATTTAACGTTAAACCCCACCATGGCGCTAAATGTTAAGATAATTTAAGTTCAGAAAAAAGGAAAAAACATGCATTTTCGTGAAAACATCACAAACTTCATCACGAAAAGTCATTAAGAACTAATTTCTCTGCAAGATCCTAATTGTGTTCATATACTATGTATGTTATGTCGATTTATTAGTGCCTCAAGAAGAAAATATTTGTCAAAAATTTAACATTTAGTCCCAGTCTCCCCTATCTAATTAATATTTTTCATTAATTTCCATAAAATTTAACAAAACTTGGTTAACAAAAAACCGTAAAAAAATTGGGAAAAATTTAATTACTGATAATTAGCTATTAAAAAAGCTTATACGAATGGTTTGCATATTGTGGAAAATCAGTTGCAAGTCAAATTAGAAATAAAAAATTAGCTCTATTGAATTGTAATTATGTATTAAAAATTTTTACAGTTGCACTCCATTTTGATTAAAAGCTTTAAACAAAAAAAACATTTATCTGATATTTCATTTACCCTGCATCACAATAAATGTGCCGTTAGTTATACTAAATGAAGAATTATACTAATTGTTGCAGATAAAATTGTTATCAGACTATGAATCTGTCGATTTCTAGTCATGCTATTGACGTGCATAGTTTGTAATGGAAATTACAAATTTACGTGTTATAATTTGTAATGGAAAAATTAATCTATACATATAATAAAACTGTAACGAAACCGTATCTGTACCTGCAATATTTTTAAAATTGTTCTGGTACTGTAGACAGTTATCGATTTAGATATATCAAAACAGCAATTTTTAAGTTTTTTGTCTGTCTGTCTGACTGTGCACGCATTACACAAACACTACTGGAAGGATTTTGATGAAATTTGGTATGGTGATTACTTATTAACTGGGTTAACGTCCAGGATACTTCCCGCTCCGTAAAAATGTCTCATTCCCACTGTACTGCACGGGGTTTTAACAAAATTTGATCTGATGTTAACTTACCTGGGTCAACACAGAGGCGTAGTAAGGGGGGTGCAAGGGGTACTATCATGACCCGGGTGCCACTTTAAGAGGGGGGCCAAAAGCTAATAGGAGGGGCGCTATTACTTTAAATTTTATGTGTTTGTCATTAGAATTTTCTCACGTGAAAGTACAGGGAAATTACGAAATTACTTCCTGGTAATGATTTCAAATACAGTATACTCCGGTTATAGCGTACCTGATGGGACCGCAAAAATCTGGTCGTTATAACCGAAGTTCGGTATAACCAGATAAGGATATTTTTATTCGTATTGTATTTATCCCTTTCTATTTAAATTAAAGAACATTATTGTATTATAAAAATCAGTATAAAATAACGTAATACATAAGGTATGTGCAAACTGATTGAGAATTTTCATTCTCATCTCCTCTGCATTCATTATGTGCATCACCAATTCCTACATTTTAGTACTTACTAACTTGTTGAATTTTGGAAAATCAAACGACATTCGATTTTCCCAAATTGCTAAATTTCGAAAAATCAAGCGATATTCGTTTTTCCTAAATTGTTATTAACACTGTTGCTTTTATCAAATTAAATTCGTTCCAAATATTATGATGTGTTTTATTATTTTTTAAAATAATTATATCTTCATATAGACCTAGACCTTTATTAATATTAAATCACAAACAATTTTATCTTTTTATTTCTAAAATTTCTTTAACGAAAATTACGTAAAATTAGATGAAACAAAGCACAAAAAATGAATTAAAGAAATGACAATTATATAGGGGTACTTTTATTTGTTTTGGTTTTTAACTGAGTAACAATTTCCTGCAAGTTGGTTATTTGGTACATTTCGGATAGGCTCGAATAGGTACGTTATAAACGGAAGCTCGCTATGGCCGGGTTCACTATAACCGAATTTTTCTATTATTGCATCTTATGGAATAATAAACGGGACTTTTTTTCTAGATCGTTATAACCGGAAGTTCTTTATAACCGGGTCCGTTATAAAAGGAGTATACTGTATATAGATACCCAAACAAAACATTAGTGAGCAAAAAAAAAGTCGTTAAGGCAACTTTTACGGAAAAATTTAAAATACAAATTACGAGAAAGAATTTTTTCCAAAATTTTAAATACACCGTTCCACTACCTAAAATTTTTAAAATTTAAAAGGGGGTGACGCAAATAAAGTGTCACACACCGGGCGCCAGTTATGCTCGCTACGCCTCTGGGTCAACATTTAAGATACTGTTTACTACAAGAAAATATCTCAGTTGCATGGAAAAATACTAAAACGATTAAAGCAAGAAGTACACGCAAACTTTATAATAATTTGATACAATATAGGCAATATCATTTTTATTCATTTGTATTCCCTATTTTACAAGTTATATTTTTATAATTTACAAGTTTACAACAGTTATATTTAAGCTATATTTAACAAGTTTACAATAGGGAATATTCATGTATTTTTTTTTTTATTACTTAAATAGTTAAAGTATCTAGAAGACTAGAACTAGAACTAGTATCAACCCAAAAATAATTATTTGAAAAAAATATCAGTACCCTTACGTAACTTTAAAAAGTTTTGTTTTTTATTGTAATAATCAAATACAGTTTAAAAAATATTACATTCCGCGCGTCGGACGTGACGGATCTTGGCATAAATAGTACTTAATCTTGACACCAGACTCACTAGTCATTATAATTTTTGATAAATATAAATAAATATTCAAAGAAAATAAAAAAGAAATAGGGCAAAGAGCACAATAAAAACCACCAACTTCCACAAGTCACATTATGTTTTATGTTTCTGACGTCTATAAGTAAATAATGAAAAGAAACGAAGTTTGTTTGCCTGATTCCATTGTTTCTTTTGGAATGTGTTTCCATGTCGAGTTACGTCCGATGGCGGATTTAGTTTTGATTAAATTTTATTTAAAATTTCATGTTTTAAATTTTTTTATTAGAGTTTACGAACTGAGAGATTTTAGCTAAAATTCTTAAAATAGCTATCTAGAAAACCAGAATTTTCATTTTCATATAAAATTTAAATGCCCAGTTTATAAAAAAATATGCTAGTTTTATTACAGAAAAAGAAATCGTTTTAATTGTAATCTAGTATATTATCGATGGCCAAACATTTTACCTTAAATGAATAGGTTCTTATATTTATCAGGGGTATATATATATATATATATATATATATATATATATATATATATATATATATATATATATATATATATATATATATATATATATATATATATATATATATATATATATATATATACAGGTGGGCCATTTTAATTTATGCATCTAAATATCTCGCCTGCATCTATTTTAAAACTAATAAATTTCATATCTAAATAATAAAAAATTTAAGGTCAATAAAAAAATTCGTTTGTAGCATTTTCGACGTGAAATTTCACGCTCTTTCAGAATCTGAAATAAAAAATAGGTCATTCCATTTGAAAAATACGGCTTGACCTCAAAATTACTTTGAGAATGAACGTCAAGGTCAAATTGAAGGTCACCATTTAATGTCCCCCTTCGTACCTAACAACTTTTGTAAAGGTCATTTTTTAATAGGTGGCACCTCTGGCGAAATATTTAGTTGCATAGATTAAAATGGCCCACTCTGTATATATATATATATATATATATATATATATATATATATATATATATATATATATATATATATATATTTGACATGATACTAGAGGTCATTTAATACCTATAGGTATATTTAGGTTTTTTTTTTTTTTTTTTTGAATAATTAAACTAACAAGTAATAAATTTAACAAAAACTAAAAAATAACCCCAATGGGAAAAAGTTAGAGGCCATAACCGCTGAATTATCCTTAATAGTGGTTGCACCTGAAGAACATACACACTATCCATTTAATCATCGACATAACTCTGACATCTTAGATATTATGTTAATGAAAAATTTACCACATCCCATTTTCCAGGAAGTAATAGCAGATTTAACTTCGGATCATTATCCTGTTATTATAACCTTTAAACAGGATTTTAAGTGTGCAAGCTACGAACAACCATTAACTAACAAAACAACTGACTGGGATATTTTCAGAAACGTTCTTGATTCACTAGTTAAACCTTCCACCTTATCTTACAATCAGCAAGGTATAGATAATGCGGTTAAGAACGTTGTTGATGCTATTGTGAATTCCGCTAAAGCTTCAACTAAATTTAGCTTACTACCTAAATATAACGACAATCGACTTCCCAAACATATTTTAAATTTAATAAAAGAAAAGAATAAGACTAGGCGATTATGGCAAAAAACAAAACACCCAGAAACAAAACGATTATTAAATCACTTGGTCCATCAAATAAATAACCATCTTGAACTTTATCGTCGAGATAAATATCAAGAATACTTAAGTAGCATCGATAGTGCGGATCGAGAAGCATGGTTATTAACGCGTAAAATTCTCCGCCAACCTACTGTTATACCCCCTATTAAATTAAATAATAAAATATATGTTACAGAAAAAGAAAAGTGTTGCGCATTTGCAGAATATTGGGAAAATATATTTACAGCTGAATCGGGTAACAATTTTGAAGATCACGGTACTTTCAGCGGTACTTTCAACAATAATTTTACTGATGAGATAGACCTTGTCAAACCAAGTGAAATTAAAATGTACATCGAATACCTAAATAACAAAAAGGCACCTGGTTATGACAAAATTACTAATGACATATTAAAACACATTACCAAGAAATGCATCGGCTTTTTAACCTCTATTTTTAATGCGTGTTTAAGAATTGGATATTTTCCATCAGATTGGAAAATAGCTAACGTTGTTCTCATTCATAAGCCAAACAAAGAAAAAAATACTCCCGATAGCTACTGACCCGTCAGCTTATTGCCTACATTATCCAAACTTTTAGAAAAAGTAATTCACACAAGATTACTTCAGTTCACAGATAGTAATGGCATTGTCCTTTACTTTCAATTTGGGTTCAAACGAAATCACTCAACAAATCACCAACTTTTGAGACTAGTAAATATAATCGAAGAGGGCTTTGAAAAAAAATTATTTACAGTTGTGGCTTTTTTGGATTTTGCACAGGCTTTTGATAAGGTTTGGCATAACGGTTTAATTTCAAAAATGAAATCAGTCCACGTGCCTCTGTTTTTGATTAATATTATACAGTCTTTTCTGAGTAATCGAAAATTTTACATAAAAATTAACGATACGTATTCCGAGGAAAAGAATATTAAATCAGGCGTTCCGCAAGGATCGATATTGGGGCCTTTATTATTTAATATATATATGCATGATATCCCTACCACTAATAATAGTACAATTGCTATGTTTGCGGACGACACCATTATAATCAGTCAAAATTCTAATCTAAATATAGCTATTGCTTCTATACAAAGTGGATTGAACTCACTTGAGGATTGGCTTACCAAATGGAAAGTGAACATAAATCCAACAAAGTGCGTAGGGAAAATATTTACCCTTCGAAACGCTAAGCAACCTGAGATTAATTTAAAAATTTATAATCAGAGAATAACCTGGAATAATGATTTTGTTAGATACCTTGGCGTTTACCTAGACCAAAGACTGACATGGAAAACCCACATCTCAAAAAAACTTGAACAAGCAAATAGGCGGCTCATTCTACTATATCCTGTAATCAATAGAAAATCCCGTTTAAAAGCTCACATTACAATTCTCTTCTACAAATCGCTTCTCCGACCTATCCTTTCCTACGCTTCCCCCATATGGACAACGGCTTCTGCGACACATATCAAGAAAATTCAAATATTTCAAAACAAAATTTTGAGGATAGCTGTGAACGCACCTTGGTATATTCGAAATAGTCAGTTGCATCGTGAGCTGAACGTGCCAACAATAAATAACTTTTTTACCAAACTAAGAAATAAGTTTTTCAGCCGCCTCGATAGCTGCCTTGGTGCTCGTCATTACAAAATAGGTCGCATTCCAACAACAAGGAGACTCAAAAGAAGACTACCACAACTCTTGTAATCATTGACATTCATCTCTAATACGTTACTGAGGGCCCTGATTGGGTGACCTCTTACTGACCTGTGTACCGTCATGCTTATTTTTGTTAACAATACAATGTATAACAGTTTATGTTGATCTTGTATAATAATAAAAAAAAAAAAAAAAAAAATTAACAAAAACAGATAAATTATTTAAATAAATATAAAATATGAGGAATAAATTTTTCTTAAAATATATTGAACATTGTGCTATTAATTTAAGACTAAAAAATTTCTATGACGAGAAATTAATGTTCAGAACTGTTTTAAATTATCCATATTACATATTAAGTTTTAAAAATATTAAGAAATATGATTTTTTAAAAATATATTTATATTGTAGAATATGATTTTTAATGGTGTCGAAAACCCTTACTTTTAACAGAGTACTTTTCTTTTAACAGGTACCTAAATGAAAAGAATGCACAAAATTTTCAATTGTTTTAAATCAACATTATTATTATTATTCGAAATAAATATTAGTATCAACAATATTATTCTTGAAAATAAATTTTCTAATATTGACAGAACTTCCTATTTTTAACAATCAAATTTTCATTTGGTACAAATTTTGTGTATAAAAATTTAAACAAGTAGGTACAATCTCGCTACATATGAGATGAACTTTACATATGCGAAATGATAACTTGGAATGTGTCTCATCAGCATTTTTGCTATTTATGATTATAATTTTTGTGTCGTTAAAATATACATAAATTACATATATGTAGTTAAGAAATTATTTTTAATTTTTTTATTAAATATAAATTACAGTTTTGAAATTATTATAAAAAAAATGACTTTTTTCATTTTGGAAAATATTAAGATATAATCGATTTCTTTTACAATTAATACTCAGGGTACGATACATATCAAAGATTGTTCATAAGTATTATCAATTTATACATAGTTCAAAAATTGATTTAGAGGCGGGACGTGAATGAAAAATCGAATTTTTGTTTTATAATTATTTATTAAATATATGTAAAAATTGGTACAATAATCACTTTTAATATGTGAACAATAATAAGATTTTTTACAAAAATATGGCAAATTTACAAATTTCAAGAAGATCCAACGTTTTGTATTGCGATTTCAAGAAGATCCAATGTTTTGAATTGCAATTTATGAGTTAGTTCGCTTGGTACATTAATTATGATACTTGTGGATTGTTCTACACCCACGCGAATATCTGCTCATTTAAATTGTCGAATCTCGCCGGCAATGATATGTATTCAATTTCTAATTCCAAAACTGTCTTCATTTTCGATGAATCGAATTTTGATGGTAATTGACTTGCACCCATTATTTTATATATTTTTCCAATCTCCATATCCGCAAGCTTAATCCGTCGTTTAACAGCACCAAGATGGTTTAAATCTGACAAAATTTAATGCCATTTATTGTACTAAGTCTCTGTTTTCAAATGAAACACCAACAGTAATGGACTCAATTGTACGCAACCATTAATTTTTCACACAACAATTGAAAATTGTTTTACAACAATAAGATTTAATGTTTTCACTAAAGTTTGGAACAAAATTGTGATTGAAAAGTTATGCTACGATCTTTTATAACAAAAAAATAACATGATGACGTCAGTTATCACACTTTATGTAGCCATACAGGTCAAAACCTGTTGCTTCATTTTTGCATATTAGGCAGAAATCTTCGCTATTAGTATCAGTGTACCTTCTAATGATGTCAGCTGACAATTTATACGAGTTTAAACATGTTTTCAGATAAAAATATACAATCATATGTTAAAATTCATTTTTGCATATTAGACAGAAATCTTCGATATTAATATCAGTAGACCTTCTAATGACGTCAGCTAACAATTTATACAAGCATAAACCTGTTTTTTTTTTAGAATAAAATGTATTAATTTTACATTAATCAGACGCTGCATGCCATCTATTGACAATTTTTCAAACTTACGCACAGGGATCGCTAGTATCCAGACTAGCAGCGATATCTAGTAGTGAAAACTTGGAATTTACAGAGCTCAAATGTGGCTGCGCTATCTATTAGGGAAATTTTGAGTTCTTAGGTTAAGCTAAGTTCGCTTAGGTTCGGTTAGGTTAGACCACATTTCCTTAGGTTTAGTTAGGTTGGAAAAATTTTTTTTGGGTTTAGTTAGGTCAAAAAAAAAAAAATTTCCTTAGGTTTGGTTAGGTTTGAAACCAAATTTCCTTAGGTTCGGTTAGGTTAGACCAAGTTCCGTTATGTTTAGTTAGGTCAGAAAAAATTTTCGTTCACATTACTGCACCCACCGCCGGAGGCATCTAGAACCGCCCCAGTAGGTCTACCTCCTGCCGAGGTCGTTCAAAAAGTCAGCAGGAGGGAAGGAGGGCGCGAAAGCCCCATATTTATACTACTCACGTTTACTTAGAGAGTCTCGAGACGTGTTAGAAAAAAGCAAAGAAATCAAGGACATATTGGCGTAAAAATCGTGGGGCTAAGGGTTTAAAATTGAACCCTCCAAAAGCACTGGCTGGCTATTAACTTAACCTATACATAAAATTTCAGCCCTCTAGGTTTATTTGGGAAGATTTTGACGAACGAAGCTGTTAAAAAACAAGAAAAATCATGTTCTTTTTGGTATAAAAATGGTGGGGGTAAGGTTAAAATTTGAAACCCATAAAAGGCACCCTCTTGATACCAACTCAATCCGAATACAAAATTTCAACCCTCTAGATTTATCTAAGTGACCTGTGCGAGTGGTACGGACTTCAAAAACGTCGGAAAAGCATGAAATGGTAACTTAAAAATGGTGGGGGTGGGAGTAAAACATTAAAACCTCCAAAAAGCACAACCTAGGTACGAACTCTATCAACGCACCAAATTGCAACCCTCTACATTACTTCTGGGGGGCTGTGAGCGTGTTAGATCCAGCCAAAATAAATTTTTTCCCCTCTACTCCCTCCAAATCATGCTGGAGCTGAATTTTAAATATGTTGTAGATAATTGACCGAAACATTATTTCCAACCGTGTTGGAAAAGTTCTATTGTTTTTTTGGTCGCCACCTCCCCTTAAAATTGGGTTGGATTCAAAATTTGCACAAAATTTTACGCCACTTTGTTAGTATTGTTGTACATTGGAATGAGCCCCACTTACCAAATTCCAGGTCTTACCTTCCGTAGGGGGGCCCTACGCATACATTTTTTTTTCAGAATCGTGTTCTACGGGTCCGAAAACGGATAGCGCCCCTACTCTCGCCTCGTCCCGTTCTTATCGTATAGGCTGTATAAGTCTAATTTTTTCAAAGAAGAATTCGACTGAAAATACTGGAAATAAAAGCTACCAAAAATTGTAGAAAATTTTATAATACAAATGATAACGGAAATGTAGAAATCTACACGTTAAAATTTTAAAAATATCGTTTTTTTCGATATCGATAATTTTCGATAACGAAAAATAGGTTTTGACAGTCCCAATATGTTAGGAATACCCACAACTTACTTTGCTTAAGCCTTGCACCGTTTACGAGATATTTACGATCAAATGTTTACGTTTTCGAAAAGTATTGAAAACTAATTTATTTGAAAATATTTTATTGGTTACAAAATAATTTGACTAATGAGTCTGAATCAATCAATTAGAATCAGTTTATGATGAATAACTCGGTATTAATAATTTTCGATAACGAAAAGTAAGTTTTGATAGTCCTAATATGTTCGGAATACCCACAACTTACTTCGTTTAAGCCTTCAAAAATTTCGTTATTTTTGAGCTACGATGCACCGTTTACGATATATTTACGATCAAAAGTTTACGTTTCCGAAAAGTATGAAAAACTAATTTTTTTGAAAATATTCTATTGCCGACCGAATCAATGGGATTAATAGAGCATAAATTAAGCCATTATAATTAATTTATAATAATTTGTTAGACGTTAAGTAGTAAAAGTAATTAATTAAACACATTTGACTGAAAATATTATGTTACTCTTCTTTTCTTCTATTATAGCTATTAGGAATATGTAATTATTAGGGATATGCTGCTGCAATTTTGGATTTTGTTTGTGAATTTTAACTTATTTATATGGTTTCTTACATTTTCTTTTATAGTAATATTTTGCCGGTTGAAGTTTTTCCCACGTTTGTTTTTATTATACAGATATTTCGATCAAGCTCAGATATTTTGTTATCACATTTTAGTTTGTATTTTTGTACGGAATATCCTAATTTTATTCTTGTTTTTACCGAAAAAGTTTCTAAGTTTTCAGTGAATAATGTTCTGACCCTGTATTAATTAAACCTTTTTGTATATTTGTCATCCGTAAATCGCGATTTCGCTTTCGTTTCTTTCCTTCCGAAACAGGTGCTGGTAAATTTCCATTAGTATTATTTGGGAAAGTTTCACCTAAATTAAAATATATACCCGAATTAACAGTAACAGTTAAAACAGAATACAAAAACTATCCATTATTTAAATGGATAGAATTGTTTCAATTGTTTAAATTATATGGTTTAAATTGTTTAAATTGAATGGTTTAAATTGTTTAAATTATAAGATTAAATTCAGAAGGAATTGTTAAATTATGTTTTCCTTTAAAATCAGCGTCCATATTTTGAAATTAAAATATAATTATATTTTAATAACAATAGTGCTACGAATGGATTCGTCTAAACTCAATAAACATTAAGTATGACTAAACTGTGAACATCATTATTCATTTACATTGTAAAATGATAACAGAAGAAGGAGTACCAAAATGCGTGTATAATTCTGTATGTACCTATAGTCCACTCTAACTAACATGTAGGTACCTGCTTATGCACTTAATAAAAGAAATCACATACTTATACCTTTTTCAATCTAAATAAAAAGTTAATTTTTTATTTTCGCTTTCTTACAACTGTATATGCAATAAAAAATTTTTAAACCATTTATTCTTAGGTTGTTAAAATTTAAAAAAAGTTTATGCACTATAACTTTTTTATTTTCTAGAATTTTAGGGTGAAAATTTCACCAATCGATAGCTTAAATGTAGCTGAATCCAATGATATAGAAATTCCAAAAACGAAAAATTTACAGTTGCGACAGTTTTATTCTCAAGGTACGATATTACAATAAATACATATAAATTATATTCTATTTTTCTGTTCTACTAATACGTTCGACTTATTACTAGTGTGTTCTCCTCACTACTTGTTACTAATCATTCACAACATGTAACACTAATCATACGCTCCGGTATGAATGAATTTTAACTATATATCTCGTAAGTAGTAGCGAATTTTTTTTTATACCTTTTTATTCTAAAGCGTAAATTAGACCACACTGAAGTTCATTTACAATAGTTTTAGTTTCAGTTTTAGCATACGTATCAGTTAATTTTCATTTCTGTATATTATTTTGAGTTAACTAAAGTGTTCTAAATGATGCTGTGAGAATTGCTTAAAAATAGTTCCCTGAAAATTTATAAAGTATTGTTTATAAAAAAAATTTAATAGTCATAACTCAAAGATATTAAGAACGTGTAACTTAAGAAAACTAAAAGAACCTTTGAAAAAGTCATAAAGAAAAATATATTTATTTAAGTATAAAATAAACTGTCAAAATAGTTTACGTAATTACAGGAAGTCATTTTTTATGAAACGACTGACATAAGAAAAAAGAAAATGTAAAAATAATCAGTAATCGATTAAATATTTGTACACTGAGATTTCGGAAAATCTATAAACATTTTTTGAAAAATATATTATGATAATTTTAGTTAAAAGTAGCAATATTTTTTAATAAACCAAAGAATACGAGCCATAGTAATTTATTGATAGAAGGAAAAAAATTTGCACACTTACTTATCTACTTAAAAATTCATTCTTGTTTAATTACGTGGATATAATGTTTATTAGACATTATATTTTATGTTTCAATTTATTTATCTTTCCAATTTATGTACTTTGCTCCTAGTGTTTGCTTTAATATTTATTCTTTCGTATCCAGAAATAATATAGAATATAGTTCATTATATCTAAATTTAATAACTTTATTTTAGGGAATTACCGAACGGAAAATTCAGTTGCTACAGCAGCTCTCATGGGGAAATTTAAGTTCGGAATTATGACAAAAGTCTATTTTGTGAATTACGTTCACTAAAACTATTATATTGAAATCCCAAACCCTTATGGATGAGTTTTGATTTTTAGGAATTTTTGCCAAAAAAGCCAGTTTTTTTGCCAAAATTTGTTATATTTCCAATGTTTTTTACACCAACGAAAAAAGCAAAAAATATTACATAATATGAATTTCTAAACTGTTGCTATAGATAAACCGGTTTTCCCGAAAAATTAATAAATCAATTTTCAGAAGTTTTTCGAAATTTTCATTAGATGTCCTAAAAAAAAAAAGCTCGGTTTTTGTGAAAAATTAAAAAAAAAAAATGATTTTAATTTACTTACACAAGTTGATATATAAGTTTTGTTTGTTTATTGATGCGTTCCAGACAGTCACTTCCTTTCTAAAAATGAATCAACACATTGAGACGACTCAGTCAGTCCTTTCAGAGAAAAATTGTGTCCTTTTTTTAATAGCTGCAATTCATTCTCCGAAAATTCTTTAGAGGAAATATTACGAACTATGTTTATGTCATTACCAACGCTGACATTGAGACGACCATCACCAAAGCTGACAAAGGTAACGCGGTTGTAATTTTAGACAAGCAGGATTATTTCAGCAAAATGGAAAGTTTATTGAATGATGGACCATATGAGCACGTTCAGAACGGTCCACTGCAAATAAATATCAGAAAAGTGAAAGATGCACTACAGAAATGCAGCGCATTAATTGAGAGTAGAGACCGTCTAAAATTGCAATCGCCTAACCCTACCACGTCTAGGCTTTACGGTTTGCCAAAAATCCACAAGGAAGGAAATAGTATGCGGCCCATCGTTTCTGGAATCAGTTCATCGACGTATAAAATCGCCAGGTGGTTTGTTACAGAATTCAGAAAATATAAGCAGCCAATGCGCTGTAGTGTCAAGAATTCCGTTGAGTTAATTGAGAAAATTAAAAATGTTAAATTATCAAACGGAGGTAAGTTGGTTTCATTTGACGTAACAGCTCTCTTCCCTAGTGCCCAATAAATAAAACATTGCGATACTTGGAGGAGTGGTTGGCGGAAAATAAAGTGTCTAAGTTAGAAATAGAAGAATAGACTTATTTTTAGCTCAATAGAAAATTTTATAAACAAGTTCATGGTACCAGCATGGGTAACCCACTCAGCCCTTTTATTGCCAACTTATTCATGTCAAAGTTGGAGACTATTGCCAAACAAACGGCGGAATATTTTCCAGAGCACTGGTACAGATACGTAGACGACATTTTTATAATATTAGATACGAAGAAAACCAGTGTGGAGAATCTTTTGCGGTTCATGAATGAGTTGGAACGCAGTACAATTTTACAGTTGAACATGAGAGAGATTGTAGGCTGCCTTTTCTAGGTATTGAGATCACAAGGGATAATTACGCCTTGTCGTTCGATATTTATCGCAAGCAGACTAATGTTGACAGATTTATCCCAAGTGACTCTTTTTGCCATTGGAGTCAGAAAATGGCGGCTTTCAATTTCTTGATTAACAGGTTAATCACTTTTCCATTATCTCAATCTAATTATGACAAGGAGTTGAAATATATCCGATGCGTGGCTATCATTAATGGATATTCGTTCAAGTTGACCGACCAATTGTTAAGGAAGGCAACATGGCAAAAGTCGATTAAGAACAGTCCAACGCTTGAAGTGAAAGAGCCGATTCTGAGAACGTCTTTAACTTTTTATGGCAAAAAATCAGTGTCGGTTTCTAATGCTATGAAAAGCTTCAACACGAACTTACAGGTAGCTTATACGGCCAATGGTAAATTAAGTTCATTGCTGGATAATACCAAGGACCGAATTCCGGATCTTCAAAAGTCTGGAATATATAAAATTAACTGTCAAAATTGTGATAAACATTACATCGGACAAACATCGGATACAAACATTACATCGAATACAAAAAACATGTTGCACATATCAGATATGGTCGTATTGAAAAGTCAACAGTGGCTTCTCATGTACACGAAACGGGTCATCAGGTTGGTGAGATTGAGTTGTTGAAATTAGTATCCAATCTACTTAAACTGGATGCCTACAAAAGTGTGTATACTAGCAGGATGGGAAAGACACTTTAAATAATGACAGCGGTCCTGTTCCATTCCCTGATCTATACAGTCTGTGTGCTGGGAAGGTTCACTCAATGAAATCCACACATCCCGTGACTGGTCCACATGCCAGAACTAAACAGAACACGAGAATTTTGACGACAAATCGTATAAAGCAGGCCTCCATTTCATAATATCAGACATTTGTTTAAAACTCACTGCTATCATCCAAGTGACGTTTATGCAAATATTGTGTTTTCGAGGTTAGGCTTTTTTTTTTGGCGGTTTGAAATCAAGGGGAGATCTGATTTGCTCTGGATATGATATTTTTATTTTACTTTTATTTTTATTGTTGTTTTTATTTTTACTATTATATTTATTTTCATTTTTATTGTTTTTTTTTATTTTTATATATTTCGACTTTTACTTTATTTTAATTTCATTTAAAGTTCTATTGTTGTTTTTCATATATATTTTTATTTCTATTTTATTGCTGCTTTTATTTTTTTATATTTATATATTAAATTTCTACTTCCATTTTATTTTTTATATTTCTTGGTTACTTATTATTATTATTGTTTTTATATTTAACTATTTTTAACGAAGGAAAATATTTTTTTCTTAATTTTTCATTTTATTATATTTACATTTTTGATATTTCTGATTTCTTATATTTATATTTTCTGGTTTTATTATATTTCTGATTTTTTATATTTATGGTTACGTATTGTTTATGCTACTGAAGAGGACTACAAAAGTAGTCGAAACCGGTCTAGCGAATATTTTTTATATTTTTATTTTTTGTCTTTAAGAGGAAAAATTTTATTATTATGTACTTAAACATTAATTTATTATTTAATCCAATTGAATGATTTACAATGATAAATATACTTATTAATGATTTTTAAGCATTTAATCAGTACACTGTATAAGAATGTAAGTTATTACATCATTGTAAGTTTTTTTTACAGATATATTTTCTTATGTGATCTACAATTATTATGTTTCAATTAAACTAGAAAACCTTAATTTTGAAATAAAAAGTTTCTAAAATTCTAAATTGTAAAACTTTTTAAACACCGAGTGGTTTCATATCTTTTGAACACTCAGTACATTTCAATGTGGTTGTATCTATGATTGCATGTAGTGGACTTTCCATGCGTAGTGGTTGTTCACTGATGGGGGTACACATGTTAGCAGGACGAAAAATTATAAATACGGCAAGTTGTCACTGTATCAAACGTTTTTAATTTAAAATTTTGTACTCACCAACCTCTGGCTATTTGGGCGAAAAGGTAAAAATTTAAAATTTATTAAACACTAATAATTCTATTGTTGTTAAAATAATTACTTTTTTGTAAATCCTTTCTCTAAATTTATTTTTTTTGTTTTTATTTGAAGTAGCACAAAAATTAATTCAACTGTGACATGAAATGAGATCAGTTCTCATTGTACTTTTGCTAGCTTTACTAGTAAATATTTATATATTTGCCAGCAATTTTTATTTTATCAAAGAGTTTTGATTGTTAACAATGATCCCTTAAAAAAAAATAAATAAATAAAAAATAAACTTAATCAGACTTTGAAAACATAACATAATTTTTAGGGTTCCGAAAAGTATAAATAAATATATCGAAGAACCATTACAGTTTCGGTAAGTCTGTTTGGCTGTCCATCTGTTACACCTCCATAATTCCCACATCTTTGGATTCTATGAATACGAAAATTTGATGTACATTGCTATAGGTGCAAATCTCGATAAAAATAAAGTGAACTAGCAAAAAAAATTTTTCTTATTTTTTTTTAGGTATTTTCTTATTTTGAAAAGAGGGGATAAAATTTTTTAACATACTGTATTTTGCAAAATATCGCTAGAAAAAGGTCAAGTTGAGGTTTCGTAGAAAAAATTTTAAACTGTTTATCCAAAAAATCTGAAAAACGTATCAATATTAATCAGTTCCGGATTTTCTTATTTTTATAAATGTACATGTCTATATAGGATACATTAATTTGTAATTAATAAAAAAAACATTTATTTTAATTTATCTATTAATTATTGAAAATAGCCACCACCCCAATAACAATGTATTTAATTGGCAAATAAACAAACAATCCACCTGATGTACTTAATAAATAACAAAAACTTAATTACAAGTAAATTTTTTTCGTCATTAATTATTTATTATTAAATACTTTATAACTTTTGGCAAATTGCCCAAATAATCTATAAAGTTTGAAAAAATAATTTATTTAGAAAAATCTGAATTATTTCCACTTTTTCCGTATGCGCATTCATAAAATATTTTTCTAAAATTATTGTTTGATCACAAAATTTTTTATTCGTATATTTTTTTTTTAAATCATATACGAATTAAAGTTTAATTTTATGATTAATCTTAAGTAGGGATTTTAAATTTACCGACTTTTTCATTTACCGGTAATTCGGTAATTTTTTTTAGCCAAACCGGTTTACCGGTAATTTACCGGTATTCTTTAAAACACGGAAAATATAAGAATAAATATTAAAAAAAAAATAAAAAATAAAAAAATTAAATTATTTTATTAAGGTCATCATATACCTACAGCAAAATAGATGATGAAAGGTATGCCGACGCGCAGATCGTGGTGACGTAGATGGCGAATTATATATTTACAGTATGAGTTTTTTGAGAGTTGCCATTTTTATTACAGCCGAACCGTTGATTTAATTGAAAAATTGTTCAAATAAGAGTTGTAGATATCGACGGGGCCAACTGATTGCTATAGTCAGGAGCTTTATAACTCTTATGTTCTTAGCTCTTATCAATGGTTTGGCTGTAATAAAAATGGTAACTCTCAAAAAACTCCCGCTGTATAAACATAATAATAAATAACTGTAAGTGGTCTTTTTCTAAAAATTCAAATATGTGACGTATTATGACGAAAATGGCGAACTGTGCAAAAAATGCTTATTTTGGACTCAAATGTAGCGTACCTTTCTGTATCTACTTTGATATTACAGTATACAAAATAAGATAAAATTATGTAAAAAAATTTTATCTGTTTGATTTTACGACTTTGTAGGTATCTACAGCTTCCTTCATAGAAATATACCGGCCATTGTTAGATACTGTTTATTGAAAAAATAATTTTAAATTTTGTTAAATAATCATAAAATATGAATCAATAATATAAACCTATCTGTAATAAATATTTACTTACCGCTTCTTACAATGTAATCACTTAACGTAATGTTTAATTATTTTGTAAAAAGTACAGCTGATTTAAATAATATGTAAGTAAATACAAAAAGGACGCTTTATTGCATATACATATATGTATTTTAAAACTGACCATTGCATTGTGCGATTTTATTGTATCATAGAATAGCTTATTATGGATACATAGTAAGGGGTAATTTGATTGTGTACATTTACGTTTAATAAAATTGATCATTCTTCTATGAAATAAAATGGACTTTTAAAAATTTTCAAATATATTATTTTTAATTTATCGAATTACCGGTAAAGGATCAGCGATTTACCGGTCAAAATTTTAAAGCATTTTTAGTAATTTACCGGTTTACCGGTATTACAATCCCTAATCTTAAGTATATACTATCTGGCATAGTTTCCAAAAACAATCTTTAAATCTACATCATTCTATAATATTAAGTTTAATAGATATCTTTTTTTCTAGTAGCAAAATAAAAAATATTAACTAAAATTTTTTGTTGTTCCGGATCAGTTTCAATTCAACATAGAAAAATAATAACTGTTTCGGTTAAGGCTACGATTACAGAATATGGGGTATTTTCGTCACAAATTGTAAATATATTATTTGTATTATTATGGAAATTACCTTTACTTACTTTTTCAAAATGTTCGAATCTATTGGATCACGATTTTTTCTTAGAATATATCTCGGGCGTTTTTTTTCCTTGAAGGTAAAGTTTTTATAATCTAGAGAAACGTGGTATTCCCAGTCGGAGTGCGCAAAATGCATTGCGCTCTTCTCTTTGCGATAAAAGTATATAGATAAGTTTAAAATGGTGTAGGTGTGATAAGTTTTTCTTTCTAAGAGTTTATTTTTCATAATTAATTAAAAATAAAGAGTTATAGACCGAATTTAACTGTAATCATAAACGCAATCTGCTAAATTTTGAATAATATAATGTAATAAAAACTACATGCGCCAAATTTAAAATAACGAACTTACATGGGGCAAAAAGATAGCAATTTTTTGAATAACGTTTTAACTAACTATTCATTACTTGTCAGGCGACCCTACAAACATTTTACCGTTATAATTAAACCCTACAAACGATTACTTTTCTATTGTTACCAAAAAAATTTACATTCACAATTGCTTTCGGTTAACTTCAATAATAAATTTTGATTGTTAACTACAAATTAACTAAAGGGCTACAAACGAAAATAAATATACTTACTACAAACATCTACAAATGACCTACAATCGATTGTAGTTATTAAATTTTAACTACAAAAAAAGGTTCCGACCAGCGTCATGATGCCATTAAAATAACATCAATATTTCATTTCAAAAGATCTCTTTGAAAATATCCCGCACGGTAGAGTATATGGAATTATTTTCTGAGTTTATAAAGTATGTAAATTTGGCCTATTTACCTTAGTAACTGAGACTTAAATTTTTGGAGGGTTTTTTCTGGTACCAGAACATACCTCAATAAAAAATTTCATTTATATGGCAACCATATTTATTCTACAACAGAGGCTTGTTTATATCTCCGAAAGTCACTGGCACAACTCAGCCGAAACAATTTTGAGTGTTTTTAGCAAGTGCCAATAACAGTATTTTTTTCAGACTTTTGAATAATTAAATGGTATAGGGGAGAGTACAAGCTATTCACCACTTTCAACACACTATAGGCTTAAAAAAGGAAACCTCAACTTCAATTTACGAGCCATTTCTAACGATACCCTACACAATGTGGTACATAAATTAAAATGGCGTAAGTGAAACACTTGATTAATTTTTGAATACTTTTATATGTATATCAAGTTAGTGAATCAAAAATCTTAAAAATCCTAAAGCTTATGATACAAGGTATTAGAGATTTTTATTTTCTTTACTTTTTTATGAAAATGTGTATTTTTAATACGTACCTAATAAGATTATCATTAACGATTCTGATACATTCTTAGCTCCTCATAGATACAAAATTCAATAAAGTAAAATTAGAGGAAATCAATCTTTAAATATTAAGATTTCAATTCGAGTTATTTCAATAAATACAATTTTTAATATATAAAATACATAAATCTTAAAACATAAAGACAACTGAGATTATTTTTATTGACATTTCAGTTTTTAGTCTAGGAAGTTACTTTATACTTTCTTCTTACATTTCTTTTTCAATGTTTTTTAAATAAATTTCGTATTCAGTTCAAGAGAACATAAATTTTACAATTAAGTTAACATAAATACTACGTGATTTGATAACAAACTATCGTTGAATGAATAATTTTGTTTCTTTAACAAATTTCCAAAAAGTTGTTAATTTACTTTGAAGTTAAAGTATTAAAATTTCATCACTTCATATAGACAAAAATTTAAATTTTGATTGTTATATTCTTTAAAGTAAGTTTGTTCATAAAATTCTATTTCCGCGCTTATGAAAGAGTATCGATGTGTGAAATATTTTGTTAAAGTATTTTTGGAATTAAGTGAGTAATTTTATTATGTTAATAAAAATTAGGTAGGTGATTATATTAAAGAATATCACTAATTGTAAAATTGAAAAATTATCCTGTCTGGATATCCTGTATTCTAATTCGAAATTAATTCAAATTCTTCAATCAATTTTGGATCACCTCATGCGTTGCAGTGGATTTCATTCTTCTATCATTGTACACTTAATAAAGGGTAACTCTGAGTAGGAGAGTAGTAAGGAAGTCCGTAATGATTGAAGTGTGGTGATCGAGAGTACTAGCAATATGGGCATTCCAGCATCCCCTCCCCTCCTCCGGATTTTTTGAGCGACCTCGGGAGGAGGTACTTCGATCGGGGCGGTTCTAGAAGCCTCCGGCGGTGGGTGGAGTAATGTGAACGAAAATTTTTTCTAACCTAAGTGAACCCAACGGAACTTGACCTAAACTAACGGAACCTAAGGAAATTTGATCGAAACCTAACTGAACCCAACGGAACTTGATCTAACCTAGCGGAAATCAACGAAATTTGGTCTAACCTAACCTAGCAAAATTTTTTTCTAACCTGATCGAACCTAACAAAATTTTTTCTAAGCTAACGGAACCCAACGTAACTTGATCTAACCTAACGGAAATCAACGAAATTTGGTCTAACTTAACCTAGCAAAATTTTTTTCTAACCTAATCGAACCTAACAAATTTTTTTTCGAACCTGATCGAACCTAACAAAATTTTTTCTAAGTTAACGGAACCCAACGGAACTTGATCTAACCTAACGGAAATCAACGAAAGGGCATAGCCGGGTAAGATAGGGAAAACGGCCCTTGACGCAAAATTGATTGTTCTTATAGGAAATAATACTTCTTGGCCCCAGATACATTCTTGCCAAATTTCAACCCTCTGAGGCTAATAGTTTTCGAATACACAAACAGACAAAAATTTTCAAAAAAAATTTTTTTTTACGAAATTACTGAGCCGATTTATTTAAGTTTAATATATATTGTGTACCCACTTTAGGCAAAGTTATAAAAAAAAAATTAACGTTATATCCCTTTATTATACTAATTATTTTAAATTTTTAAATTTTACTAAATTTTTTTGTGGCACTTACGCGCTAGCGACACCCACCATTTTTTGTAAAATAATATGTCTCTTAGTACTCTATAACATATATTTTTATGAAAAAATTTTAGTTGGTAGAACATAGTAATATTTCAATACAAGTGCATACCATGTTAGGTACTACATATATTACTTATGTATAAGAAGGGCTATAAAGTAAAATATCTACCCTATTTCTAAAATAATACAATTACATACGTTCATAACTACGATAAACTAGTTTAAATTTACTCAAGTCCAACATTTTCTGCCGTTTGTCTTTTTTTATTAATAAAACAAAATGGATATTGATTTCTCTTTTGTTAGAGTTGTTTTCTTTGTAAGACGTCAAGTGAAACTTTATTAGCTCATACACCACGTATTACGACGTCAACAATTTCATACAAAGTTTTTTAGCTGTCAAAATAGTATACCAGTTGGTCATTTTGTTATAATTCCCCATGACCCGTCATCGTGTTAACAAAAGAAGACATTTGTCTAAGCTTGTGTGCCGTTGTTATGAACGTATATAATTTTATTATAGAAAAAATCCACTTTCTGCACCTCCTTAAGAGGTGCAACAAAAACATCAAGTGAGAGGGTCTGT
Source organism: Brachynemurus nebulosus (assembly GCA_035578155.1). Taxonomy (NCBI): domain Eukaryota; kingdom Metazoa; phylum Arthropoda; class Insecta; order Neuroptera; family Myrmeleontidae; genus Brachynemurus; species Brachynemurus nebulosus. The sequence goes on from JAPWDM010000024.1 coordinate 4,435,644, forward strand.
TCAAGTTAGTTATATGTACCTACATGTAATTTACCTACATATTTTTATAACTACAAGTTTTAGCCGGACTGTTGTTATTACTATACATTGTTGAAGTTTTTTGTTCCAATCTATTAAGTTAATGTTTATTATTATTAAAACAATATAACATTTAAAACGTATTATTGTTATTATTATTATCTTTATTTAACTAAAGTTTCTAAAACTTATAATTTTTGTTGAGTTAGATGTAATTTTAATTAGTAAGTATAATTTTACTGATTTCATTCAGATATTCAGATTCATGGTAAAATTAACCTTGAAAATTATTTTTTAACAAGTAGAAATATATTTTTTATAACAAGTCAAAATATAAATTTTTTTAGACCGTCACAGGAACTCCATAAACTGCAACTCAGGGGGGAAGAGAACATTTTATTGCACTCCTCAGAGTTCTACTGTGTTTTAGAAATCAGGCAGATGCTTTACTTTATGGTCCTTTTTATATATAAGTAATATATGCAGTACCGAACATGACATGCAGTTGTATTGAAATATTACTATGTTCTACCAACTAAAATTTTTCCGTAAAAATATATGTTATAGAGTACTAAGAGACATATTATTGAACAAAAAATGGTGGGTGTCGCTAACGCGTAAGTGCCAAAAAAGAATTTACTTAAATTTAAAAATTTAAAAAAATTAGTATAATAAGGGGATATAACGTTAATTTTTTTTTATTACTTTGCTTAAGGTGGGTACAGAATATATATTAAACTCAAATAAATTGGCTCAGTAATTTCGTAAAAAAAAATTTTTTTTGAAAATTTTTGTCTGCTTGTGTATTCAGAAACTATTAGCCTTAGAGGGTTGAAATTTGGCAGGAATGTATCTGGGGCTAACAAGTATTATTTCCTATAAAAACAATCAATTTTGCGTCAAGGGCCGTTTTCCCTATCTTACCCGGCTATTCCCTTTGGTCTAACCTAACCTAACAAAATTTTTACTACCGATACTACCGATACTACCGATCCCTGTGTGTAAGTTTGAAAAATTGTCAACAGATGGCACCGAATCCTTTCTGATAGTTAAAAGATGGCGTTGATAGTCTGAACCACCGGGAATTCTATACCTTGATTCAAAATTTTATCTGAAAACAGGTTTAAACTTGTATAAATTGCAGTTGACGTCATTAAAAGGTATACTGATATAAATAACGGAGATTTCTGTCTAATATGCGAAAATGAAGCAACAGGTTTTAACCTGCATGGCTACATAAAGTGTATCGTGCTGTTTTTCTGCTATAAAAGGCCATAGCATAACTTTTCAATTACAATTTTGTTCGAAACTTTAGTGAAAAACATTAAATCTCATTGTTGTAAAAAATTATTTCAATTGTTGTGTTAAAAACTAATTATTGTCAACAATGGAATCCATTACTGCTGGTGCTTCATTTGGAAAAAGAGACCTAGTACAACAAATGACATTAAATTTTATGTCAGATTTAAACCATCTTGGTGCTGTTAAACGATGGATTAAACTTTCTGCTATGGAAATTGGAAAAATCTATAAAATTATAAGCGCGAGACAATCGCCATTAAAACTCGATTCATCGAAAATGAAGACAATATTGGAACTAGAAACTAGATACATTTCGTTACCGGCGAGGTTCGACAATTTAAATGAGTAGATGGCTGCAGAGCAATCCAAAACTGGGTATTATGAATAATAAAATGAATAATAATAATAATTGGACTGATTTATAAACTGGAATTCAAAACGCTGGACTTCTTGAAATCGCAATTCAAAACGTTGGATCTTCTCGAAATTTGTAAATTAAAAAAATCTTACTATTGTTTACATGTTAAAAAGTGATTATTATGTACCTATTTTTTTAAAAAAAAAAACTACTTAAAAAAAATTTAAAAAAAACAGTTATTTTGATTTATAACCATCCCTAAAAAATAAATCAAACTAATTTTTAATATTATACCTTAAACTTGATGTATATATAAAAATTCCATTTACAATTATAGTACACCATATATACTCGTAAATTTTACAAAAATGTATCACTCTATATATATTTTCTTATCTGTATATTCTTTCGATGGTGACATTTAATATCAGAATACATATTACTCAGCTAACAATCGTACTTACTTATGTTATAAACATCTAAGTAAGTATTTTTTTCTAAATACCTATGATTACTTTACTATATCGCTAATCACGCGATATCGTCTGATAAAATATGAGAATTTACTCATTTAAGGTAAAATATTTGATCATCAACAATTAAATAAAAACGAATTTTTAAAATATATATAGTAATATAATATTATCATATATACATTACTTTGTTAAAAGTAGGGGTTTCTACACCGCTAAAAAAATATTTTTTACGATATCAATATATTGTAAAAAAATCATATTTTTTAATATTTTTAAAACTGAATATGTAATAGCGATAATTTAAAACGGTTTTGAGACATTAATTTCTCGTCATAGAGAGTTTTTTTAGTCTTAAATTAATAACACAATGTTCCATATATTTTAAGAAAAATTTCTTTCCCATATTTTATATTTACTTAAACAATGTATCTGTTTTTGTTAAATTTATTACTTGTTAGTTTATAAATTTATTACTTGTTATCTATAGGTATTAAAGGACCTCTAGTTTTTGTAAACGACTGTAATAAGATACTACTTATCTAAATATCTTAAAACAAGAAATCGTCGAATCAGCATTTTTACATATTTCAATATGTGTCTATTGTATATTATTATTTATTTATAAAATAAAATGTGTTTTATTTATTAAAAATTTAAGAAAATCATAAACTGACTTCACGATATTTCTGATTAAATACTATGTCATGTCTATGCATTTATTAATAAGTTTGCCAAAAATTGATGATGAAAAATCTTTAAGTATTAAGACGTTAGTGATTGTTAAAAATAAGGTTACACTAACAAATGACGATGAACGATTTGGTTCATAGCACCCAACAATAAACTTAAAACTCTCCCGTGGGTATTGAGGAGCAAATAAAAACATTACCTATACTGAGTGATTTAGAAATATATATGTAATATTTTAATAAAAAATATATTTAAAGGTAAAAAGATAGGAGCTCCAAGGATAGGATACAGCTCCAAGATTTGAAGGAAAAAAAGAGAAATTGGCATGAAGAAAATGAAATTTCAATGACATCCGGCAACCCATCTTTTTGTATGCATTTAACAAATTGTTCACTAAGGCTGCTTGTACACGATCAGCAATACTGTCAGTATTTAGAAATATTGACATTATTACTGATCATGTATTGATAATTCTGAAGTATTCGTACATATAATTTATATTATAAAAATAATGATTCGTTATTTTTGTCATTAAATACTGACAGTATTACTGATCGTGTACAAGTAGCCTAAGAGTTCTGCATTTTTGGCTCTGTGATTACGTATCCGTGTGACCCATACATACGTATTTTTCTTTCTCTCAATCGAAGCAGTAGTGTACTAATATGGACGCAATAAGGATCGTTCAAAAAAAGTTATCAGTGAAAGTCAGCGTGAACTTTGTCGCTTTGTATAATCTTCCTTGGGTAAAATATATCAAATATTTAAAAAAAAATCGTTTACTTCTTTTGATTACATTACCAAGCAACATTTATTTTCCTTCTTTTAGCGAATTTCCGTTCTGGAAATTCAGCTATTACAGCGGGTGTCGTGGAAGGATATATATATTAATTAAAATATACACAGTATTTGAAAAATTATCGAATTGGATCGGCTGGGACTCGAACCCGGAGCCCTTGGTTGCTAGCCAAGCGCCTTACCAATTAGGCCACCGACCGCTTGTTCGAGTGCCACTCCAATCTGATAATCAATCAAACACAACCTCTCTTTAATGCGAGACGCGGTTTATATTTATTATTTTTAAATTAAAATGTTATCGAGTGCCTGTGAAACATTATTAATGTATGACGGACTTTTGTCCGTTTTTAAACATACACCAATATTCATATGTTCACTTAATGTATTATCTTATTTGTCAGATCGTTAATTTCAAGTAAGGTTTCAGAGTGAAATATCAGAAATGTTTCCAGTTCGTTCCGGTGTACCACAAGGTAGTGTTCTAGGGCCGTTCTTTATCTTATATATACTGCAGATCTGCCGGTTGATGAAGAAAATATTACTGCAACATTTGATGATGATACTGCTATCCTAGCTACTGATGAAGATCCAAATGTTGCATCAAAAAAGTTACAATCTAGCTTGCGTCGAATACAGGAATGGTTACATAAATGGCGTATTCGAGTAAATGAAACGAAATCAGTGCAAGTTATATTTACTATGAGAAAACAAACCTGCCAAACCTGAATGATATGGTGTTACCATTAGCCACTGAAGCTAAATACCTAGGTATGCATCTAGATAGAAAACTAACGTGGCGTAAGCATATTTGGACTAAACGCAAGCAACTAAATGTTAAGTTTTCTAAGTACTATTGGCTTCTAGGTCGTAAATCAAAGTTGTTTTTAGGAAACAAAGTCCCAGTTTTTAAAAGTGTTATCAAACCAGTATGAAACCAATGGTATTCAATTTTGGGGTACCGTAAAACCGTCTAGATCCGAACACTTTTTTACATTTTTTGGTATAATTTTATGTTTATACATGTTTCCTTCATAGATATCACCAATAAAAGTATTACCATTAGAAAGAGCGTATATTATTTGTTATATCCCTGACCCATTTGTTTCATTATAAGTAAAAATAAAAAAAATAAAAAATAATTAGTAAGTGTCCGGGTCTACACCCCAAATCCGTCTTGACCCGGACACTTACTTAAATAATGTAATAACATGCAAACTAACTTCTCCCGTCGGGGTTAGGACAGTGTTTTATATTGTCTGATGTGTTTGAACCTGCCAAGGGCTTCAAAACATTTTGTGGGAAGGGAGAGGGGTCAATACATAGCATGCCTGCTTATGAAGTAAACATGCGATATGACACCAGAAGGAGGCATAAACAGCGTAATTCTGGTGGGAATATAACGTATGGATAGTGGAAGTTACAGCCAGTGCGAATCGCGGCCATAGGGTAATAAACCGATGTGTCCGGGTCTAAACGGATATATGTATATAGCATGTATTTTTTTATATATACACCGAATATAACTTCAAACATCATTAAATGAAGCGCGATAAAACTCTGAACACATACATATCAAAATTAAAACAATATGACAATTATGACAAAAATTACATGTCTAAGTTAGACACACATTTTATTTCTTTGAAAAACTGGAGAATAGTAATTCTGTAAAATGAGATAGTAAAAGTTGAAATCCGTAGTTTTTATTGGTACAGCTGCTTAGAGGATGTTTTTCTCTCTCTGATGACGTCCAAAATTTGTTTATTGTAGCAGGATAATGTATGCATGAACGTTTATTGTAGCAGGATAATGTAGAAACTACTTACTTTGAAGATTGGTGCAAAGTGTCCGGGTCTAAAACCCCTGTCCGTGTCTAGACGGTTTTACGGTACTGCTAGTGTTAGCAATATTGAGATATTGCAACGTTTTCAATCTAAATTGCTACGAGCCATTAGTGCTTCCCCGTGGTACGTGCGCAACGATGACATACATCGCAGTCTTCAGGTGCCCATAATGCGTGAGGAAATAGTACGATACAGTGATAAATATATTCGTCGTCTAGAAAATCACTCTAATAAGTATGCGCTTAACATACTTGTGACTCTTTGCATAGACTCAATCGACAGAACACTTTAGAATTAAGATATAGATTTATTTAGTTTTTAATGAATAGTATATTATATTTAATATATAAATTATTTTGAGTGATTACCAGTCGGTAATCACCATTTCCGTTATGTTCTATCATCGCTTGATTTATAGCTCTATTTAGAACTGATAATCGATAAACGAGGATGTTAAAAAAAAACTTAATGTCCAGCTTTAGTTTCATTCACATAGTGTTTGAAAAATTATCAAATTGGATCGGCTGGGACTCGAATCCGGATCTCTTGGTTGCTAGCCAAGCGCCTTACAAACATCCTCACCAAAGCGGAACTCATAATTCCAATTTTTAGAGGTGCATCATCGAACCTAAAGTTTTCCCATTCAAATAACACAAGCAAAACGATTTTTTATATAATTTACTCCTGCAAACTATGAAGAAATTTCTTTTCCATAAAATGAATCAAAGCATCTTGTTGAGCATTATCTTGGACAAAAAATTTCATCGAGTCAAATTTCTATCACCAATATTTCGCTTTCTATAGAGCCATAAAATTTAAATTTTTTGAAATTTTTTTTTTTTGTTTTTTTTGTTTGTTTTTTTATTTTTTTTTTCTACATTTTTAAGCTAAACTATTATACATTTTGGAACTGAGACTTTACAAAAAAGTCACTGACAAATTTCTCGTATTACAAATAGTTATAAAGTTACAGACCCTCAAAATTTATTTTATTTATTTTTTTAGCGAATAGGAAATTCAGCTATTACAACGGGTGTCATGTAAAGACCTAAACCCGGGACTATAGAAGAAATTGGTTTTGAGACCTCGAGGAACCGAGAATGACCGAAATTTCCCGGGTTCAGGTCTTTTCATAACAGCCGCTGTAGCAGCTAAATTTGCAGTTTAGAAAATCGCTAAAAAATAAGTAAAATAAACTTCGAGGTCTGTAACTTTTTTACTATTTGTAATACGAGAAGTTTGTAAGGAACTTTTTTGTAAAGCGTCAGCTGGATTACAAAATTGTCATTTAACTTTTTGTCCTATTTTTAATAGTTTAGCTTAAAAATGTAAAAAAGCAAAATTTCAAAAAAAATTAATTTTAAGGCTCTGTAGAAAGTGAATTATTGGTGATAGAAATTGAACTCAATGAACTTTTTTGTCCAAATTTTAATTCTTAATAAGGTCTTTTAATTCATTTTATGGAAAAAAATTTCTTTATAGTTTGCAGGAGTAAATAATAAAAAAATCATTTTTCCTGTGTTATTTAAATGGGAAAATTTTAGGTTCGATGATGCACCTCAAAAATCCGCTTTGGTGAGGATGTGTGATGAGTGATGTTTAACCATATTCTACGATATTTTGAAAAATCAAATTTTTGCATGCTGTTCCGAAATACGTGAACCAATTTTAATGAAATTTGTTACCTTAGCATTTCCGAGAATGCCACTACTTTCAGTAACCAAAGAAACCCAAAAACAATTGGGGAAGGGTTAAAACTATCCCCACCCCTAGATAAATTTGTTCAGAATTTTTTTAAGTATGATGATAGGGTTTTGAAGTTATTTTTAAGAGAAGGATTTTGGCTCTTGTAAAAACTTTGTACTTCGCATAGTTTCGGACGAAAAAAATTTTTATTCAAATAATGATAACCGATATTGTTAGCAGCTAGTTTAGTTTTATTACAGAATTTAGTTGGCCATGGACACTAAAACAAAAGTTTTTCTAGCAATTTCTTCCAAACAACTTTTCTAAAGAACTTTAGAAATTTAGAGAACTTATTCCGTACTTTCCGTCAAAACATGTTTTTTATGCATGACGATTCACCACCACATTTGCCGCACGTGCTATAAGAGAATATCTAATTCAAAAATTTTCTAGACGACAGTTGATAGTCCCCATTCAGTGGCTACCACAGACTCGAAATTAAAGTCCTTATGACTTATTCATCTGGGGAGCTTTAAAAACAGAAGTGTGCATTTAAAAAAAAAAAGAAATTAATAATGCTGAAAAACTGTAGAACAAAATTCAAAATGCGAAACGCGCTACGAAAAGACGATGATATTTTAGGAAGGTTACATTTCAGTGTTACACATCGTGCTGGCCTTTGCATCAATGAAGGCGGAGACCACATTGAATATGTGCTTACTGTAAAAATTTTTATGGCCCTTGGCCAACTAAATTCTGTAATAAAACTAAATAGCTCCTAACAATATCGATTATCACTGTTTGAATAAATTTCTTTTTCCGAAACTATGGGAAATGCCAAGTTTTTACAAGAGCAAAAAAGTGAAGAAAATGAATAAATCTTCCTCTTAAAAAACTCTTAAATCCATGTCATGATTCTTAAAAAATTTTAGAACAAATTTATCTGGGGGGGGGGGGGTAGTTTTTCTTCTCCAATTTCGTTTGGGTTTCTTTGGTTACTGAAAGTAGTGGCATTCTCGGAAATACTCAAGCATCAAATTTCATTAAAATTAGTTACCGCATTTCTAAACAGTGTACAAAAATTTGATTTTTTAAGTAAACTTTGAACTCCTCTCACGCGTAAACGGTGCCATTTTGGTACATAGCTAAGTTGGGTCCAATCGTCGCTTTTTGACCTCTAGAATACATGGTAACTCTAGGTCCTCGGAGTTTTGGCATATATATATATATATATATATATATATATATATATATATATATATATATATATATACCAAAACTCCGAGGACTTAGAGTTACCACGTATTCTAGAGGTTTAAAGTAATTATTTAAAGTAAATTATTTTAAAAAGATTTTGAAGTTATTCATTAATTTACTGAAAAATATATTTAGTACAGTAACTGAAGCATTTGGCTACCAATTTTTTCGGATGGGATGGATTGGCTTGAAATTTGAATTGTAGCTAGGGAGTAGCCCAAGAAACAAAAGTTATATAATGCCGATGTGTGCTTTCACCCTAGGGGTGGAAGGCACCCCTTCTGGGGGTTTGAAATTTTTTTATGAAAAATAACCTCACCGTTCGATAGAGGGACAAATTGTAAATAAAATATGTTCTGTAAGAATTTTTTGTATAATCAACACTTTTTGAGATATTGGCGCCTAAATGTGGTCTTTTTAGCCCAAATGCATGTTTTTGAGGGATATTTTGCAAATATCTCAAAAACTACAAGTTTTACATAAAAATGGTTATGGGTAAAAATAAAGAAAATTAAGTAACAAAGAGATTGCATTCTCTTTTATTTCTGTAGGTAGAACAGAACCTAAGTTATGACTCCTTGAAGTTAAAATCGATTTTGACGATAGCTAAAATCGAAACTTTCAATGTCATTTGGCGGCAAAATGAAAAGTTTTTCGAAAAAAACTCATTACACTTTTTAAAGTACTTGAATAGACCTTTATTTTGAGCTGTGGTAAAAGCGATTAGTATAAAAATTAACGGAGTTACATTCAAAGCAAAATGGTTGTCTTGATTTTTGAGAAAAAAAATCGGTATCAAAATTAATTACTTGACGGCAAACATTGAAACTAAGCGTAATCCGTCGCCAGTTTACTTTATTCATATATAAACAATAGGTTCTGGGAGTTTGAACGGATTTAGAAGTTTAAATTCGAAAAAGTGATTGATTTACTCTTGAAAAAAAAAATTAAATTTTAAAAAAATCATACTTTTTTCAAAATATTTAAAAAACTAACAAATTTATGAAAAAAAATTATAGAATGAAAATTGTAGGTTTTTTCTTGCTGAAAAATTTGCTTTTTTGCTCATTTTTGTACGTCCAAATTTGACTGAGTTATGATCGTTAGAAGCTCAAAACAGAATGCGAAGACTACCTTTCCTAAGCCCTTTAAACCTACAAATCTAAAAACTGAAGGACTCAAAAAAATTGTAAATCATAATACTTATAGTGCTTAAAATTCCCTACAAAATGGTTTTTTAAGCGAATTGATAACTTAAAAATTAAAAAAGTTATAGTAAGAAAACCAATTGCATTCTTTCGGTAAAATTTTTGGAGCACGTAAATTACCATCATCTTTGTGTATTTTTTGTATTTTTTTAATAATTTAGTTAAAAAATCTTAAAAATAAATTCAATAGAATGGAAAAAAAATTAATTATATCAACATGTAATGTATAATTCACATGCTATTTTTCCATACATATAATTTTTATGCTATTTTTCCATAAAGGGTAGGATTTTTTATAAGGGGTAGTTCTTCTATCAGGGTTTTTGGGAGATTAAAAAGTTACAATATACATACATTTGAAAACTTTTAAAAAGTTATAATTCATCATATGTACACCAGTATACAATATCTCAAGCCGTTAATAATCGTTTTTTTCTTTATTTTATTATAAGGGGTGGTTTATTTTTTAACGGTTGCAGCTTTTTAATGAGTGATAAGTTTTCTAATAAAAAATAAAAGGGATATAATACATTGTGAATGCACCAAAAGGTTACTTTAAGCTGCTAAAACTTTTTTTCTATTTTTTCAGAAACAAAGGGGTAGTTTTTAAGGATTTTTTGGGTAGAAAAGTAATTGAATTTCATAAATTATATTAAAAAACTTGAAAGGAATTTTATCCAACATATTTGAACATAAATTGAATCTTTAAAATACATAAATCTGGACGTATCGTATTTTTTTCATACAAGGGCAGTTTTTACCCCTAATTATCAAAAAGCACACATCAAGACAATATAACTTTTGAAGTGTAGGGTCAGATGAGCTGGTATACAAATTTTCAGGAAAATCTATTAAATCCGAAAAAATTGGGAGCTTTTACATTATTTTGTCTTTCAGTGACTGTACTAATTTATTTAGAAAAGAGTAGTTGGCAATAAAATACATACATATATTTTTCAGTAAATTAATGAATAACTTCAAAATCTTTTTAAATTAATTTACTTTAAATACTAATCTTTTAAAGTAATTTAATTTTATTATGCAAAAATGTTAATAACTTGAAATATCAACATCTATATTCATCCGATATCTATATTCCAAAATCTGAATTACTACCATTTGTGTTATAGATATAATAGTGGGAAAAGTTATTTTCTTGGATGTAAGAGAAATGTAACCGACCAAAATACTGTCGATTGAAGTAGCCTCAAATACATACGCATATTTTTACCGCCTAATTGATAAATTAAAGAAAAATTCAAAAAATTAACTTGGGTAAAAAAATGTCTTTTCATCATTTATGTTTTTGATTGATGCATTAGATCAGTTTTATCGAAAAATTAACATATAGTTTCATTTAAAAATCTACAAGTTTGCACCATAGCTCGAAAACAATAAGAGCTATAAAGCCCCTGACGATGGCAATCGGTTACCTCCGTCGATATCTACAAATCTTCTTTGATTAAATCAACGGTTTGGCGGTAATAAAAATGGCAAATCTCGAAAAACTCTCATATATATATATATATATATATATATATATATATATATATATATATATATATATATATATATATATGTATGTAGTGTATCTCATATAATTTATCGTGATGAAACTTTGGTGAATTGTTATTAAAAGTTTACAGTTTTGAATATGACTAATATTTACAATGGCCACCAACAAAACATAGAGACAATCGCTACAAACATGTGGACCTTGAAAATTCTTGTTTCTCATACGGACAGCTGTATATGGTCATGCGTCGGAAAATTTTCCGGTTTCTTCGTGTACACACGAGATGGTAAAACAAAATATTATGTAAAAGCACGTCAGTAAACAGAACTAAAACACATTCTCTTTGAGTGGCATTGTAGCTTATACCGAATACTCGTTAGTAAAACAAAATTATATATATATATATATATATATATATATATATATATATATATATATATATATATATATATATATATATATTTAAAATATATACAGGTGTCCCTAATAAAATTTATTTTTCTGCTAATAACTTATCAGTAAGAACTGTGGTGTTTTTATCTGAACATTCTGACAGAACTCTTTTACGTAGAATTTAAATATCTTCTCAGAATTTTTCTGCGGTTGTCTGATTTCGGGTTATGGTCCGGAATTTTTGTTTTGTTATTGAATGTGAAGTAGATTTTGACACAGGGAAATAGTCTTTTTTTATACTTTCTATTAATGTGATGTTATAATTACCTTAAAAAAATAACCACGAACAATATATATATATATATATATATATATATATATATATATATATATATATATATATATATATATATATATATATATATATCTATATCTATATATATATATATATATATATATATATATATATATATATATATATATATATATATAAATTTTAGTGAATGTTTCTTTCGATTTCTAGGGACAGTGGCTGTACTAGCTGAAGTGCTGAAGTTTCGGTTCGAAAATTCGCTAAAAATTGATACCATAATGTGTATGTGTAAAAAATGTATCATTTCTTTTTTCTTCTACTTATCAAATTCGATAAGAACCAGTCTTTAGTTTTTATCACCATAGTAATGGGAACCGTTTTTTAGTTGTGTCTGTATTCAAAGGTTTAAAAAATACACTTTCGGTCAACTTTCCCAAAAACTAGTTTAGAAAATAATTTCTTAGGCCAAAAAAAGTTTATAAGAATATTTGAGTTTAATCGGAGGTATCTGATAGTATATTTGCATACCTAGATCTCTTGTACTAATTTTTGTGACTTTAGAACCTCAATAATATGCAATTTATGGTTCGTGTCGCCAAAAATCCGTTTAAGGGATAACTTCCGGCGCTCCTACTTGTATACATAATTATGTATAAGTAGCCAACTGCGTATACATACTGTATGTATAAATAGCAAATTTCGTGTACATACTGTATGTATAAATAGCCAGTTGTGTATACATACTGTATGTATAAATAGACAATTGCGTATACATACTGTATGTATAAATAGCCACATCCATTTTGTTATGACACTTTGATTCCGTTGTAGAAGAGGAACAGGGGGAGAGAGCCAAAATCACTCAAGGGCACTGGAAAGTAATCACTGAAATCACTCAGAAGTAGAGCGGAACTACGGAATTAAAGTCGGAATATATATTTTTCAAGAATTTTATTCCCTCATTTTAAAAATCTGAGACTTTGCTCTACGTATAATATTTCTAATTCAAGAAAAATTGTAAAACTTTTAAAAATTAAAGGATATTTAAACAAATTATTTGAGAAACGTATTCAAAAATCTCACATATCTACAATTTTTTAAAATCTCTAGGGAGGGGCGACTGACCCGATCCCCCTTGGTGACGCCCCCGGTATTGTATTTTTATTTATTTATTTTTTTCTTAAATCGTAAAATAAAATTGTTCCGTATTTTTACAGTAACACACTGTATCTTCATAAATAGTTAGTTTATGGAAACAAGGTTAGCATTTATTACATATTGAAAATAATATCTTCGATTTCTGGAAAAACGAATATGAAAAAAAACTATATAAAAAGATAGTTGGACTTTTGCCAAACTGAAAGAATACATTTAAAAATTGAATTTGGTTTAATAATGTTGTAACATGTGAAATGTGAAGTATTATTTCTCGGACTATTAAATACACAAAAACTTTTGCGAGAGATTCAATAAAATAAAAGTTTTTGCTTTTTGTTCTTTAAAACTGCTAGAACGATAATAAAAATGAGAATAAAGTTTTTAAAAATCCTACGTATAAGTATTCCAACTCTATTATTTGATTTGTTAGTTTTGGTACGCTAGTATTTGTCTGACACTCTTTCACCAATTTTAAGTATTTTCTCATTGAAATGTTCAAAATGCTATCGTCAAAAATATGGCGAAGCCGGAAAATTAAAAAGAAACCCGTGAGGTAGATAATTCCATCACTAGAGTCTAATATTGCCATCCAAATCGTTTTCCCGCCGCGCCGGTAGGAGAATACATATTTTTCTATGTTCTATAATATTCCAAAGAATAAACAAAATCGGAGGAGAGTACATTCCTGTGACGTTCTTTGTGAGTGAGGCGATGAGTGAAATATTATTTTCCTCAAGTGCTCCAAAAGTAGTAGTAGTATGACGGAAATACTCATAAGAATGCCAATATTATTGACATGTCCATGTAGAGGTCTCAAAATGTGGAAGTCGTTTGATTAACAAAGCGGAATTCTGTAAGTAATTGATTTGTTTTAGGATTTCGTAAAATCTAGATTTTAAATTAATTTTGAAGAATATAGTTTGACTTATAAGTTACAGAATTCCATACGGATGAAAGCGTATAGCACTGCTTGTGATAAATAAACTATAAATTTAATACGAACAAATAAATATTTATGCGTTGCAAAATTTCAATCTTTCTTAAAGACTGTAGCTATGTTATAATTTCTACTTTATTTTGTCTAAATGTGTTTTAACAAAATAACAAGATTTCTTATTTTTATTTAAAAATCTCATTTGATATAACTAACGTAAGTGGTAATTCACCAAGTTATGAAAAGTTATGTTCATTGGTATAAAAGAAACGTCAGAAAGTTGGATACATTATTACGCATTTCGTATGTATATTATTATGGTTTTTTATCCCTCTTTATATTTTCTTCTTTTCACTTCATTATTAATAAATATTTTTATTTTCAAAAATTAGATAATGGGCTCCTAGTTGCTTTAATATTACCGAAAAAGAAAAGAAAAAAAGAATTAATTTATGGGTCAAAAATTCCTTTACTAAATTTAAATCAGTGTTTTTCAACCTTTTTCATGGCGCGATTCCCCTAGTATAGAAAAATATTTCGCGACCCCTACCCTCTGCTAGTACTAACTTTTATTTTATTTTATGTTATAAATATTGGATCCATTCATCATTATTGATTATTCTGAGTTAGGTATCAATTAAATACGTAACAAACAAACTTTAAACAGGCATATTTTTATGTCAATATAGAAATTTACGATTTTGGTAGCTTCTGAACGCACGCGTGACTTGTGTGAGCGAGACATAGCGGGACGTGATGAGCGCTGCGTGGAGCATAACGCGAGCAAAAGATGACACTTTTAAATTCTTTTAATTGTGAATTCACTTTGAATTGTGTTTAAATTTATTGAGTTTTCTTGTTGTTTGTTTAGTAGTTGCTCACTGTCTTTTATTATCTAATATCCAAATTTCTGTGCTCATTGTAATTACCAAAAATGGATGAGTTTCTGGAAAGACATGAGCAACCGCCAACTTTAACTTTCAATGAGAGTAATGAAACAAAAGCAAAGAAAAAGCGTCTATATGACGACAATTATTTAAAACTCGGATTTACTGTTATTGAAAATAGCCGAAGTTATTTGTTTTGAAATTTTATCAAGCGAAAGTAATAAACCATCACATTAACGTAACCTTTACTTAACCTTTTATTTATTAAATATTATATATTGAACTAGAGTGGTTTTGTTGTTAAAGTAACATCGACCCCCTTAAAAAGGTTTCGCGACCCCCAAGGGGTCGCGATGCACAGGTTGAAAAACACTGATTTAAATAATAACAATGATTCTGCCTATAAAATTAAATAATGAAAATATTGCCAAACCTAATTCAGTATTATGGTAGTCTTCTATCTACCTATTTACTTATGACAGTACAATATTTATATATTAAACTAATTCTAAAAAAGTAGGAGAATATGTAAATTTTCGGAATAAAAATTAAGATAAATCAGGAAATATTTTATCTTTATGAATACCTATTTAATAGAAATGCTTCTCCGCTTGCATGGAAATAACCATTAATAGTAAGACTCTTCTTGTGTTCCCTGCTACTGAGAACATTGTTATTTGTACTGAACAGAGACTGGCCCGATGAAAGGGGCTGTAGCCCGCCGGGCCTGAGTCGAAAAAAGGGGCTCAAAGCTATTGGTATGAGACCCAGAGGAAATCAAAGAAAACTCTTTTTGGCTTATCGACTGTAGTTTAGAGGAAACGTTTTGTTTACTTAAATATTTATTCCTAAGCATTTTTAACTGCAGAGAGTATATAAGTACTATAGGTATTAAATAAAATTTAATACATAATTACCTAATAAATATTATATAAAGTCCAACAACCAGTGTCTAACGTGACTCACACTATAATAGGTTCGTTTCAACGGCAGCAAATATACGTATCGGTATATGGACGCTATCGCGAGTGTGCGCAGTATAAAATAAGTATTTTAACCAACCCTTTGTGGTCCTGTGAAGTTGGCACACCGAATGTGAGAACTTTAAATTTTTTTTAGAGTTCTGGCATCCTTATGAATAGTTCTAGAGTTCCCTATACATATTTTAAATAGTTCCGGTGATTTAGTACAAAAAAATCAACTTTAAAAATTAGGTGTGCCAACTTCACGCAGCGCACCGAATCGTAAAAATCAATTATTTTTTTAGAGTTCCGGCATCCTTATAAATAGTTCTGGAGTTCCCTATACATATTTTAAATAGTTGCGATGATTTAGTGTCAAAAAATCAACACCAAAATTAGGTGTGCCAACTTCACGCAGCGCACCGAATCGTAAAAATCAATTATTTTTTTAGAGTTCTGGCATCCTTATAAATAGTTCTAGAGTTCCCTATACATATTTTAAATAGTTCCGATGATTTAGTACCAAAAAATCAACTTTTAAAAATTAGGTGCGCCAACTTCACGCAGCGCACCGAATCGTAAAAATCAATTATTTTTTTAGAGTTATGGCATCCTTATAAATAGTTCTAGAGTTCCCTATACATATTTTAAATAGTTCCGATGATTTAGTACCAAAAAATTAACTTTCAAAAATTAGGTGTTCCAACTTCACGCAGCGCACCGAATCGTAAAAATCAATTATATTTTTAGAGTTCTGGCATCTTTATGGATAGTTCTAGTGCTTCCTATCAAAAATATCAATAGTACTGGTAATTATGAGTATAAAATCGAGTTTTAAAAATCAAGTATCTAACAATGAAATTTGATATGAAATATTTTTTTCCAAATTCCAGTTGGTTTGATGAAATTTCTGAATAGTGCTCCAAGAGGTCTACAGAAAAATGTTATGGCACCTTCGTGTAAAATAATTACATAGAATTTAAGGCTATTTTTAACTATAGTTTAATATTGTAGTTTAACTCTATATTTTTTTAGAGTTCTGGCATCCTTATGAATAGTTCTAGAGTTCCAATATATATTTTAAATAGTTCTGATGATTAAGTATTAAAAAATCAGTTTCAAAAATTGGGTGTGCCAACTTCATGCAGCGCACCGAATCATAAAAATCAATTAATTTTTTAGAGTTCTAGCATCCTTATGAATAGTTCTAGTGTTTCCTAGACATATTTTAAATAGTTCCGATGATTAAGTACCAAAAATTTAACTTCAGCTAGCTAGCTTAATAATAGTCCTAGAGTTCTCTACCAAAAATATCAATAGTTCTGGTAATTAGGAGTATAAAATCAGTTTTTGAAAATCAAATATATGACAATGAAATTTTATGTGAAATTTTTGTTGGTTGGTTCTGGTTGGTCTAATAAGAGTTCTGAATGATACTCCAAGAGTTCTACAGAAAAACGGTATGACGCTTGAGTATAAAATAGGCAATTACTTTGAAAGTTAACGATATTCTTAACAATCAAAAGTTAACGGTTCTGAGAAGTTGACACACCGAGTGTCAGAACATTCAATTTTTTTTAGAGTTTTGGCATCCTTATAATTAGTTCTAGAGTTCCCTACACATATTTTAAATAGTTCCGATGATTAATGCCAGAAAAACTCATTTTTTAACTAAGTTTACTTCTAACATACAAATACTGATTGTTGTAGTTCAGATAATTCTAAGTAAACAATTGGTTTTGGAAATTCTGATATCCATTTTTTATGTGGAAATCCTTTTCTACAGGTTTTGGTCAATTTAGGCTGAGTTCTAAATAGCGCTTCAAAAGTTCTGCAGAAAAGTCATATGACTTTCCTTTAAGATAATTACTTTTTAAAATAACGCTATTTTTAAATAAATAAATGTTTTTTTGAAGCATTTTTCTGTAGCACTCTTGGAGCATCATTCAGAACTCTCATCACACCAATCAGAACTTAGAAAAAAATTTTATATAAAATTTAATTTTAATACACATATAAGTTTATTTTTTAGTACTTAATCATCGGAACTATTTGAAATATTTATAGAAACTCTAGAACTATTCATAAGGATGCCAGAACTCTAAAAAAAATTTAAATTTCTCACATTCGGTGTGCTAACTTCACAGAACCACCTTTTGTGCTGAATCGTGTACCAATAGTAGAGTGTTCCATCAACAATCGAACTAATTTATTCATGAACTGATACATGTACGGTACAATCAGTTCATTGTCAAGAGTAAGTACTACTTTTTGTACTTTGTATGACATAATGAGAACTTATAATTTTGACCGTTTATAATTTTTAATAGCGGGTATTGTGAATATTGTTTGCTTGTATTTACATTATTTATATTTACTTTTTATTTACTTATTTAATAATATACTTATTTATTTTTAAATATAAGTAGTTTGTAGAATGGGTGGCGAAAATGATACAACAGACTTTTTAGCTTAGCATCAAGCGACGATGCTTATTTTTAAATTTGCCGGTAATGAAAAACTAAAATTAATTAGGTAGGTAATAACTCGAGGAACTAATTAATTTTTAAGCTTTTTAGAAGATAATATTTGTGTATAGACAGTATTTGTTTAACAATATCTGAACAGCAATTATTTCGTTTGATAAATTGGTTTAACATTTAAATATAGGCGCGTATAATTTGAAAACAGTACATAAAATCGTTCACAACAAATTATTTTACTGTATCGAATCATGAATTGATACATGAATCAGACATGCGCACATGAATGATTCACACATTAGTACAAACATCAAAATGCATCTTAAAGTGAACCGTACAGTGGATCGATGTTGGAACGAAGCTAATATTTCTAGTTGGAGGGCTGGGACCGTTAAAGAGATGTTTGGTACTTTTCTACTCAGTTACATATAATAAAATATGTATATATTATAAAATCCCCACAATGGAAGCGCTGTGTACAACGTTTTTAACGTTATACTCAGTGCTCCCATGATTAAAAATATATTACGAGAATTTTAATTTTAATTCTAATTTTTAGAACTTAGCCCTGATGTTTGAAAAACACCTAATTTCCTCCGCTTTACCAAAAACACTTTTTTTTACCTATGGGTCTGGACGGCTAGGTTTACAATTTGAATAAACCTAGCCGTCTCTTTTGCTTTTGATGTTTTCTCGGAAACCGTTAGGACACCCAACTTTTGATTGGCACATCTACCATAAATAACACCTAATATAAGTACCGTCAAATGGGGTGGAATTGATAATCGTGGGTGAGATTGTTTACTAAATCATATTTTCTTAAATTTAATATAGCGTCAGAATTATAGTTTAGAATGCGATTTTTCCGACCGATAATGGAAGGAATAAGATGGCTGAAAATACCTTATACACGTAAAGTTCAGCAGTTCCATATATTTAAAAAAATATAGTGTATTAAAAGAAGTCGTATTTTTGGGTGAAGGTGAAATTTTAAAACTTTATCTGCTAATTACATAAAACTTTATCTAAACACAGTTTTTATATTTTAATAAAATACACATAACTGTTGATGCGTTGTAACCATCACGTGCTTGGCTGTACATAATCAGTTCAGTATTTTTTGTCATATTGGACATATTATTGCGTAGGGTGAGATTAATCATATACATGGGGTGAGATTGCTCAATCATTGTATTGAAAGATTAATTGCGTATAGCCGTATACGATGTATCTGACCATGTTTTATACTCTTTAAAACTGTTAAAATTTATTATAAGCATCAAACAAACTTTTTTACAATAAGAATTTTTTTGAAAATTTAAAAAAAGTGGTGGTCAAACAGTTTTTATACTCTTAATTAGGGCCGTGGAAAAAATGGCGGGCCCTGGGACTAAAACCGTATTTTTAAAAATTCTCCTCCCCAAAAAATAGGCGATGAACAAAAAAAACCTTAACTTCTTCTTCTGGCCTTCTACGGAAAGCTACGGACTCCCTCCTTAAGCCCGGGCCGCGAGGCTGTAACTCCGGCTACACCACCCTCTCGTCGGGCCTACTCTTAATGAAGAAAGTGCGTTTTTAGGGCTGCGAATTCGTGTGAACAATCTCACCACAAAACCAGTATGAGATTTTTCATGGCTTATTTGCTTCCGCTAGACTATGTTTTGGCATGTAAGGTCACAAAATTTTGTGTCAAGGTCCATATTACCATACTCTGTATATATAAATCCATTTTGTTTTGATTGTTTTGATTTCTGTAAAATAAAGACCAACATATGTTATATATATATATATATATATATATATATATATATATATATATATATATATATATATATATATATATATATATATATGTATAATACCATGAATACTATCTAAAAGAAATACTATTCAAATTTTTTTCTGTAAAATGAAGACCAAAATATGTTTTTTATCAATTCCACCCCATTTGATGGTTATATATATATATATATATATATATATATATATATATATATATATATATATATATATATATATATATATATATATACCACCATGTATGTAGTATACATGTATAATACCATGAATACTATCTAAAAGAAAAATACTATTCAAATGAATTAAAATCACTTGTCCTGTTTACTGGTCATTTTTATTTATCGTAGTAATATAACAATTACAATTAGAATTATTTTGAGCATTCATAAGAAAACAAATATTTTCTCTACATTGTCATTTAGATATATCATCGTTCTCAACATCGAGTATTCACACCACAAACTATTGAGAGAGGATATAATTTTGGACCTTTCAAAAAAATACCCCAACATAATATTTTCAGTAATATTGTTGAAAAACAATATTCTTAGTGCACCAATTTCAAAAGACATTGTAACTTCATACCGTTTTGTTTTTATTTTTCTTGCACAATTGACGAACATACGATGTTTGCTGCTTGTTCAATACCGCCAGGAGCAAATAAATAATTAGATTTTGAAGAAAAATTCATGTTTTACTTTAAATAATCACACAAAGTACCAAATGTGTTTATTTAGATTATTCATTTCACTTAACTTTAACTATGATTCATCACTTATGAATTTAAAGAATTTCCGTTTTCTTGGTTTTATCTTTTTATAATTGCACTTGCGCAGGGCCGAATTTACTTTAAGTGCCGCCCGGGTAACGGATATAGAAAAGCTAATCAAATTCGTCACCACAGGCGACGTGACGAACTGAAATAGCATTTCCAGACAATAAACACCATATACACGCGTAAATGCTACCTCAGTTCGTCTTGGACGGTGATATACTGGAGTAGGGTTTTTAAGTTTTTATGCATTTAAATGCACTGGGAACCCTCATTCAGTTCGTCACCGTTCAATTAATTCATCATAACAAATAAATCTCTGTTAACACTTATGTAATATTGAAACAGAGTTAGTTTGTTTTGAACGATTAAAAGTAAAATAGTTTAATCAGAAATACTACAGAAATGTTTTTTCACACCAGCTTAATCAGTCAAAATCAAAAATTTTTATTTTTTAAACATAGATTTTTACAAGATAGTATTAATATTAGTAATAATAGTTCTGTGTTCTACCACTACACGTACAATTTATTTAACGCTTTTTGACACAAAATTCATTATTTTTAATATTAAAAGCTATATTATGTGGTCTCTTTTTGGTACTTCGATTTCCGAATTTGCTAAGATGTCCCGCTTGGATTCTTTCTCCTGAAATACTTCTGCCTTTCCGCCGCGCAATAAAGGTTGGCTGTATTTTGATCTTTCTTTGTTCTTTTGGCCCATAAACGATATTTTTTGGGATGGTGTCCGTAAAGTTTTAAGTACTGCAGTGAATTTCTGTAAAAAAAAAATACAAAAATTCATAGCAAAAATAATTAGTTTCACTGTGCCCTTCTGAAAAAAAACGTTTCGTTTTTATCGTAAGTATTTAAAAAAAATTCATTGCTTTCCATCCATAGCTTATTATCTAAAGCTAAACTGTTAGAAGTGTCTATCTGTAATTGAGGTATGTTGCTCGTATTTGCATCACCTTGAAGAACTTCGCCGATGAGTGCAAACTGATCGTTTAATTTATGAATTACGTTGTTGTAATTTTCAATATCTTTTCGATCGATAGGCATGTTAAAAAGTGGTGGTGTTCTTGACATTTCTGTATCGATATCTTCCAGTTGATCAAATGTACATACTTATATTTATTTTATAATGCTTCTTCATCAGACGCATTGATCTCCTTAAAAAAATTTATGAAGACTTTTCTGCGACAGGAAAAGGTAGAGGTATTTCAGAAGAGGGAATCGAAGCTTGGCGTTCTAGCAAATTAGAAAATCAAATATACAGCTTTTAATATTAAAAATAATGAGCCTTGTGCCAAAAATTATTAAATAAAGAGTACATGTAATGGTAGAACATAGAGCTATCATTATTATTAATATTAATACCATCATGTAAATACTAGGTACTTAATGTCGAACAATTAAAAACTCTCATTTTGAATCATTAAACTGGAGCCAAAAAGTTTTTATAAGTATTTCCGATTATTTTAGTTTTAATCGTTCAAAACAAACAAATTCGGTTTACATATCATAATCATAATTTTTAGCAAAGATTTATTTGATATGATGGATTAATTGAACGGTGACGAACTGGGTGAGGGTTTCCAGTGCATTTAAATGCATAAAAGCTTAGAAACCCTACTCCAGTATGTCAGTTCATCACAACTATTTCAGTTCGTCACAACGCCTATTGTTAGATATCAATGCCCATCTCATAAATAAAATATAATATTATATCAATGCTCATCTCATAAATAAAGTACAATACATATTAAGTTAGTTACGTATGAGAGTAATTTAATATATAAAAATATACTATAGTAGGTTGTTTAAAATATAAAAAAATTGTTGTTGATAAAAAAAAATGAAAGTAGAGTAGTGAAAATAAAATCTTAGAAAAAAGTAAATTTTGTGTTATTATTTTTTTGGAAATAATTATCGAATGCCCACACAAAATATTAACCCCTATGAGGACGTATTCGATTAGCTTTTTTATATATGCGCCCGGGCACAGTGAAAAATGCCACCCTTGACAAAAATTAAAAAAAATTCTTATTAACTTTCCCACTTTTTTTATCTCTTTCTATCAAAAAATAAGTGACGAGCAAAAACTTTTTGGTGGTGAAATAATTTTCCAAATCAGTTCGCTAGTTCATTTTAGACGGATTTGGGACCCCCGGACCCTAGCGGGCCTCATATAACATAGCTCGCATCCATCTAAAATAATTCAACCCTCTAACAATGAAAAAATTTCTAAAATCGGTTGGCTAGTATAATTTTGGTATTTTTGGATCTCCAGAATTCAAATCGAGCTCATGTCAATAGGATAACTTATACTGAATATTTATCTAAAATATTTTAGCAGTGAAAAACTTTCCAAATCAGGTGGATAGTTAATTCTTGGCGCATTTGAGACCTGATGGGCCTCTAATAAAATTACCTATAATCATTGAAAATAGCTTAGCTCTCTAACAGTGAAAAAATTCTCAAAATTAGTTGGGTAGTTTGTTTTTAGCGTTTCTGAGTTCCAAGGATCCAGACTTATCTCATATAACAAAACTTATTACATCCGCTAGGGTCTTGGGGACCTCATTTAACATTACTTACATTCATCCAAATTAGTTTAGCTTTCTAACAAAGAAAAATTTTCAAAATCGGTTGGATAGCTGATTTCTGGCGTCTTTGGATCCGCAGGATCCTGGTATCCATTTAAAATTGTTTAGTTTCCGAACAGTGAAAAAATTTTCAAAATGTGTCCAGTATTTTTTTTTTCAGGTATACGGACATGTATTAACGTAGTGTAAATATGGTGCTTCATTTACTGATATTTCTTTCTTGCATGACGCATTTTTCAAAATACTGTGTTAGGTTTTGTACAACGTTTTCAAAATTTATAATAAAAAAAATTGATAATTTTCAAAGTTAATTTTATTGTATGTTTTGTTGCCGCCCAGTGTACCTTCGCTGCTGGCGCGGACTGTACTTTGAGCTGTGTGAAATTTATTACATTACAGTTGGTATTATGTATTCGCGCGCGTAATGGATAGTTTTTGGAGGCAAAACTGCACTATAAATTTCGGTTGAATAATAATGTCACTTTCAATTTTATTTTTACCTTTTTGGTGATCACGACCGGACTTCTGTATAATACAGGTACGCTTAAATTATAATTTTTTTTATATTTTTCCATTATTGTAATAATGAAATTAGTTTTTAACATGTAAAATTTTGGTCACATGTAGTTTGGAGGTTATATGTGAATTTAAACCTTCTTTTTTTAATTTCAACTTTGACAGTGATTCACCGTGCCATAGTCCAACCGATACCAATATCTACAGTGGAATTCTTTAGCTAAGTAATCTTTTGGCATGTTTTATTACTTTTTTGCAACGTAGTGCCTGGTGCTTTCTTTAATTACCAAATTAACATTGCTTAGTGAATCTAAAAAAACAGTTAACTTTTCTGCAATTCAACTTTCTATTAATTCCTTGTAATGTGTTAGTTTTCATTTAACGTAAAACATTTGAATCTCTATACGTATTAACTTTTCTGTCACTCAAACTTTTGTTAATTCTTTATAATGTTCTAAAGTTTTCATTTATTTGTAATTAAACATGACCTACATGACCTACATAACCTACCTAACCTAATCATAAATTTTAATTTATGCATGCATGTATTAGTCAGTAGATATTTGTATATTTGTATCTTGTAAATTTCTATATCTTTCTTACTTTCTCTTTTTGTAGTTTCTTGTTTAAAATTATTGTATTTCGTAATTTAACTTATATTAATACTTTTATCATTCAATTATCTAAGTTTTTTTGTACAAAACTTTATGTTGGGAACAATCTGAAACTAACCTTCACGACCCTGAAATTGTACCAAAAATTGTACAAATAAACAATTAAACAAAAAAATATATGTAAGACTGAACTAGCCAAAGCAAATAAATTTTAATTCAAACTGAAAATTTCTATTATTTAAAATTTTCCTTTTATTTTTTTTTTTCAGGCAATAAGAAACTTTCTTAATTCAAACATTTAAAATTTTATTTTAAATAAATTTCTTTTATTAACTTTGAATTCTCTAACAACTGTTATTTTTTTTTAATAAAACAGATATATATTACCATAACAATGAAAAAATACACATATTCAGCAAATATATCATAGTTGTGTATTAATAGTGTAGTGTTTTGTTCCAACAATTGAAACAGAAATAAATCTTATTACATAGGATAGGATAGCATTAGCAATATATAACAATTTTTTTAAAAAAAATTATAAAATATTGCATATAATTCTCAAAAATTATTATCTAAATTCTAATTTTTTCATGAAAACTATTTTATGTAGAAAAAAAGTTCAAAGAAATTTATTATAGAACTATTATTAAGCTTTCCAATACAACAAAAAAAAAAAAATTGAATTCTGATAAAAATCAATTTTTTGTGACCAAAAGTGCCAGGAAAACCTATTTCTGGGCATCCGACGTGCCTGGTAAACGAACTCATCCAAGGGAATGGGGCTTCCTAACTTCTCACCAAATTTCGTAAGTTGGATATATATGTATATATGGGAGAGTCGCCTATATTGGACCACTTTTGCCATTTTTGTTTGCAACAAGGAAACCAATTAAGATACAGCCCTCATTTTTGGTTGATTGGTTGGCTGATTAATCAATCTTTATGCTATAAAATGAAAACATTAATTCGTTTCTAGTTGAATTTTAAAACGACTCTACCTTGGGTAAAAAAAATAATGTCATTTGGTCCAATTTAGGACATTAGTTTCCTAAATTGGACCGATTGGTTCTTAAATTGGACCACCGTTGATAATAGCATAATTAAGCAAAAGTTGCAGGTCAAAAAGCTCAAAAATTATGACTTTATTCTATTTTTATTACAATGTATTACAACGGAATTCAATATTACATAGGAAAAAAAATATATAGTTGAAACAAAAAGTACACAGAAATTCTAAGATTAAAAGCTCAGAAATTATTTTTTACAATAAACACAAAAGTACTTTTTCACTCTCTCCGAAGAATTTGCACATTTTAAGTGATTCCATTCTTTGCACATCATGCACTGAATCATTGGCTCAATTCTATCTTTTTCACAAATTCCACAGTACCAACTTTAAGTTTCTTTGTTAGATTGACCACTATTAGCTACTGTTTCAAAAATCATTTCTTCTCCTTTATTAAAGCCTGAAGTGCTTTTTCTAATTATTCTTGCTTCCATTGGCCGTACTTTCCTCGTGAGGCCATTCTAAAAGTAATAAAAATTGTAAATATTAAATGGTTCTTACATTGAACCAGTCCATTTTAGGAACTTCTACTAGGTCCAAATTGGGTGACCATAATATTTTTCTACAAAAACCGTTATCTACATCTAATCCATGTATATATTTTTATGATTATGTCTTTGTAATAAATTCTATATGACATAGATAAAACATAAATATAAAAAGAAAAAGTTGTACCTACCTATTAAGAGTTTAGTCGAACGGTAAGTAATGAAAATTTAACATCAACTTAACAATTTTTCATAAATATGCGAGTTTTCAAAGACTGCTTACTTGACAATTACCTCAATTCGTACTAAGAAATAAATTCGAATGTTGTTTAATATTTTTATTGTTAGATGGCTCTAACTGTCTTTTAATTTTAGGAGCCGGTCCAATATAGCAGACTCTCCCCTATATATATATATATATATATATATATATATATATACATATATATATATATATATATATATATATATATATATATATATATATATATATATATATACTACTTACGAAATTTGGTGAGAAGTTAGGAAGCCCCATTCCCTTGGATGAGTTCGTTTACCAGACACGTCGGATGCCCAGAGATATGTTTTCCTGGCACTTTTGGTCACAAAAAATTCATTTTTGTCAGAATTCAAATTTTTTTTTTGTAGAATTGGAAATATTAATAATAATTCTATAATAAATTTCTTTGAACTTTTTTTCTACATAAAATAGTTTTCATGAAAAATTTATTTTCGAGAATTATATGCAATATTTTATAATTTTTTAAAAAAAATTGTTATATATTGCTAATGCTATCCTATCCTATGTAATAAGATTTATTTCTGTTTCTATTGTATATATATATATATATATATATATATATATATATATATATATATATATATATATATATATATATACATATATATATATATATTTATGTATATATATGTATATCTATATCTACAGGCTGTAAAGTACATAAATCTCGCTACAAAAACAGTGGGTAGATCTCACCTATGTAATTAATATTTGCCAATAAATTTGAACCAAAACTGTTTTTTAACAGAAAAAATTTGATACTAAATATGTGTGAAAAAGGGGCCCTGAAAATTTTTTTAACCCGGCTCTGATCATCTCATGCTTGTAAGATAAATTTTCTGTTTTAAAAAAAAGATCTGTGGAACACGTTTATGACCTTAACATGTTTACAAAATTTTACTGAATTTTTGTCAGTTAAATGATTTTGTACCTTTGATATTACAAGGTATTTATGCATAATTTAGTCAGGGCCGTACTTAGAAAAATTTTGAAACATTATGTAGCCAGTCAATTTTCGATTTCTCAAAGTGTTAATTCGAAAAAAATTCCTGTGGTTTTACTCTCTATAGGGTGCTATGAGTCACCCTTCAAAAGGACGAGAGTTATTTATTTTACACCCTATATATATATATATATATATATATATATATATATATATATATATATATATATATATATATATATTAGTGAATATCATTTTCGGATTCTAGGAACTTTAAAACTTTCTATTATAGTCCCAGGCTAAGGTCCTGCCATGAGTGTGCCCGTAATAGCTGAATTTCCAGAACGCAAATTCGCTAAAACAAAACAGCTCCCATTTCTTATTTTCCTATCAGAAAATAAGTGATGAGCAAAAAAAAAAAACAAAACAGCTTCCATTTCTTCCTATCAGTGATTAAAATAAGTGATGACCAAAAAAAAAAAAATTTGTCTTCCGAACTTTGCCGCCCCTAAAAATTTGTCACCCAGGGCCAGTGCTCCGCGTGCCCCGCGTGCCCCTAGTGTAAATCCGGCACTGCAATTGCGTAAATTTTAAATTTGCAGTTTGTTTTTAGAAAAGAAGAAAAGATTGATTTGTTTCGAATAAAATAATTATTTTTTAATTCTTTAAAGATGACTCATGCTCATTTGTATTTGAAATTGGGTAGCTCATTTATTAGATATTGTCTATTTATAATTTATCTTTTGTTTTTAGTTTGTATATAAAAATAATTATAAATCACATTTTTCTATGAATAATTATAATTTTTTTTTATATAATTTCTATTATAATTTATAATTTATAATTTATATTAAAACTATATTTTCAGTAAATTTTAAGATAATTTAATGAAAAATAAATGTGTTTTAATTAATTTTTTTTTAATTATTCATAATTTTTGTGGGTGGTTGAAAAAATAACTTACTTGTATTCGGCCCGTAAGCCTACTTTTGTGACAGTGGATGCTTAAGAATCCTCGGCTTTCAGCCTCAGATTCTCAAACTGCATCCGAGGCCACAAAAATAAAGCTTACAGTCCTTGGTAAGTTATATACTATTTAATATCGACAATTTTAATATATAAATATTAAATAAAGTAAGTATAAAGAACCTGCATTGTCACCATTGTCACTAGTGACGTCTTTATAAGTTATTGTTGTTGTTTTAAATACAACAGTTAAACGGTCTGCGTCCAAAGCAACATTGTAACCGCTCAGATAAATATTTTTTATGATTATAGTTAAATTAAAATTAAATCTTTTTTAAAAAATGCATAATTAACCACTTATTTTAATAGTTACATTACCTACATTGAGGTTTTATATTTGTTTGTCGTATAAATTTGGCTGTTATGACACTTCCTATACCTCTTGACAGTCATATATCTATATGATCATTCTGACACAAGATTTTTCCTTTTTTATAACAAAAAACACATCAATTACTCACTTGGACATCTAAAAAACCGCTTTTTATAATAATTTTATTAGCTATTTGACATATTTCATAAAAATTTGACAAACTTTTAAATTCAAAATAACCTACTTACATTAAAATCTTTCCTGTAAAATATGTTAAATATAGGCACCATGAACGCTAGTGTCGTAATTCAAAGATCACACAGGTTATCTTATTAAATCCATGCTAATCTAACATAATTTAATTAAAAAAATATTGCATTAAAGACACTCGATGTCCAATTGTCCAGATATTTGACGCACAAGTGAATTGGAAATCAATCATTTCACTTTAAGCTTTGATGTTCTATTTCTCTATTATTTGTTAACGGATTTAAAAAATTTTTTCATCAATTTATTAGTTTTGGCAATACTTTAGTTAAATGCAACTACATAGTACATATTACATTATCCACACTACGAGACTTCTTCTTTGGAGATATTTCAAAATTTCTCATGATCAAAAGTATATTATTAGGTACTGGAGACGCAAGCTGGAAATGAATAATTCCGGCTAACTTGTTATAGAATATTTTTGTTATTTTTATGTTGGCATATAGTATGTTTGAAAAATAATTACGGAATAAATTGTATAATTATATATAATATTTCACGAAGAATTTTTTCAACCTTCTCCCAAATTGCGTGGACTAGCTTTATAGAAGGATGGACGTAATGAAACCAATATCTTCTATTTCATAGCTTTTCTTTATTAAAATTGCCAAAATATTTTCGATATGTTTAATATCATCTTCAGTGGCTAAACATCAAAAAAAAATTTTTTTTACAACGTAATAATAAACAATAACATCATTTTTATATATTTACAATTCTTCGTTAACTTATACTATTATTTTTTAGGTTATAAGCTACATATTGGATAGGAGGATTATTTATTTATTTTTGTAAAAACAACAAGAATTTGTGATTTAGTTGATATATAGGAAATTTTATGTTTGGAAGAATATCTATTTGTGTTAACGAAACAAACAAAACCTATTTTTTAATATTAGCGGATTTGAGACAGGACAAACTGAAACAGTATGTATATTAAAATGTTAAAAAATTTTTTTACAATCTTACTCACCAGAAGTTATCTAAATTTCAGATTGTCATTCTTGGATAACAACCAACCATACCAACAATCCATTAGAACAATTTAACTAGTTTTTTTGCATTTCACATGGAAATTTGTCAATCGAAAAAATTTTTTATAAAATAATTACTTTAATTTAAAACAATTAAAAAAGTCAAACATATTTAAAATGTAAAATCAAAAAAATTTCAAGAGAATTTTTTTTTTTTTTTTTTAAATTATCACAGTTTGTACAATGTACTCCTCAAGTACATTGTTATTGGTATGGTAGCACAGTGATCAACTGAACTAAATTTGTAAATTTTTTGTTTAAAGATAAATTTCTCGAAAATTCTAGACAAAATTAGTCCGGTCTCAATTTACATATTGGTATGTGTTTATTGTTTATGTTTTTTGATTACAATGTATTATATAAGCATCTTTTGGAAATATTGTTTATTGATTTCTATTATTATTATTATTTTATTTTTTTAATAATCGGTAAATAGGCATTATCTAGAGCTAATGATTCTATCTGCTTGTTGCAATTTTTTGATTCATTCAGTTTTATGTAAAAACCTTCACTTAATAATCTTTTTTGGTATTTATTTTCTCTGTCTAATATTTCGACTTGGTCGAAATTAAACCTGTGATCATTATTTATCGAATGTTCAGATAATCCAGTTGCCTCTTTGCCCCTTTTTATGTCATATTTGTGTTGGGCTAATCTATTATTCAACGACTGTGACGTTTGTCCATAGTATGATAATTCGCAATCTTGGCAGTTTATTTTATATACTACATTGTAATCTTGTTTTATATCTGTTTTTACTCTTTTTTTAGTGTAAATGTTTGAAATTTTATTGTTAAAAGAAAAAGTTATTTTATTTTTGCTATTTTTTTCTATTATTGGTTTTAATTTCTTAGTTAAATTATTATAGGGTAAACAAATTCTATTTTTATGTTCATTTATTGTATCTACATTAGTTTTTGTTGTATTATATGCTAAATGTATAACTTTTTCTTTTATCATGTTAATTAAATTTATAGGATAGTTATTTTTAGTTAGAATGGAAACAGCTAATTTTATAGATTCTTTTCTATTTTTTATGCTACTTAAATGTACCGCTCTATGCATTAGATTATGTATCATGTTATTTTTTATGTATTGTGGATGATTCGAGTTGTAATTAATGATTCTGTCAGTGTAATTATCTTTTTTATGCCATATTGTGTTAATCACGTTATGCTTATCTTTTTTAACTAAGGTGTCAAGAAAAGCTATTTGGTTATTTTCTTCTATTTCAATGGAAAACTGTAAAGTTGGATGATAATTATTAAAACTATTTTTAATATGTTCTATTAAATTTTCTGGCGCTACTGTTAAAATGTCATCTACGTATCTATAGAAAAAAGCTGGATTCCATTTTTTGACTTTTTTAATACTGGCAGCACAAAGAAAATCCATTACATACGAAGCAATGATACTGCTAAGGTTCCCACCCATTGGGCAGCCAAATAACTGTTTATAAAATTTATCCTGAAATCTAAAAACATTATTTTCGAAAATTAACTCAATTCCCTCAATAAATAATTCTCTATCTATATCTGTAAATTGTTTTATGTTGGACCATTGTTTTTTAATGACAGCTATTGCTAAGTTTAGAGGAGTATTTGTAAATAAAGATTTGACATCCAATGAAAAAATTTTTTCATTAGAATCTTTAAGTTGAATGTTATTAATTTTCTTTACGAAATCATACGAATTTTTTATGGAAAATTGACTATTTTCAGATTTAGTTAATATTTCAGAGAAATATTTTGCTATTCCCTGTATAGGAGAATTGATCTGGCTAACAATTGGTCGTAGTGGTATATCCTTTTTGTGAATTTTTGGTAAAAAATAGATTTCGGGTAAAGTTTTTCCTGATTTTTGAAGTTTGGTCTTCGTTGTGCTGTCAATATATTTATTTTTGTATAATTTATCTGTATATAGTTTAATTTTTCTCAAAATATTTTCATTTGGATCTTTTCTAATGTTTAAATAAGTTTTTTTATTGTTTAATTGTGTCATAGCTTTATTAAGATATTCTTCCTTATTTAAAATTACCGTTGAACCACCTTTGTCAGCTTTAGTTATTATAATTTTGTCAGAATTTTGTTTGATGAAATTTTTGGTCTGTTTATGGCAATCGTTAATGTATTTATGTAAAGGATCAATATATGATTTTTTATTAATATTATTAGTGAGGCTGTTTATTAACTTTTCTTTCCAAATCCTTTGTTGATTTTTTGGAAATTTGTCAATGTTAGATTCTATTGATTTAATTATTGATAATATTGTTTTGTTTTTATTTATATTATTGTTGTTGAAATTGTCATCAATAATGAAATTCGGACTTAATCCTAATATAAATTTAACCTCTTTCGGAATTATTACGTTAGATAAGTTTTTTACCCAACCCTCATCAATGTGTATTTTTTCTAATAAACTTTGTTCAGTTTTGTAAATTTTATTTATTTGTTTCCGGCTGGTATACGAATCAACTTTGTTTTCAATATGTGACGATGCCATGGACAGACCAACCATATCATCCTTACTAATCAAATGTTGTAGGTTATTTTTAATTTTCCTGTTTAAATTAATTAAATTTTTTTGTTTAATATAAGAATCTGTAATAATTATTTTTAAGATTTTTAATGAAAAAATGTTCTTTGCAGAATCTAATTTCATCAACGTTTTCCTATCCCAATATGGCAGGAATAACTTAATATTATTTTTTATGAATTCAGGAATTATTCCCTTTCTTTTGTATTGTGTCAAACAAGCAATATGATTTTTTAATTTTGTAAGTTTTATGTTATTGTTCACAAATTTGTTAATATATTTCCGTACATATATATTATATTTTAATTTGATATTTTTTAGGTTATTCATATTAAATTACAACAATATTTTTTTGGGATATATAAATTTCACGAAGAATTTTTTCAACCTTCTCCCAAATTGCGTGGACTAGCTTTATAGAAGGATGGACGTAATGAAACCAATATCTTCTATTTCGTAGCTTTTCTTTATTAAAATTGCCAAAATATTTTTTAACATTTTAATATACATACTGTTTCAGTTTGTCCTGTCTCAAATCCGCTAATATTAAAAAATAGGTTTTGTTTGTTTCGTTAACACAAATAGATATTCTTCCAAACATAAAATTTCCTATATATCAACTAAATCACAAATTCTTGTTGTTTTTACAAAAATAAATAAATAATCCTCCTATCCAATATGTAGCTTATAACCTAAAAAATAATAGTATAAGTTAACGAAGAATTGTAAATATATAAAAATGATGTTATTGTTTATTATTACGTTGTAAAAAAAATTTTTTTTTGATGTTTAGCCACTGAAGATGATATTAAACATATCGAAAATATTTTGGCAATTTTAATAAAGAAAAGCTATGAAATAGAAGATATTGGTTTCATTACGTCCATCCTTCTATAAAGCTAGTCCACGCAATTTGGGAGAAGGTTGAAAAAATTCTTCGTGAAATTTATATATCCCAAAAAAATATTGTTGTAATTATATATAATAGTTTTTGTATTTTGTCTTCTGCAAGCATATTTTTGTATGAAATACGGTTAATTAATAAATTGCAAGGTTACTAAAATGAATATAAATAATCCGTATTTTTCTGTTCTTTATTTGTTCATTAAGTTTTTGACTGTACTATTGCATCATCTGCCAAAATCTTGTTCAAAAATTTACATTTTTGAAGAAATTGTGTAGGCGGTTTAGTATTGCGCATACGTAGTTCATTTTTTTGACTAAGATCAAACGTAGCCTTTGACGACTAAATTCAGCCATTGCTGACCATTACCAGTTAAAAAAAAAGTGGAAAAACTACAGAAAAAAATGAAGCACTAGTATTTTGTAATTCATCTGCGACTAACCTGGTCAGGTGTATTACGTAAAATGGATAAAAATGGTATCGTCCTACAACGTGGTATATTGTGTGTTTGCTAGGTTTCACTTAACGTCTTATGTAATAACCGTCAAGGTGTTAAAATTAACAAAATATTATGAAAAATAAAATTTTCTAATCGACTCCAATGAAATTTAAATTTCGTTTGTTTTCTTAAATAAATAAATTGTCTGGAGAAAAAAAGAATATTTTTTATTTTCCAAAAATTTTCTGAAAATAATGAATTTTAATATTATATTATGCAGGAAAATTTAAAAACAAAAATTTAATAAAAACCCTATTCTAAATATTTAACAAGTTTTTAAAACAATGTAAAAGTATAATGTAATTTTTAAACAATCCTAATTAGAAGGCAAAGAAATGAAAGTAAAGAAAGAAAGTTTCAAAGAATTAACATTTGTATTTAGATATAATTTAATTATTTAATAAACACAATGACGTAGACTAAGAGCTAGCGTCCGTCAGACATACACCATAGTATAAAGCTTAATATTTTGTATGTGTGTTCACACTATGGTACATAAGTACGTTCGTGTGTGTCGAACCACGAATAATGGGGCCTTTTTCATGTATAATATGGTAAATATGCACAAAAATATCAAGATCAAACGTCATAATATAACGTTTTATTTTTGGGTATGTATTTTGGATAGGTTTAAAAACAGAGTTGTGGAAAATAATGGCGGGCCCCGGGAATATACCGCATTTTTTTTTAAATTTTCTCCCCAAAAAATAAGTAATTAGCAAAAAAAATTTATTAGCTTTAATTAACTTTTTCCCGGGCCCACTACCGAACGGCTACTCTACTCTCTCGTCATTTTATTTGTTATACATTACAGAATTACAGAACATTTACAGAAATTATCACTAAACTGAGAGTGTTTTACCCATTTTACAGGCCAATCCCGTTCACAGTAGCATCACACACATGTGTGATCACTGCTCACGATCAGCCTCTACGGTTTTCCCGACCATCACATATATGTATGTGGTGTACTTGGACTATAAAGTGTTAATATATTTTTACTAAAACTGAAAGTAAATCCGACAAGTAAGTTAGTCAAATATGTTAAGTCATTCATAAACAAACTGGAGACGTTAGGATAAATTTCGAAAACTAATTACAAGTATCTGAAACCAAAAAAATACCTGTAATCATACCTGTAATGTATTTCTTACCAAACATACATAAGCCTTTCAATACTCTTGATGACTTACCTTTTCATTCAATTTGCTCTACTTCAGATACAATTTTATATAACCTAAGCAAGTTTTTCTCGGACATTGTGAAAAGTGCGTATTCGAGCAAGTATGATATCAAAAATTCGTTTGAACCAGTCAAGCCAATCTAAAATGTAAAAGATACCTTACGGTTATAAGTTGATTAACTTAGATGTGTAATCACTTTTTTGCAACTTGATCTACGACTATTTTTCTGGAGTGAATCGAGAAAAACTGAAGATATATAACGTACAACCTTTTACCACTTTAGATTTCAATACGTTTTTGGAAAATTTGCATTTAGTACCGTCAGTTGGGACGAATTTAGACGATTTTTTCAGTTTTTTTGCAATAAATTGTTTAGAGTTTACCTAAAAAATTCTAAAAAAATAATTTAAATGCTTTAATATCACGAGCATAGAGGACAGTAATAAAAATATCAAAATTGGTACTGCAAGATTTTTTTGGTTATATAGTGTCTAGATTCGCCCCTATGTGTGGGGCGAATCGAGACAGTGCTTTATTTGCAACATAAATCACATTCAGTCATGCATATGGGTAAAATCGGACATAAAAAGACAAAAACAGCTGAATTTCCAATCTGAAAATTCGCTAAACTAAATAACTGTATCAGCGAATGAATTTTTATGGGCGGAATAAAATATCTTGGATTAAAATGAATTTAATTTCGACTTGCCTTTGAGTCTATCATGCAAGGTCGATTTGGGAACATGGAAATATTCAGCAGCTTGTCTGAACGATTTTCTTTTATTTTTAATATCGGAAAGCAGGGGCACAACAGCTACATATCTACAGGGGGTCCAACAAAAATTTAAATTATCAAATTTTTTGATAACGCAGTCCTCCGATAACAATGGAAAATAAAATGTCGTCTCCGAAAATTTGATTTTAAAATAATAAATATTAGTAAACCACTAAAAATTTTAGTTTTTAATATAAATAAAATAAATTGAAGGAAAATTTCCGGGTAATTTTAGGGGGTCCGTACCCCTTGGATCTCCCCGGTTGTTGCGTCTCTGTCGAAAAGAGTCCATTTTATGTTATCTAGACTACAGCTTATGTAGTTTATACCCACTTTCTTTTTATACTGACGCACCATGTTGTATAAATTTGGCTCACCTATAGACAATTTTTTGTTAATCAATTTATAAAAAGAAAATTAAGCACCATACAGCTTTCATTTTTGGTACATATATTGTCAAAAAACGCCAAACATTTTGTTGCCAGTCCCTACTTTATATATATATAACTGTTTTTTTTTGTGCAGCAGTTTCTTTACAAGATTTCAAAACGCGCGTTATTTTTAAAAATTATAAACAATGCGCCTGTAAAATAACAAAATACAAAGATGTCACGTTCACCGCTTTTCTTTGATGACTAACTCATAACTGACAAAATTCAATAGGATAAATTGATCTATGACCTTGTACGGTCATAACACTGACGAAGAAATATCGAGAGGCAGCTCTGTCTAGATTCGCCCCTACTGTCTCAATTCGCCCCAACTGATGGTAGTCAATAATCCATTTTTTACCACAAAATATGCAGAAGGTGTCTTTAGACAGGCGGCTGGATTTCCGATGGGCAGTACAACAGTGGAAACACCGCCCAAAACGCTAAAAATTGCCAAGAACATCTTACAGAAAAACAATATTCTTTTGCCAGTAGTTAACAGCATTATAAAAACAACTCTACATCGCAGCTACAATATTTTGACGCGACCATCTAATACCGATAACACGACAAAATATAATTGTTTAACGATACCATGCTTAGGAAAACATATTGCTCTCGAGTCCTTTCTACAATTAAAAATTCCCTTTACATCAGCCAAAAACCAACTGTACCATCTGAAAAAAAAGACAATTTGATTTATTCCGTTCCTTGCTCGAAAT
Organism: Brachynemurus nebulosus; assembly: GCA_035578155.1. Taxonomy (NCBI): domain Eukaryota; kingdom Metazoa; phylum Arthropoda; class Insecta; order Neuroptera; family Myrmeleontidae; genus Brachynemurus; species Brachynemurus nebulosus. The sequence goes on from JAPWDM010000024.1 coordinate 4,472,734, forward strand.
GTAAAGACTTATTTTATAATGGCCAAACGTTGAAATCCTTAAAACACCGCGTGAAGCAGCATCAATAGAATTTGGCTAGAGGTGATATTCGTACTAGTCTGGCGCAGCACTAAAACAAAAAAAATCACCGTTTTTTGTTCAAAAACACTAAACTGCTGCAATATCAAAAAAAATCTCAAGAAAAGATTAAATTTGGAAGCCCTCTGAATTAGCACACATAAAAGTTTTAATAACCAAATTGACAAGTATGTAACTGCACAAAAAGTATTAAGCAGTCACTAGTCAGTAATCGGTAATACAGGGACATTCCTTTATAATAAATATACTAGTCGGCATAAATATCAAAACGACTTTATTTTAGTCAATAGAAATGTTTCGACTTAATCGTTAGTAAATAAATTTTTATTCATCTTATTGTTAAAATCTTTGTTTTTTAAAAAATTTTTATCGTTGTTTTATTTTTATTTTTATTAAATTAACATGTGAAAGTTTTTAATTAATTTTATTTATTTAACGTTTTATAAAATTTTCTTTACTTATTTTAAAAAATTATAAGTATTTTTTAAACTATTTTGTATTTTATAAATATTGTAATTATTTCTAATATTAAAGGCCTGATAAGGAAGTTCATCTGATTTCGAAACGTACGTCGCGACTCAAATGAAAATAAATTTTTAATAGTAATAAACTGGTGATTTCTTTCCAAAAATAATTATTATATATTATTACTTAAAACGAAGGTATAATACTGTAAACAGGATAAATTCTTACGGAAAACATCATATTTAGCAGAAGAAAACACAACATATTTGACCTTTTACTTGCACTCTGACGCGTATGACTTATTAATTTAAAACCATAAATAAATCAAAACTAAATCCTTATAATCCTTTAGTATTTGAGGCCAAAATCTTTTAGTGTTTGGGCATAATTCCTTTGTATTTTAATTATATTTTCTCTAAGCCGTACATTAATTCCAACGTTTAGAACAATATATCTAATTTCAAACCATATTTTTGATATGTAAGTGGTTTAAATTCAGTTGCCTGGTACTGTATATCCAGAATAAAATAATATATTGTGTTGGTTATTTCAATGACGTGATTAATGATGCAAATTTATTATATTTATAACAAACCACAGCTATGTACAATAGGTATTGGTGCTGCTATGTACAAAAAGAGAACCACAACTGTATGAGAATATAATGTTAACAATTTAATATACCTAGGAAATATGTATCAACATATTGCTTGCTCTCTTTGTTTTTATCCCAGAGGTACCACAACTATCTCTTTTCTGTAATCACCAGTGGGCATTTCTGTGAACATTAGGCTACTTAGTAGTCAATCTCTCAGTAGCAGTCGATGAGTGTAGGTCAATCACAAGACAATGAATTTGATTGTTGTTTGTATTGTTACATCTCTACACTGAGCCGCGTACATGCGTGTGGTGTCATAGATATGTATACAACAGTACGGACACGTGACGACCACTACCACCAACACAAATACACAATATCGCTCTAATACAAAGTGAATCCAGTGCACGTATATAACATATTTTCTATCTCTTACTGGTTACACTGGTTCCAGTAGTATAGAGATAGATATGTTGTCTCTACTGCTCTGTGGTTTTTACACATCATAAATTTAATAAGTAGTCTTATTCATTGTATACTTGTGCAGTGACGTCATGCCATTGCATAGCCGTGGGCGTGTGTGGATCGCAAAACGTTCTATTATGTCTTAAATTGTACTCTTGTGCTTTCGTCTTTTCATTTTATGCATATTGTTTTACAAGTGAATAATGTAAAAACAGAAATGAATTGTTATAAAATTCTTTTGTTTTATACTCTTATATTTAATTATATTTATGTTTTGTTTTTAAAACCGGTCACTGGAAATATTGAATAGTCTATAGCACTAGAATATAAAGCATGCCTTTTAAAACCTGTACATGGACTTATTTTTTAAAGTGAAAACTTCTATTCTGTAGCGAAGGTAACACTGTGTAAGAATGCAATGAAATCTGTAACGTGAGAGTGAAATAAAACTGTAATGTGAGAATGTAATGAAATCTGTAATGATCGAGAATGTAATAAAAATGAGAATGGTTATAATTTTTCGTCGAAAATCGAATTTGTCGTTTTAGAGCTGCTGGTTCCAAGAAGTCGACAACATTCAACAATATTATATAGACGGACGTTTTTTTTCGAATTTAAATATTAATTGCTGTGGGCAAATGTATTATTGCACTAATATTTTAAATGCTGTTCACGCGCACTAACACGCACTTTAGAAAGATCAACAGTGCTCTTAGTAGGTATATACAGTGCGTCCAGTCGAAGATTACACATAGAAAATCCAGGATATAATGTTTCTAGGGAAATTAAAAATAACGCTCCATTTTTTCAAAATTTTGTCCGAATATTTTAAAATAAATCATTTGCAATTAAAGGTAAAACATATCAATTATTACTATACTTCAAATGGAAGAAAAATGGAAAATGAAAAATATGTGTGTGGTACTTTAAGCGAAGAGAAATATTGGCTCGTTTTCACGTCAAATATCTCTATAAACAACAATAATTTGTTAATTTTTGTTTCTTAAATAAATTATTCAATAAAATTTTCTATTTAGTAATACTAATCTGCCGTGTCACACGAATGTCATGTATCTTTAGATACAACAATTTCGCGTAACAACGTTTAAAGGATTCTACTCAATACCTACTATATATATTGACAATAAAATTAATTAATTTGTTAATAGTAATATAATAATTATGTATTCTATTGTATTTTTATGCAACGTATTTTAAATGTATTTCATATTTTGCATAACTTTATTAAAATTGTTTTAGAACATTTAAAATTCAGTTGCATTCCGCCTCTGTTCTATTTTTAATTAACATAATACATATGTATTATTGAAAATATACAGTAGAACCTGTTTAAGTTGGACACCCGCGGTGCAATCAAAAACTGTCCAACATATGCAAAATACCAAAATCATCTACGCTTAGTAATTTTAAGGTTAACACTAATTTAGAATATAATGCAAAATTAATTATTTTTAAAGTAATACATATACACACATCTACGTATCAATATTTATTGAAATAAACTATCGAATAACAATCGTAATACATACATATTATAAATATTTAAACATTATCCTTCGTAAAAAAATCACTTATCTTAGTTTGTTTGGATACAATTTTTAGGAAAATTTTGCTTTCTAATTTGCTTTGAATTTTGAATAAATCTTCTAACAGTTCGCATGGGTTTTCAGTTAAATACTTAATGGCGGTATTTATACCGTTCAAAGCTTCTTCAGGGGTTGTTGGTTTCTCCGCTACTTTCTCGCACTCGTCACTAGATTCTTCGATTTCTTGTTCCTCGTCTAGTTGTAAAACATGTTGAAGAACGTCTTGATGTGTATTGAAGACATGATCACAAAGACACAAAGTTTTAAATTTAATATTATGTCGATTTAGAAAACTTTCTAACCATCCATTACTTGCTTCAAAATTAATGTCTAATTTTAAGGCTATCGCTTTTGCTTTTTCTTGCAGTAGAAGACCGGATACTGGAAGATTCGATGAACGGCACTTAACAAAAAAGTCATAAACTTTTTGATTTATTGCTTCATTACCAGTTTTACGAATTTTTCGTTTTCGTTCGGCGCTGCAATTCTTTTCGTAAGCTTTCAAAATTTCGTCTTTACACTTCAAAATATGCCCAACAGTTGATTTGGAAATTCCAAATTGGTCGGCTGCCTTTCTTAACTCTTTAAATGATTAAGACGAGTTAACTCGTCCTGCAATATGGCGGCTCAAAATGCTGTCATATGTACATATCCACTGGTACAGGTGCCGCCATCTATGACAATACGGTATAATTCTAAATAATGTTCAATTTTATCAACATAGTTTAGTATAATTTATTTTTTATAAATTCCTAGGGTTCACTTTTTTAATGTTGGGATCTTTAATTTTTTTCTTTTTCTTTTTTTGTAGCCTTATCTATTGTACTTATCACTTGGCAGTAATAAGGCCGGCATTTTGAGACAAAAAAATTTTACCATATGGTTTGTTTAAAAGGGTTAAACTAACACCATTCTCTACTAAGTCTATAACATTTTTTTTCTTTTCAATGGTCAATTCTACTAAACATTTTCGCTTCGAACTCATGGTGCTAAATTTGTAACTAATAAATATTCAAGAGATCTGTACACATGAAATCACTGCTGATTATTGACTAATAACCATTGTGACTGCCGAGCTTTTATATTTTTAGGACATAACTAACACGTGTTTCGGTCACGTGTAAAAATTCAATTATTATAACTGTCATAACATAATTAACACGTGTTTCGGTCACGTGTAAAATACATGAATGTCCAACGTAAACAGGTCAAAATATCAAAAATCATTTTAAAAAACTGTCCAAATTAGACAGGTTTCCAACATATAGAGGTGTTCAACTTATAAGTATTAATATGCATTTAAAACAATGTAATTTCGCCAGGCCAATTGAAAAGTGTCCAACTTGGGCAGGTGTCCAGTATACAGAGCTGTCCAACTTGGCAGGTTTCACTGTATTTAATAATAAATAATTAATTAACTATGCATATGTGTTATGTAACGCAGAATAAATAAATTCATTCTAGATTTTTCTACGACGAGTGCGCAGGCGACCTTTAACAAAAGAGGCAAACTGATTTAAGTTAGCTAATAAGAACAGCAGTAGGTAGAACACAGTCAGCCAGCAGGCAGTGAGTTTTAATTAGTACCTACGGGTAACTTACCTTTGAAGTGTCCTTCCGGCACTTATCATTAAAAATTTTAAGTTGATAATGGGACGGTGAAATAGACGGCCATTACCACTAGATCACCTGGCCCTTAAGGCTTCGCGATCATGTTTGCTTTCGATTTGATTTAACTATTTAATTATTTAAATTATGCCAATATAGTTATTTTACGCTCGGGTAATAATGGGAGAAACTTATTGTTAGTTAGTGTTTAACAATTTAATATCTATATTATTGACACCAAAAAAATACTTGGTGATATTTACTCAAAACGTAAGTTTTTTTTTTCTTTCTTTTCTTATGGAATTTAATTCCATTCTATTTGTAACAATTGTATGAATTTAAATTTACCCTTCATACTCTTGTGATTATTTCTATTATTAATTTTATAATTTATTAGTATTAAGTTTAGTATAGTTAAGTGTTCGTTTCTCTCAAGTTACTCCTGCGTATGTAAATAATTTTTAATATGTAAATAGCCGGTATTGTATCATGTATAATATTTTCACACCTTCAGGTAGTATTTATTTTTTTCTATTTATTACTTACCAAACAGCTGTAATAGTTTGACAAGTAATGTTTATCGATTGTTAATTGTTAATTATTTTCATTGATAATTTGTTTACCTTTTTTTTCTTCAATGTTAATTATTTAATAATAGATTTGGTTTGTTACGGATTCCATTCTGTAATTTTAACGGTATCCCTTTGAAGGTTGTTTCATATTGAATTTTAAATATATTTGTAATTTTTGAAATTTAATCTTTTCATTCTTTTATCCCTAAAAGACATCGTGGTCAATTATAGGGTATAGATTTAACAAATTTTGTGAAAGGTGTTTATACTTTTGCGTATTCTGCTAATTTAATTTTGTAATTTAGAAATCTCTTTTAATAAATGTTGTTAAAATTTATTTATTTTTTTTAATTTCCAAATTTCAGTTTCCAAACACGCAATCTTATTTTACAGATTTGTAGTCAAATTTTTTTTATTTTTACAAACCCACACAAGATTTGTTATATTTAAATTTTTATTTTGACTGTATCACATTCCTTATTTCTTATATTTTCAAATAGTATGTTTATACGTTATTAAATCAATACTGCAACATGGAATCAATAAGGCATAATAAAAATTAATTATCTTAGATATTTAATAATATTTGAGCGAATTAAGATAATACGATATTTTATTCAAATCAAGTTTTCTCAAAACTATCATTTCTGAGATACGTGAGATTAGTGTGACACGGCAGTAATGTGTAATTTTTAACTGAACACCAATACCATTATGAAAATAATAATTGAATTTCAATAGGAACGCTATAAATTACCATTGAAATTTTTCCTATGTGTAATTTTGAAGTGGACAGTCGTATATTATACTCAATTATATTATGCAATGTGTAATCTTGAAATGAACGCACTGTATGTAATAATCCTGGAATATTTTGCTAACAAATATGTGTTCCCAACGCTCTATCTAATCTAGAATCGTGGCAAACAAGCATTAGATATAAACATTAATAAAGGTGACATCCACAGAACACTGAACACTTTGTTCAACAGGATTGTGTTTCGTGTTGATCGTTGTATTATTGTACATTAAACAAGCGTAGATATCAAGCAGAGCATACAAGACAAAAATCTTTTTAAGCTCATCTATGTACATTGTTTGCACTACTAGAAAACATAAGTACAACAAGAATGTCAGGCATGTTAAACAATGCAATACGTCAATTGATGTAATTGTCGTCCTCATAGAATCATCATGCAAGGGTTGACAAAGCCGAAAATACAATGAGAACATCTTTGATTTCCGGTATTGTTGTGTTTGACAATTTAGGTACAAAACATGTTCCACACACTTCTGAATTGTGTATAAAGTCAATTTCTTTAATCCATTTTATAACTTCACCTCCTATTGTACATATACTTCACAGAAATAATGGAAATAAGAAAGTAGGTATTACAGCGGACATCCAATGGTGCGTATTCCGATATTACGTAGTGACGTTAGCGAGCTGGTGTGGTTCTTCTCTCACAGATATGTTATCGTTTATCTTTGTTGGTGAAAATTTATATACCAAGCCAAAGTCAGAGCCGTAGGTAATATTGTTTGAAGGTATTATAGCCTCTAAAGATTTTAAATTTTTATTGCATACATAGGTACATGATATGTACATTTTTTGCATACGTAATTATGTAAAATGTAAATATAAAATTAGTAACGTAAAATTCTAGAACATTCTAATCGTCAATTAACAGAGATATCAAAAAACAGACTTCACTATTAAATTGGTCACTAAAAATAAGATTAAGCAGCACAGCTTAACAAAAATTCTAGAAGGTTCTATTTGTCAACTAGCTAAGATATCGAAAAATCTATTGTCCCATTTAAATGAATATTGAAAAAGAGGCCAAACAGCATAATATCTTGACAAATATTCTAACATTTTCTATTCGTCAACTAGTAAAGATATTGAAAAAAGACGTCACCATTGAAGTGGTCACCAAAAAAGAGACCATATAGTACATTTTGACAAATGTTCTAGAATAATCTATTTATCAACTGGCAAAGATATTGAAAAATTGGTTGCATCATTTAATTGTTCAGCCAAAATGCCGTTACTAGCTGACGAAAAAAATACTGTAGAATATTTTCCAACTTCTGCTCGTTGGCGTCTCATACCATGATCATATCGATGCTGAAGTCAGTTTTTTGGTTCTTTTACTAATTGACGAATAGAATATTCTAGAAAATTTATTAAAATGTGATATTTTGTATCTTTTTCGATGGTCAATTAAATGGTGCAATCGATTTTTCGATATCTTTGTTAGTTGACGAATAAAACATTATAACATTTTTGTCAAATTGCGGTACTTAACCTAATTTTTAGTGACTAATACAACAGTAAAGTCTTTTTTTTATATCTCTGCTAGTTGACAAGTACAATATTTTAGAATTTCTCTCACGTTCCGCTATTTGGCGCTTTTACGCTAATGAATGCGATGGTGAAGTTCGCTACGCTAAGAGTCGCCACTTATATTCATTAATATAACATTCGATTCCATTTACCTATACAACCGAATTTTAGGTTCAAATCGTCTCTTAGGATAGTTTTTCTTTTTAAATAAAATCAGATAAATAATATCCCCCTCCCCAAATGAAAGTTTACTGACGCCCCTGATCTGCTATTTAACGTACTTCCCCTTAAATTTGCATCGACCACTACATACCATTGGATTTCTGGTGTATCTGTTTACCTAATTTGTCTTCAAGAATTTTAAAGGTCTTAATATGATCTTAAAGTAAGATCTACCAGTTTTAAAGTCACAAGTCACAAGAATCGATTTTCAGAAAACTTTTTTATCCAAAGTTTACATAAAATCAAATACAATTTGGATACACAATACATTCTGGTATTTCTGAAGTAAAAGCTTGATTGTAGTGAGTAAGTAACACATATTTGTGAGTAACACATGTAGTGAGTAGTAACACTACCGCAGAAGGAGTCTTGTATGTTCAGGTTATATGAAATACATGAAGGTCTGTATTTGTAGTGGAGCCTAAAGCGTAAACGGCTTGCTGAATTTTGATAAGAGAGGTGATATTCGATTCGACTTGATCTTAAAGTTGTTGTAGGATACATGGTATGTCAAAATATGGAATTTGCATAGAAATTCCTCATAGAACGTGGGTGAGTACTAAGAAGGAATTTTTGGAAATTCATAGCCTATAGAAGTATAGAGGAAAGGATAAAAAAGGAGCTGAAAATTTACATAGAAAATTTCTGAGTCTAGATGCGTAAAGTTTTGCATAGAGGTCCTTATGTAACGTATTAAAGCACTAACAAGGAATTTTTTGGAAATTTATCCCCTAAGGAGACAGTTTTCTATATTAATGAAAGTTAATATAGAAAGCAGTTGGGTCTAAAAACGTGAAATTTTTGGTTTTTTGTATAATAGGTAGGCACCAAGAAGGGATTCCTAGAAAATGAACCCCTAAGAGGGTAAAATAGGGCATGACAATTTATACAGAAATTACTACGACTTCGTCCGCATGTAAAACATGGCGATATGAGACAAGACAACTGGATATGTACCTTCAACAATTTTGGACGAGCGAGGCCGCAGACAAAGGCATGTTTATAATAAAAAGTTGGTTTTTATATTAAATTCATTATAATTTAGCTTTGTAGCTGTTGTAAATTTCCTAAATAATTAAATAAGACTAACTAAACAAAAACCTAAATAAAAAATTAAATACCCCTGTCGCAGCATCCTGCATAACATAGCGAATTTCCGTTTATAAAAATTAGTTTTTCCCGGAAACTAGTTGACATAGGAAAAAAGTTTAAAACCTTTTTTATGTAATTTTTTCTTCCCTTTTAAATGGTGTAAAAAAATTGCGCAAAAATTTTTGAATAACTGGAAATTTTGGCAAAAAACTTATTTTTTGCAAGAACAAAAACCACGTTCCTGGCATCCGACGTGTCTGGCTGACGAACTCATTCAAGGGTTTGGGACTTCCAATGTGCTCACCATGTTTCGTAAAAATTGGATACTTCGATACTTCGTTCGAGAGTTATCGCGCGGACACACACACACACACACACACACACATATATATATATATATATATATATATATATATATATATATATATATATATATATACTACTCAAAACAAAATAAGGGCCACTCATGTTTTGCTGCATAAGTTTATTTTTATATAAGTTACAGTATAAGGTATGCTTACATTTAATTAAGGAACTAATTTTTTACTAAATAAAATTAATTTTAATAAGATTAAATAAAAAATTTATCCATAATTACATTGTTTTAGGATTTTATCATTTTTATAGTCATTTTTACAGTCATCAACAAACGTTCACGCCTAGAGTAATAGCACACATTATGCAACTTTTCGGTGATTTAATATCGAGTATGCCCGCCCCTTTTAAAACACATTCTTGAAGCCTCCTCGGCATGCTTTCAATAAGATGCCTAACGGTTTCATCAGAAATCTCCTCCCAACATCTTCTCAAGACATCAATCAGTTGTTGTTGGGTGTGCACATCCTCTCCGGCTGCTCTGACTCGCCGTTTTAATTGATCCCAAAGGTGTTCTATTGGGTTCAAGTCAGGGCTATTTGCAGGCCACGGTAAAACCTGTATATTAGCCCTAAGGACAGTTGTCGTCGCTCGAGCGGTATGCGCTCGAGCATTATCCTGCATCAGGATAAATCCGTCGGCCGCTCGTTGTGCAAAGGGGATCACATGGGGTCTGACAACCTGTTCGATGTAACTTTGAGCCGTTACAGTACCCTCGTTCAGGAAAACAAGCTGTTTTGCCTTGCAAACTAATTCCACCCCAGACCATGACATTAGGACCGCCAAATCTGTCGCGTTCATGAATTTGACGATCAGAAAACCTTTCCCCACTTCTTCTCCACACCCTTACACGTCGATTATCACTAAAAAACTTCACCTTGCACTCATCCGTGAAGAGTACGTGACGCCATTCCTCCAAAACTTCAAAAAACAACCTCAGAGATCAATAATCTAGCGCAAACTGATTTAAAATCAAATTCAAAAAAATAAGTAAAACTAACCACTTGACGCTGTGCGAGATAAAAAAACGTTTAAATCTTCCCCTCAACAATAATATCACTTAAACTTAACTGTTATTATTTACTCAACCACTTAATAACATAACAACAGTCATTTAGAAAAGTTATTTTGACGTGGATCGACATAAATCAGTTTTAAAATACAAACTTTCAAGTGGCCCTTATTTTGTTTTGAGGAGTATATATATATATTAATATATATATATATATATATATATATATATATATATATATATATATATATATATATATATATATATATATATATATATTAAGGTGGCGCAAAAAAGCCATATATTTTCTTTTTTTTGTCTCATAGGAAAAAAAGTTAATTTAGCTCGATTTAAGAATGCTCACCAAAAATTAGCTCGATAAAAAATTTTTTAAGGGTCGGTCAAACCTTTTTAAAATTTGAAAATGAGCCAAAAATCGATTTTTGTTTTTCATCAAATTTTTTTTCTCATCGCTGCATATGTTTCTACATTGAATAATAAAAAATTCCTTCAAATTTTAACTAAAAACATTGATAATAAAAGTTCGTTCAGGATTTTAGAGTCAAAATATTTAATATTTTTTAGGGGCGCTAAAAAATATCAAAGATATGACAAAAGATGAGACAAAAAAAAGAAAAATATATGGTTTTTTTGCGCCACCCTAATATATATATATATATATATATATATATATATATATATATATATATATATATATATATATATATATATATATATTGTATATATATATGTAAATTTTAGTGAATATTATTTTCGATTTCTAGGGACCTCAAAACAAATTTCTGCCATAGTCCCGGGCTCAGGTCGCGTCATGACAGTGGCTGTAATAGTCGAATTCCATTCTGGAAATTCACTAAAAATTATAAGACTCGGTTACTTAAAAAGCGAAAGAATAGGATGGAAACAAGGTGTAAGAGAAAAAAAATTGGTCAAGAGCACCCCGGACTCGCACAATTAGGGTTCCGTACAGTGAGCTGTCAATAAACCCATATTAAACAATTTTTATTTATGTTTATTTAAACACTATCTAAATTTTCGACCGCCTCAATCTCCGAGACTACTAACATTACAAGATTCAATTTGCTCAGGTAAGTTCAGGTTAATAAAATCAATTTTTCAAACAAAATTTCATATATTTAAATAGGTGAAATAGTTTCCAAAATACTAGTGGACAAAATTCACAATTTTGAGCACTCATTGACCGACTGACTGACTGACAGACAAAATGACCACCCAGCCTATTTTATTCCGAAAAAAAATGTTTTCTAATTGTTGACTGGTGATATATGTGCACGTTCTTATACAGTTCTTTTTTTTATTATATTAAAAAAGGTCAATATTAAAAAAATTTAAGTAAAAACGTCATCACTTGTGTTATACCATTTTAAAGTCGTATGAAGAAAATTTGTATAAACATTTATTATAGCAGAAAACATAAAATATGAATTTTTAGTATACTAAATTATTTATTTATATTTTAGAGTTTTACGAAAATTGGTAAACATATTGTTATTTATGGATATACTTATTTACATCTTATGAAAATGAATAGATGCTTTATCTAAACACGAAGTAAATTCTGTCATATATGTATAGGTGAGTTTTTTGAGAGGTTCCATTTTTATTACAGTCAAACTCTTGATTTAATCAAAAAATTGTTCCAGCGAGAGGAATACCAATGAAGGCTTGTAGATACCAACATAAATACCGATTGTTATAGTCAGGAACTTTATAGGTTTTTGAGCATGATTTTTTTTTAAATGAAAACCTACGTTTATGAGTTTTTCAAAAGTTAGTTTATTCTTCAAAGGTACCAGTAATCCTTCCTGGTAGTTTTGAAATTTAAAAATTACACTTCTAAAGTTCGTACTCAAGTGATTACAAACGGTACCTATAGAAATTTACCTTATATAAAAAATTTTTGGATGTGGCTATTTATACATACAGTATGTATACGCAATTGGCTATTTATACATACAGTATGTATACGCAATTGGCTATTTATACATACAGTATGTATACAAAATTGGCTATTTACACATACAGTATGTATATGGAATATTTTGTTTAAACATACAGTATGTATACGCAGCTGACTACTTATTCAGAATTACCGTAATTTCTGATGTATAATGCGCACATTGAGCACCAAAAATATCGTCAAAATTTCGTGGTACGCGTATTAAAATGGATTTTTCCACTGGTGACAGTAAAATAACTTATAATAACAAATTTATCGATTCTAATAATAACAAAATTCTCGCGTACCACCGATTGAATTTTGTATAATCTTTTTAGCTTAAGAACGGATTTTTGGCGACGCGAACCGGAAGTTGCATATCTGAGGACTAAAAACAGGTTTCCTTTGTTATGGTAATAAAAAATTAGAGGCAGATTCTTATAGGATTTGATCAATGGAACAAAAAAGGAAGAACAAATTTTTTCGATATCCTGTTTAGTTTTCGAGATAATATGTGTTGTATTTCCGAAACTTACTATAATGAGATAATGAATTGTATATTACACACATACACATATACGTAGTATCAAATTTTACGGATATAAACTCAGTTTTAAATATAATTTTTGAATGGTATATTTTGGTTTTTATTCATAGAAATTAGTGAAAAATGAACGGGACATCACCAATGAAACCTCATTCTTGGGCAAAGGGTAATTATTTACAAATATGTCTCGGCGTGTAATGACTTCAAAATTATTTAATTACCCTTTGCCTGAAAATGAGGTTTCAATGATGTTGTCCGGTCCATTTTCCACTTACTTCTATCAATACAAACCGTAATATACCTACCGTAATTGTCTATCCAATATAGTAAGTTTTTCAAATTTGACACGTAATATCACGAAAACTAAGCAAAATATCGAAAAATTTCATTGTTTCTTGTTTGTGCTACTCACCAAGTTCTATAAGAATCGATCTTTAATTTTTGTTGCTATGGTAACGGAAAACATTTTTTAGTAATCCCTAGGCTTGACATTCGAAGGGTTGAAAAATACACTTCCGGTCCTCGTCGCCAAAAATCCATTTAGGGGATAACTTCTTAAGCCAAAAATATTATGTGAAAAAATAATTCAGCTCAATCGGAGGTATTCGGTTATTATAATGGTGTAGTTATTAAAAAAATATTAATTGTAATAATAGCGCATTCAATCAGTATGTATAAGTAGCCAACTGCGTATACAGTTTAGCCTTAGGTAGTACATGACTACATACTGTAGGTTTAAATAGCCAATTCAGTATACACATAATTATGTATAAACAGCTAATTTCATATACACACTATATATGTATAAATAGACAATTTCGTATACATACCGTATGTATAAATAGCCAATTGCGTATACATACTGTATGTATAAATAGCCAATTAGTTATACATACTGTATGTATAAATAGCCACATCCAAAATTTTTAGCTCAACATGGCTGACTTTTCAATCGAACTATAAAGCTCCTGACTAGGTACTCGGTTACCTCTATCAGTATATTGGATTCTTATCTGAACAATTTTTTGATACAGTCAAGAATTTGGCCTTAACAAAAATGAAAATTCTCAAAAAAAGTCATCCTGTATTAAAAAATGCATAGATATAAAATTTTCTAACATTTCGTTTCACCATAAACATAAATGTCATTATAATATATGTAGGTATATTAATGTATAATATACAGTTTTATGATATTTAAATTTATTGTATATTTTATAACTTCCGATGATATGACCGAACTGAACCTATGGTCTATATGATGGAAAAACTTAAATATTTTTATAGTCCAATTTTATTGTTTCCAATAATAATAATTCCCTAAATTTGATTATGTTTTAGGATCAAGCTCTGGTCCCACCGGTACGGACGCCCGGCTCACTATCTGCAATGATTGCAAAATTTAATTTTATTACGTAACTCAAATCCAAACTTAAGTAAACTATTAAGTAATACTAAAACTTTTGGGAAATACAAATCAAATTGACCCCTTGAAAATAAAGTCTAGTGCTAATTCGAAGTTTCACTCAATTTTACTTTTCGAGTAATCAAGCCAAATTGAAACTTTACCATAATTTCTAGGGGTAATTTCACCCCTTTAAATAACTACGGCGGCAAATAAAAAAAACTAGAAGTCCGTTATTTTTGCTTCTGCTATACACATAACTTTCATGAAAATAGGGAACTGATACCAGAGAATATTTCCTTGTTAGTCGCTAAACGAACAATTTTTTTCGCCCGACTCGACCTAGCCCCCCCCCCCACCTTTCAGAATTGAAAAAACAAATAGCGCATAATTAGGAGCTATTTATGAGCTTTCGTATTCCATGAATTAAAAATTTTCAGCTCGACACACTGAGCAGGAATTTAATATTTTTAGTGGAGGGGCTGAGTCGAGTTCGAATCACGGCCATAGTGTAATAAACTGATGTGTCCGGGTCTAAACGGATATATGTATATAGCATGTATTTTTTTATATATACATCGAATATAACTTCAAACATCATTAAATGATGCGCGATAAAATTCTGAACACATACATATCAAAATTAAAACAATATGACAATTATGACGAAAATTACATGTCTAAGTTAGACACACATTTTATTTCTTTGAAAAACTGGAGAATAGTAATCCTGTAAAATGAGATAGTAAAAGTTGAAATCCGTAGTTTTTATTGGTACAGCTGTTTAGAGGATGTTTTTCTCTCTCTAATGACGTCAAGAACAAATGTTTATTGTAGCAGGTTAATGTAGAAACTAGTTACTTTGAAGATTGGTGCAAAGTGTCCGGGTCTAGACGGTTTTACGGTAAACCAAACTATTAATCCCAAGACCAATTCCAGACATACTAAGGTGTATACAATAGTTTTATTGAACTAACTTCCTAAATAATGCTCCGATTCTTATGAAATTTTCTAAAAATATTCTTAATGTAATTTATTTAATGAAAATGCAATAAAAAAATGTTCGCCAAAAGATGCATATAATCCCTTACCAAAGTTTCAAACAACCATTTCGAGAAGTCTATACCTTGTAAATTGAATGAAAGTACTTCTGATAAAAAAAATATTTTTCGGAAAGCCTGCCATCTCTCTCTTACCTTGTCTCTAATACGCGTATAACTACCTAGTAACATTCACATAAATGTAATAAAAACTATAAACCATGAATAATATGTAGAGAACGGTTTAAAAAATACACTAGTGAAAAATATAAATAAAATGAAATAATGGTGATGCTATTGTTTCTAACTCATCTAATAAAATACTGAATATAACTATTATATCATGCAGTGTTTTCAAAGTTTTTCACTCCGAACATCAGCCACTCTATGTCAAGCGCTATATGTGGCTTACAAATAAAGGTCCCGAGGCCGGACCTGTAGATTTTGATGAAAATTGGATATATTGTAGAATGCTAAAAAAATGTAAGCAATACGTATTTTTTTTATCGGCGGAAAAACGGTTTGAAGGGGTGAAATCGCCTTTTAAAAATTGTGGTAAAAATTAAATTTTTAAAATATCTCAAAAATGACGGGAGATAGAGCAAATGTTTAAATTGGCGATATACAATTTCTTTAAATTACATCAACAGGAGTGGTTGTAGACACAAATATAACCCAAATTTTTCCGCAATTCTTCCGAAAAAATTAAACAAAAAGTAAAAAAAAAAAAAAAACTATGGGAACTAGGGTATTTGAGTTTCAATATCAATAAGATTTCAGAATTTTTCATAGTAGTATATTTAAACGAGAAATTATTACTTCTGTTAACTTTTTTTATCATTAAATAATTAATATAAAACTAAAAGTAAAAACCACGCTACTAAAAACGTGCCTTTTATTAAAATTACTAGCTGTGGCCCGTGGTTTCACCCACGTAAAATTATCTTAATTATTAGTCAAATTATTAGAACAATTTTAAATTAGATATTCAGAAATTCTGTACATCAATTATTTATAATGCCTGGCTCCGCTCGTCAAACGACTCTAAAGTAGCAATCTTCATATTTCAATAGAATGGCTAATTTCCTCACCTTTGTGTACCTAAATACCCGTATCAATAAGTAGTTTTAGGAGTATTTCCATTTTAGTCCTTGCTTGGCGCACTAAGACAGTAGGGGATAATTTTAATATCACAATTAATTTGGGGGTTATTTGATGGCCTTGGCGGACAATTCTGACCTCCAGGTTCATTCAAATCTTATATTCTAAAATTCTGAGAATAATTCTCGCCTAGTAACCCTAAATTAACCATATTCATATTTCCATAGCATATTTAATTTTCATAAAATATTGTCAAAATCCAAACATTTAATCTTAATCCTATTACGAGTAGATAGTGCTGGGGGTTAATTTTGAACTCACTTTGCATTTAAATTAAATATTCTAAATTTCTTTATAAAATCAGTTTTTTCTAGTGTTCTGCACCGTTCGTCCAATGATCTTAAAATAGATATATATATATATATATATATATATATATATATATATATATATATATATTATATATATATATAGTGTACAGTGGAAACTCGATATTTCGTCACTCTGTAACTCATCATATTCTATAACAATTCGTCGCTCCTAAAAAAAATGTACGTAGTGTAGTTGTTTTTCTAATTAACTTTTGAAATTTAAATAGAAAATACCCCTGTCGCAGCATCTGCATAACATAGCGAATTTCCAAATCTTGGGCACTGGCGGATCTCATCTAAGACCTGTACCTATTTAAAATAGTTTAGCTTTCTAAGAGTAAAAGAATTTTTAAAATCGGTTGGGTAATTAGTTTTGGTATTTTTGGGGACGCAAGAACCCGAACGAATTTTGTGCAGCATAGTTGTATCCATCTAAAATAATTTAGTTCTCTAGCAGTGAGAAATTTTTAAGCATCGGTTCGATAGCTTATTACTGGCGTTTTCGGATCTGCAAGATCCCGGTGGACCTCATTAAAAAATCAGCTCGACCGTATATTCTAGGCGGACTTTATGTAATATATATATATATATATATATATATATATATATATATATATATATATATATTATATATATATATATTCAAAACCCGTTGTGTAGCATTCTACGCCGCATTTGCATCCGCAGGACAGTTGTGGATCTCAGATAACACAACCTGTACCTATCTAAAATAGTTTACCTCGGTAATAGTAAAAAAGTTTCAAAATCGGTCAGTTATTTTATTTTTGCACTTTTAGGTCCTACTGACACTTCAGACCTTACATAACGTAATCTATATGTATCTAAAATGGCTTAGCTCCCCAACAGTGAAAAAATTTTCAAAATCGGTCGGTTAGTTTATTTTTCACACTTTTGGATCCGATGGACCCTGGCAGACTTTACATAACGTAATCTATATTTATCTAAAATAGTTTAGCTCTGTAACAGTGAAAAAATTTTCAAAATCGGTCGATTAGTTTATTTTTACCACTTTTGGGTCCCGTGGACCCTGGCGGACCCTAAATAACGTAATGTATGTCTATCTAAAATAGCTTAGTTCCGCAACAGTGAAAAAATTTTCAAAATCGGTCGGTTAGTTTATTTTTGACACTTTTGGATCCCATGGACCCTGGCAGACCTTACATAACGGAATCTATATTTATCTAAAACAGTTTAGCTCTGTAACAGTGAAAAAATTTTCAAAATCGGTCAGTTAGTTTATTTCTGACACTTCTGGATCCTATGGACCCTGGCAGACCTTACATAACGGAATCTATATTTATCTAAAACAGTTTAGCTCTGTAACAGTGAAAAAATTTTCAAAATCGATCAGGCTGTTTATTTTTGACACTTTTGGGTCCTATGGGCCCAGGCGGACCTTACATAACGTAATCGATATTGATCTAAAATAGTTTAGCTCTGTAACAGTGAAAAAATTTTCAAAATCGGTCAGTTAGTTTATTTTTGACACTTTTGGGTTCTATGGACCTTGGTGGACCTTACATAACGTAATTTATATTTATCTAAAATAGTTTAGCTCTGTAACAGTGAAAAAATTTTCAAAATCGGTCAGTTAGTTTATTTTTGACACTTCTGGATCCTATGGACCCTGGCAGACCTTACATAACGGAATCTATATTTATCTAAAACAGTTTAGCTCTGTAACAGTGAAAAAATTTTCAAAATCGATCAGGCTGTTTATTTTTGACACTTTTGGGTCCTATGGACCCAGGCGGACCTTACATAACGTAATCGATATTGATCTAAAATAGTTTAGCTCTGTAACAGTGAAAAAATTTTCAAAATCGGTCAGTTAGTTTATTTTTGACACTTTTGGGTCCTGTGGACCCTGGCGGACCTTACATAATGTATTCTAAATCTATCTAAAATAGTTTAGCTCTGTAACAGTGAAGAAATTTTTAAAATTGGTCGTTTAGTTTATTTTTTACAATTATGGGATCAGTAAATCCTGGCGAAACTCATACAAGTCTAGTACTCTAACAGTAAGAAAAGGGTTCTAAGGATCTCATATAACTTATGGCAGTCCGTAAACTTCTTGCGGAAATCATTTAATTAATTAATTCAAATACTTTAACTTACTAACTGTGAAAAAAATTTTAAAATCGATTGGTTAATTAATTTCTGGCCTTTTTAGGTCCCGAAAACCTTGACCTCACATAAAATACCTTAAATCCATTTGAAATGGTTTAATTTTTTAACATTATTAATTATTAGTGAAAAAATTTTCAAAATCGATTCAAAATATTTTTCCGTACATACATATGTACATTGTACATATTTTGTTTTATTTCATATATTTAATAATATTATATCATAACATAATCTTCAATTTCTTGTTTACTTAAAAATTCAATAAAAAAAAAAAAAAATTCTTCATTACATTAGCTTAGAAAATCTGATTAATTTACATTTTTTAACATGGGATAGAACCATGCTAATTATAATGCAATAAATGAGAAACAAAACTCTATACATGTATGTGTGTTATATCACATATATGTGAATAGTTTTCACTTGTTCTCACAAAATTCTTTAATAAAAAAGTGAAATATTTTTATACTTAATAAAGAACTGAGATATAAATATAAATTACTTATTAGACTAACAAAGAAAGAATAAAAGTGAAAATTTACATTTTCTCGAAAAATACTTAAAATAGAAAGAAAATTATAAGAATATTTTCTTCATAATTTTTTTTTTCCTTTTCAACGATGTAAAAATTGAACTGCCTTATGATAGGATCGAATGATAAAAAATGGCCAGAAAACCTACTTCTGGGCATCCGACGTGTCTGGCTAACGAACTTAGCCAAGCCAATTCAGAATCCAGTCCGCACACAAAATTTCATAAGCGTTAGACGTTTCGTTCGAGAGTTATCGTGGGAACACATAAATATATATATATATATATATATATATATATATATATATATATATATATATATATATATATATATATATATATATATATATATATATATAAATTTTAGTGAATATCATTTTCGTATTCTAGGGACCTCAAAACAGATTTCTGCCATAGTCCCGGACTCAGATTGCGTCATGACACCTATTGTAATAGCTGAATTTCGAGTTTTCGAAATTCGCTAAAAATTATAGTGTGTCGTACCTAGTTGTAAAAATTCCATTAAAAAAGAAATACTTAAAATAAAGAGATATCTTTCTTTAAATAAGTAAAAATATTTAATTAATTTTTCTCTTTGTTTTTCATTTTCAGACATATTTCATAATTCGTCTATTTCTGTAATTCATCGCCCCTCCGGTCTTGAGCATGATGAATTGCCGAGCTTCTACTATATTTAATTTCCATGCCTTGAAACTTTCCGTAGACACCCATATTGATAACCTTAGAAGCATTTGAATTTCGAAACTTTTTTGAAGTCCGAATGTTTTAGAGAACATTTCTGAACCTGCATTAATCGTCCAGCCATTAATTTATTGCGTTTTATATTACTCCAGAATCCTAGGCAATAATTTTAATCTCACTTAATTTTTTCAAAATATCAATATTGTTCAAGTAAAATTTAGTCAAGATTCGCCGTCTTTTTTAGACCATTTTTGGGTCCTCAGCACCCTTGGGGGTCATTTCAACTTCACATTCGTTTATTTCATGACCTCAGTAATGTTTTAGTAAAATTTGGCCAAAATCCATCCATTCTAGAGAGCTTTCATTTTTTAGGATCTCAATACTATTTCAGCAAAATCTGATAGAGATTCGTCCAGCCGTTTACTTTAGAATAGTCTATATTAGAATATAGGGTATCACGTATCCACCAGTGAGCCAATTTTTGAAAGTTGCTCTGCTCGTCAAACGACTCCGTAGCCGTATTCTTATTTCAGAAATATAGGTACCTAATTTTAACAGCTTGTAACTTTTCTGTAGACAACCATACTTATTTAGATTTTTGGGAGTGGAGTACTTTTGGTCATTTAGTTTTGCGTAATTTTTATTGTTTTAGACTCCTGGGGATCAATTTTAAACTGACGTTTATTTATTCCGAGATTTTAAAAGGGTTTGTGTAACATTTAGTCAAAATTCATCAAAACCATTTATTTGAAATTTTTGAAAATAGTATTTTGTACAGTAAATAAGTAATTTCATAGTAGATATAGGTAAAAATATTTTAGGTGGTATCTATATAGAAATATTTATTAATACTTAAAAATTACAAAAATTATTTTTTTCCAAACACTTAGCAACAACTTAAAAATTGTATAATTTTTTGATAAATTGGCCACAGATTGCTGTATTACAGTAATAAAAAACTAATATTATACGGTTTTTCGTAAATTTCGACGATTAGACAAAAAATTTTGCAAAACCTTTTCGTAGCAAGAGCCTACGATCAAATAGGGACCTATATGCCAAATTTCAAGTTTGTAGGTATTGTAGTTTTGAAGATTTTGTGATAGGTGAGTGAGTGAGTGTATGAGTGGTATTTCTCTTTTATATTAAAATTATACTCCCGTATAAAGGTACAAATTTGCAAAAATAATGAAATAGCACATAAATAAACCTCGGTCTCAATTACCTTTGTGATTTATAATAATAAAAAATCAAGTATCATCATTAGTAAAAGTCAGCCACTGCTCTTTGGAGGTTTCAACTATTCCTTGATTTTTTGCTTTTTTCTAACACGTCTAGCGACACTCTAATATTGTACGTGTATTGAGTTAGTATCCAGCTAGTGCCTTTTAGGGATTCCACATTATTCTTCCCCCACTTCTCTCATTTTTATATCGGAATTCAATGGTATTGTTAAATGTTTTTAAACTATTTTATTTACATACTAATACAAGTAGGCGTATAGTAAATATACAAAATTTAAAAAAAAAGTGAACTTACTTTTATAACAAATGTAATGCATAAATATTAGGGAAGTTAAAAACGTTATTAAAGTCACTTTTTATTTATAAAATAGAATTTTGGATTTTTTGGGAAGAAAAAATACCTTCAACAAGGTCTTCCAATTCACTGTTTAAGGTCTTTTTTTTTAATATTTAAAAAGAAAAAAAACACAAAGAGTATTGGCAGGTAAGCATGGGTAGGAATGCCCTTGAACGTATGTGTTTCTATTGAATTTGAATTGTGTTAATTTTTTTTTGCTGCTAACTGCTATCGACATAAAATTAAAATTTACTGAAATTCAGCCCTTAAAAACTTAACCCTTTTTTAAAGCCCCGATCAGCCGGATACTTATCATCAGTTTTGAAAACACCAGAGTGACAATCCGCTAGTACCCTTCCAACCACATTTAGATGTCGTGAAAATACCGAAGATGTAGCGTAAAATTTGACTTCCGTGATGCGGTCCCGCTGCTCACGGCGTTTTTTTGCGCATATGCGATTTTTTTTATCTAAAAAAAGTAAGGTATATGATTGTATTTCAATCATTTAAAGTTGCTTAAAGCATTTAAAGGGTAAAAAGGGTATGTTCTGGAGACCACTGAATGTTTAAGTTCAATTGATATTATTACAACTTGGGGAAAACATAAAACCAAATACCTATAAAAATTAGTATGAACATTTTTAAAATTCAGTCGGCGCAAATATTTTAATTCTTTTATTTCAAACTCATTCCACCCAGAAGAAATGTTAGGAATTTCTCTATCAAAAAACATTAAAAATACAAACAGCATCGTATTTTATTGTTCAGTTACTATCCAACATTAAATTTGAAAAAAGGCTTTTATGTTTTTTTTTCTTTTTTCCCGTATAGACGTCATACATTCCAATATACATACATAGGCGAATACGAACGAGTAGATATAAATACGTGTCTGCGACAAAAGAGACACGTTTTATTTTACGTCTTTATTTTTTATGAAAATAGTAAACTAAGTTATTTTTTTTATTTATGTACTTTATAGCAGTACTATTGCTTATAGTATTTTACTACACATAGAGGTATCATAAATTTATAGATATGACAAACCGGCGTTGATTATATACTTATATTTTTATTATTTAATTGCTTCATAGCAATTTTTCCTTAATACTTGAAAATAGGTGCCCCGACAAAACCTACCATTTGGTTTGTCGCGACATAACGTACCACTCGGGGCTGTATTACAGTATATACACTTTGAAGAAGTAAAATCGCCCTTTAAAAATTTGAGATTGAAAAATTTATTTTTCAAGTATCCCGAAAACGGTAAGCGATAGAGCAAAAGTTTAAACTGACAATAATGTTTTTTAAAGATCTATCTATTGGTATGCAGTCTGTTTAAACAATATCAACAAGGATGGTTGAGGGTTAATTTTGTGAAAAGACGGCAGAAAATAAAAAGAAAATATTGAAATCTGACTTGTAGATATCAAACCTACTAAAAAAAATTTTTCAGTTTCTGAATATTAAGCCTAGGGGTAGTTTAGTTTGAAGTAACTGACAAGAAGATGCACCCAGAGTGAAATTCGTAATTTCGATGAAACTTCGCTGGTGTGTAGAATGGGCAAAAATAAGAGATCCGTATTTTCTTTTATCGGCCATCTTCCACGTTTAAGGACTGAAACCACCCCCTAAAGTTGGGGCTGGTTTCAGTCCTTAAACGTGGAAGATTGTCCGTAAAACCGTCCGATACCGTAAAACCATCTAGACCCGGACACTTTTTATATTATTTGGTTAATTTTATATTTATACATGTTTCCTTCATAGATATCACCAATAAAGGTATTACTATTAGAAAGAGTATATATTATTTGTTATATCCATGACCCATTTGTTTCATTATAAGTAAAAATAAAAAAAATAATAATTAGTAAGTGTCCGGGTCTACACCCTAAATCAGTCTTAACCCGGACACTTACTTAAATAATGCAATAACATGCTAACCAACCTCTCCTGTCAGGTTTAGGATAGTGTTTTATATCGTGTGATGTCTTTGAACCTGTCAAAGACTTCAAAATATTTTGTGGGAAGGTAGAGGGGGAATGCATAGTATGTCTCTCTAGGAAGTAAACATACAATATGACACCAGAAGGAGGCATAAACCGCGTGATCATGGGGGGAATATTAACGTAGGGATAGGTAGTGGGAGTTACAGCTGGTGCGAATCGCGGCCATAGTGTAAAAAACTGATGTGTCCGGGTCTAAACGGATATACATATATAGCACGTATTTTTTTTTTATATATACATGGAATACAACTTCAAACATCATTAAATGATGCGCGATAAAATTCTGAACACATACGTATCAAAAATAAAAAATATGACAATTATGACGAAAATTAGATGTCTAACAAGGAAAGGGCAAGAAGTCGAAAATTCAAAAAAATCTGAAACTTTGTCAGTATATAGAGGGTGGCTACTTAATAACATAAAAAATATCAGTTGCTGCTAAAAAACGTTTTTAAGGGGTGAAACATCCCCTTAAAGTTGGAACTCAAAAATTTAAAAATCGATGAAATTTTGTTTATAGGTACCTTAAAAAGTTCTAGTAACAAATATAACATTATTTTTTGCATTTACATATTTTTAAGGGTTGAAACCACCCCTCAACTGTGTACTTAAAAATTTAAAAATTGGTGATATTTTGTTTATATATACTATACAGAGCTCTAATAATAAATATAACATTATTTTTTGCACTTACAAATTTTTAAGGGTTGAAGTCACCCCTTCAAATGTGTACTTAAAAATTTATAAATTGATTTTGCATCCATAATTTTAAGGGGTTGAAACTACCCCTTAATATGTGTACCTAAAAATTTCTAAATTTATGATATTTTGCTTACATATACTGTACAGAACTCTAGTAATAAATATAACATTATTTTTTTCATCCACAAATTTTCAAACCACCCCTTCAAGTGCGTACCTAAAAATTTGAAAATTGGCGATATTGTGTTTACATATATTACATAGAGACCTAACGATAAATATATTATAAATATATTCTTTCACACAGTTCTAGGGAGTAAAACACCCCCTCGAAGTTGTAAACTAAAAATTTCAAGACTGACAAAATTTTGTTTACATATACGACAAACACAACAATTTTACAATAAATATAATAATAATGTGTAAAATTAACAATACAGATAGATTTTAAATAGTGTATATTAGACTACAGTGTAGTACATGTAAACAAAATTTCGTCATTTTTTGCTTCTAATTTCCACTTTGGAAAGGATAACCACTATAAATGTATGGAAGCAAAAAAAAAATTATTAATCCATTTTTATGTGACGATATTATGTGAATAAAATCTCGGAATTTTTAAACTTTCGACAGCTGAAGGGGTGTTTTCACCCCCTTAAAAAATGTCTAGGTATAAAAAATTATATTATATTTATTACTAAAATTCTTTATAGTACCTATATATAAATAAAATTTCGTCAATTTTAAATTTTCTTAGCACACATTTGAAGGGGTGGTTTCACTCCTTAAAAATGTGTGGACACAAAAAATTTATTAGAATTTCGTATAATGTCTAAAAACAAAATATCATCAATTTTTAAATTTTTTAGTGCACATATGAAAGGGTGGTTTCAACCCCTAAAAATTTGTAGATGCAAAAAATAATGTTATATTTATTATTAGAGCTCTGTATAGTATCTATAAACGAAGTATCATCAATTTTTAAATTTTTATGCACACATATGAAGGGGTGGTTTCAACCCTTAAAAATATGTAAATGCAAAAAATAATGTTATATTTTTTACTAGAACTTTTTAAGGTACGTATAAACAAAATTTCATAGATTTTTAAATTTTTGAGTTCCAACTTGGAGGGGATGTTTCACCCCTTAAAAACGTTTTTTAGCAGCAACTGGTATTTTTTATGTTATTAGATAGCCACTCTCTACATACTGACAAAGTTTCAGATTTTTTTGGATTTTCGACTTCTTGCCCTTTCCTTGTAAGTTAGACACACATTTTATTTCTTTGGAAAACTGTAGGGTAGTAATCCTGTAGAATGAGATAGTAAAAGTTGAAATCCGTAGTTTTTATTGCTACAGCTGTTTAGAGGATGTTTTTCTCTCTCTAATGACGTCAAGAATAAATGTTTATTGTTGCAGGTTAATGTAGAAATTATTTACTTTTAAGATTGGTGCAAAGTGTCCGGATCTAGGCCCCCTGTCCGTGCCTAGACGGTTTTACGGTATATTTACAATTAGGTATTACGTAATATAGTTATAATAATTATAATACGTATTAAATTTATACCTACTGCAATAAGTACATATATCTATCATTATTTAACGCATTACTTTCTAATAAATATGATGGTCTTTGTTCATTGCATCAATTTGGATGGACCTGAAATGGTTTTGTAATATACCTGTGTTGACAAACATTATATATTTATACTATATTATTGCAAGTTCAACGATGCAACATTTAATTTAAATCAAATTGTCAAATGCACAATCCAAGTGTCGTGTTTTTCTGTTTGAATAAGTAAATAATAAATTTATACTTCAAAAACAGTGATCTCTTTGACTCCATTTATCCTATTTATACTATAAGCACAGTACATAAATATATTACTGCATTTATGGTCATCAATTTAAATAAATCATCCTACGATAATACTACACGTCACATAAAATCATTGAAATTATTTCAAGTTTAATAAATTAATAAAATTATCATACGCAGGGCCTAGACAAATCCAACCAGAATCCAATTATCTAGAATATATATCAAAAAATATAAAATTTTTTTTCATTTTCATTATTTACGAATAAATAATCTATACTAATATAATAAAGAGAGAAAGTTTGTTTGTATATCCGAAATAAACTCAAAATGTACTGGACCGATTTTGAAAATTGTTTCACTGTTAGAAAGCTAAGCTGTTCCAGATTAATATAGGATAAGTTATATGAGGTCCTCTGAACCTTAGTGACCTAAACAGCGCCTAAAGTAAACTACTCAATCTACCTTAAAAATTTTTTCACTGTTACAAAATTAAACTGTTCCGTCATTGACATTAGCGAGCGCCAAATGCTCCTAAATTAACTACCCAACCGATTTTGAAATTTTTTACTGTTGGGAAGCTAAATAAGGACATAGGTTATATTAAATGTCATGTTATATTATATTAGATTGTATTAGGTTGACCAGAATTCTGGAGAAATTTCTTCTCAAATAGTGTTGAGTTATGAGAGAAGTTACCGTGAGGTTAGAATTGTCCGTCGGGGCATCAGAGACCAAAACAGAGCTTAAAATAAACTCCTAGACGAAACTTGTGTAGCAAAATTATAGTGATTATGGACCACTGGGTAGAAATTAAGGTCATAGTGATTGTGTGCCACTTAGTAAGACTACTGTGATTACGGGCCACTGCATAGTACGGTCAGAGTAATAATGAGCTACTAAGTAGCAAGATAAGAGTGACTGTGAACCACTGGATAGTAAGGTCATAACGATTATGGACTACTGAGTGGTCAAGTCATAGTGATTAAGGATCACTAAAACCGAAAAATAAATTTTGATTCGGCGTAATGGAGTTTTCATTGCATTTTTAGGTTATAATTAATAAAATAAATAAATACCTATAATTATATCAGTCCCTCATCAACTACTGACCCCAACTCCTCGCTTTCGAAATGGGTGGAATGGGGCCAAAATTTACTTCTGCCGACATTCAGATATTTTTTACATATGAAAACCGTGAGCCACAGCTATAAAATATGTATACCACTTGTGATATATATATATATATATATATATATATATATATATATATATATACGATATATATACGATATATATATATATATATATATATATATATATATATATATATATATATATATATATATATATATATATATATATATATACGATATATATATATATATTGTATATATATATATATATATATATATATATATATATATATATATATATATATATATATATATATGTATATACATATATATAATATATATATACATATATATATATATATATATATATATATATATATATATATATATATATATTAGTATATATACTGTGTGAGTTTTTCGAGAGTTGCCATTTTTATTACAGCCAAACCGTTGATTTAATCGAAAAATTGTTCAAATAAGAGTTGTAGATATCGACGGGGGCAACTGATTCCTCTAGTCAGGAGCTTTATAGCTCTTATGGTTTTCGAGCTATGATACAAACCTATAGATTTTTAAATGAGACTATATATTAATTTTTCGATAAAACTGATCTAATGCGTTAATTAACAACATAAAAAAATTTTTTACCCAAGTTTAATTTTTTAATTTTTCTTTAATTTATCAGTTAGACGGTAAAAATATGCATATGTACTTCAGGCTACTTCAACCGATAGTGTTTTTCTTGCTTACATTTCCATTACATCCAAGAAAAGAACCTTTCCCAGTACCATTTCTATCATAAAAATTTGGTTGTACTAGAAATGGCAACTCTCAAAAAACTCACACAGTAAATATATATATATATATATATATATATATATATATATATATATATATATATATATACATATATATATATACATGTACGTATATATATATATATATATATATATATACATATATATATATACATGTACATATATATATATATATATATATATATATATATATATATATATACTGTGTGAGTTTTTCGAGAGTTGCCATTTTTATTACAGCCAAACCGTTGATTTAATCGAAAAATTGTTCAAATAAGAGTTGTAGATATCGACGGGGGCAACCGATTCCTCTAGTCAGGAGCTTTATAGCTGTTATGGATTTCGAGTTAAGATACAAACCTATAGATTTTTAAATGAGACTATATATTAATTTTTCGATTAAACGGATCTAATGCATTAATTAACAACATAAATGAGCAAAAAAAATTTTTTTACCCAAGTTTAATTTTTTAATTTTTCTTTAATTTATCAGTTAGACGGTAAAAATATGCATATGTACTTCAGGCTACTTCAACCGATAGTGTTTTTCTTGCTTACATTTCCATTACATCCAAGAAAAGAACCTTTTCCAATACCATTTCTATCATAAAAATTTGGTTGTACTAGAAATGGCAACTCTCAAAAAACTCACATGGTATATATATCTATCTATCTATCTATCTATCTATCTATATATATATATATATATATATATATATATATATATATATATATATATATATATATATATATATACAAGGTGGTCCAGAATTATGTACCGTAATTGCTAGAGCTGGTAGTACGTTCAAAAATAATGGTACCTGTTCATGTACACTTTTTTTCAAAACTCAATAATAAGGGAGATACAACTCTGTAAAGTGGTGAAACGAAAGCCATTATTTCTTAAATATTTTCCAAACGCTTTTGAATAATGGATTGATATTTTAGGGGTACTTATTTTGCGTTAGAAGGATTAAATTTATGTCAACACTTATTCCACAACTCATGACTAAGGGGTGGTTTTGGGTGGTAGGTGTGAGTTATCACGTCTTTTCTTTTGTAACTTGCAATTATTTAAGCAAAGTCCTTGATAATATGATTCCTCAGACAATTTCACGCAAAAAAGGTATACTTATTACATTTCGATAAATATTACCGTTTTCGAGTAATTTAAAGTAGAAGTATCTATTTCCAAATTATCCCCTAATCATAAGTGATGGAACAATTGATACCATAATTTTAATTATCTTAATGTTCATACGCACCCCTAGGTTATGAATCGAGTAATCAAAAGCGCCCAAAATTGTTTTTAAAAGAAGAAGTTAGTTTCGTTCCACCCCTCTACATTTTACCCCTCTGCTTTATCTCCCTTATTATTGAGTTCTGGAAAAAAGTGTAGATGAAAAGGTACCATTATTTTTGAACGTACTATCAGCTCCAGCAATTACGGTACATTATTCTGGACCACCCTGTATATATATATATATATATATATATATATATATATATATATATACACCACAAATCCGATTTTACGTAGTGGTCGGTGGAAATTTAAGGGGAAGTACGTAAAATCGGAAGATCAGGGGCGTCAGTAAACTTTTGTTTTGGGGGGTTGGTAAATATTATTTATCTGAATTTATTTAAAACAATATTATCTTAAGAGACAATTTACACTTAAAATTCGGTTGTGTAGACAAAGGAAATCGAATGTTATACTAATGAATATGAGTGACAACTTTTAGAAAACTGTCCAAAAATCAACTTCACTATCGCATTCATCAGCGTAAAAGACGCTAAATAGCAGAAGCTGACAAAAATTCTAGAATATTCTACTCGTGAACTGGCAAAGATACCAAAAAACAAACTTCACTATTGAATTGCGCACTAAAAATTAGATTAAGCAGCGCATTTTCACAAAAATTCTAGAATGTTCTATTCGTCAACTAACAAAGATATCGAAAAATCGACTGTACCATTTAATTGGTCATCGAATAAAAGACGGAATAGCACATTTTCATAAATGTTCTAGAATATTCTATTCGTCAGATAGCAAAAATTCTTTGTCAAAATCGGACATTTGGTTTACATTGGTTTAATTTCGGTTGGACAATTAAGTGGTGCAGTAGATTTTCCAATATCTTTGTTAGTTGACAAATAGAATATTCTAGAACATTTCTCAAAATATGTTATTTGGTCTCTTTTTTGGTACTCAAATCAATGGCGACGTTTGTTTTTGAATATCTTTGCTAGTTGACGAATAGAATATTCCAGAACATTTGTCAAAATGTGTAATTTGACCTCTTTTTCAATGGACAATTAAATGATACAATTGATTTTTCAATATCTTTGCTAGTTGACAAATAGAACATTCTAGAATTTTTGTCAAACTACACTGTTTAATCTCATTTTTAATAACCAATTCAACGGTGAAGTTTGTTTTTTGATATCGCTGCTAGTTGATGATTAGAATATTCTAGAATTTTACGTTACTTATTTTGCATTTGCATTTTGCATATTACGTATACCGAATATGTGCATATATATCTTCAGTGAAATTTTAAAATTTTTAAAGGCTACGAGACCCTCAGACAATATTACCTACGGCCCTGACTCGGGCTTGGTACATAAATTTTCACCAACACAGACAAACAACAACATATCTGTGAGAGGAGAACCCCACTAAATCGCTGACGTCACTACGTAAAATCGGAGTACGTACCATTGGATGGCCACTGTATATATATATATATATATATATATATATATATATATATATATATATATATATATATATATATGTATATATATATATATAAAATATGAAAATTAATTCTGTACCTCTAATTTGTATTATAACGTGTATAAAACCTGTTCAATATATACAAATATACACATAAATAATAATAATAATGCTAGTATTGTAAAAAGTTCTAATTTCAAAATGGTTACTCACTTGTGCATCTTATCAGTCCAACAGATTATTACTATACTGTTCCTACAGCATATCTTTAATAAGTTTTAGCTTCAAAATTAACAATTACTAATTCTGAACAATTTTTATTATCAAAAAAAGTTTGTGGTGTTGGTATCAAAAACCTATATCTAAGCACCTGGAAACACTAAAATTAAATTTATAAACTATACAAATATGTATAAAGTTGTAAGTAAGTATGCAGTTTCTTTCAGTTTATTTTAACACAATCCAGTTTAGTTTGCACAAAGTTGCGAAATAAAATATTTTCTCTTCTATTTGTCGATCGGTAATATTACAGCAGATATATTTCAAGAAACATTCTCATATAAATAAAGAGTTTGAAAAAGACAGAAAATGGGGCAACCTAAATATGTAAGTATATTATGTACTTCTCCGTACGAGTAATAAGATACATACAGATTAAGATTATATTAAAAATAGACTAAATAGCTGAATAAAGTGAATAAAATATAAATAATTTTATCAATAAATTGTCTATACCTTAAGTTTCAAAAAAACGCGTTTGATATTTCATATGAAAATTCTTATACGCCAGTTTGTGAGAATATATTAAAACCCCCTAACTTCACCTATTGAACTTAACTTTACCATACGATAAATATATGTAGGTATCGGGTATGTAATACCTCTATATATCGATATTGAGTTTTAATATTTTTTATAACTCATCCCCCGCAGTGTCGAACATTTAAAAAAAAAAATCATTAAAATCGCGGCATTAGTTTTGTTTGTATAACCAAAAATAGGTAGTTCCAATTCTAAATAATTACCCACTGGTTTATCGAAGTAAGTGTGGAAACTACAGATAAAATATGATCCATGGTGTTATGAACACTATATAATATTATTATATATTGTAATCAGAAATCGTCATCGTAAAGTCGGTGAACTTTCTGGACACACACTTGGTAGTAATATTGATCTAGATAAGGGTTGTGCTAGGTTTACGGTCTATGCTATTTGGGATAAATGAGAATAAAAATCACTATGTATTCGAAACTGCCCTGGTTTGTCTTTATTTATTTATATATATATATATATATATATATATATATATATATATATATATATATATATATATATATATATATATATATAGTTGTAGCGGGCGAAATAACGATATTTTCTCGATTTTTTTTTCAACAGTTAAATAAATATCTATTTAAAAACTGTTAGCAACATCAATTAGTACATGTTTTGAGATACTTGTTAAATCTTTTTCATTAAAAGATATTCAAAAATAACAGAACTACGTTGTATTTCAGGAGCGCCTTTTTCTGGGCATCAGTTGCGGAGGACACAATAATTCGAGAACGTTTCATCTGAAATTAAAATTTCAAAAATATTTCGTTAATATAATATTTTATTGTCTAGTCGATGACGAAAGGATTTGTTAAAATTTTAAATTTAAAAAAAAAATGGATACGATTTTAACAAAAAGTTTACTTTTTCAAAGTGTAAAATTTTCGATTCTTTTGCTCTAAAAAAATTAAAAAAAAAAAATGAAAATGCTCCGTCAGTGACTAGGTATTATCATAGTAAATAAGTAGTATAAATTTGGTATTGATTGGATTGATAGTTTTTTATTAATCGTGTCCACCGCAAAGGTACTTTTAAAAAAATACGATTCTGAGATAATCGAGTTTAAAATAACAAGTTTGTTTCTTTCATATTCAATGTTGATTGTTCGGAAAGTCTATGCACAACTGTTCCAAAGTTTCAAGGCCATACATTTTGGTTAATATAATATGCGGCGAAAGTTGACGTATCACTTATATTTTACGGAGTGGCAGCTGCTTGATTCAATGGCAGCTACACAGGAGCAGCCGCGGGAGCTGCTTGAAGTAGTACGCTATCCTAAATAGTTATAGTCGGATCTAATGCTTCGATCGTTACGAAATATAGTGAGAGTGTTCTTGAGATAATGTACTTAAAGAATATGCAATAAAAAAATTATAAACTTTTCCGACTATCACAACTGTATATAACCTCTTAAAAAATTGCTTATAATTTTTTGTTGATTATTTATGTGTTGTGTTATGTTTTCCGGTCATTGAATTATCTGTTCGTTTATTTTGACTTATTTTTTTTTAACTGGAATAAATAGTAAGTTGTTTTGCCTTATTTTAAGCATTTATATTTCTTTATTGATGGTCAATGCGTCGTTATTGTCCATGTTACCGGTAATAAATTTTATTGCCGTCCCTAGTCTATCTATTAAGTCTCGGTTTGTTGAGCACATACATTTTCGTCTGGAAAGACTGTAATTAAGTTTATTGCATCTGAAAAGTACCTGGTAAAATGAGAGTTTTGTCCAAGAATTTTTTTTATGATATACACTGTCGTCCCGCCAGATGTTTAGATATAATTAAATAAAATTCCTGTGTATTATATACACATTAATATATTGACCCAAAAATGATATGTGATATAATTTATTTTACACATTATTCTAATTTTTTATGTGGTCTCGCCTATTTCGAGTATATTTGGATCATTCGAATCAGCTTATATAGAAATATGAACAACTGATTCAAAATAAAAAAAGCGGTACCGAATCCACTGCCCAATTTCTGTTTCATTAGGGCTACTTAGGGTCAATGACCCTGAGTAGACCTCATGGGATCATTTAAATTTGGATGGCAATGTAGTGGCTCGTAATGCTGGCACGGTTGACTTCAAAGCCGTTAAAAGTAAAATTTCTTTGCGGGTTTTTTTTAAATATTGGGATGTTAATTTTGACTTTTGGGCCTTACGCCAGCAGCTCGGGGAAATTTGAAATTGATACCCTCTACTATTAAATGTTCCAAATTTTTTTAAAAATTTTTTATTAATATTATACTGCACTTTGACAACTAATAAGTTTGTTTTTTAGGCAATACCTATTTAAATTTTTTAATACAGAAAAGACATACAGGTACTTATTACAAATATACTATAATAATATAAAATAACTAATGTTACTAAATATAGGTGTATTTATTTCAAATATCCTGTATTTATAGAATATATAAAATATAATATGTATGTATATGAATGTTAAACATCATAGATACATAGGTATTTATTTTCTATACTAAAATAATTTGAATAAAAGTGGATATTACCGGTCATAAAATCGGACGAAAATGTAATCATAAAAAGTAAGCGACCGAACGAAAAAAGGTTTATTACTTAATTGCGATAATTAAAATGGAAGAAACTGTCGTTGCCCGTTTCTTCCGTTTGGTGTAAAACTAGTTAAACAAATTTTCTAATCTTCTGTGTTTTTGTATATATAGTATTTATGAATGCCGGAATTTTGCGAACACGGAAATTTGCGAACAGCGGAATTTTGCGAACAGTTATGATTTTTATTACCTGAGACTGACCGGGTAAGATTACCTATATATTTGAATAGCGGAAATTTGCGAACACTTAGTTTTTTACACTTCCACTTAGAATATAGCAAAATAAGGTGAACGCTCCTTTATTATGTATTTAAACAAAATGTCTTGGAATATTATTTTTATAGAAAATGTGCAAGTAAATATGTTATTACCCATTATAAAAGAGAAAAATCGACAAGTTCGACATTTAATCAGCATGTACATTGTATAAGAATATAAGGTATTGCATCATTAGGTTTGTTTACAGATGTATTATTCAGA
Source organism: Brachynemurus nebulosus (assembly GCA_035578155.1). Taxonomy (NCBI): domain Eukaryota; kingdom Metazoa; phylum Arthropoda; class Insecta; order Neuroptera; family Myrmeleontidae; genus Brachynemurus; species Brachynemurus nebulosus. The sequence continues at coordinate 4,507,730 of JAPWDM010000024.1, forward strand.
ATTTTCATAATATTATAAAAATGAAATAAAATAAAAATATGTGAAATATATGAAATATAATAAACATTTTACTATAAAAAAGAATAATATTTTGCGCATAATTGATTAGTAAGATATTAAAGATTAAAGTAATGTGAAAAACTTAAATTTTCCTGTTTATTTACTAATTTCGTGATTTGCTGTAAGCATTTATGACGGTACACTATTTTCCTAACACCAAATTGATTTCCATCACAACTTATCCAAGCTTTGGCCTGGCAAAATGATAATAGCTATTATTATTTCGATCGCAATATTCCTTTGCATTTTGTTGATTTCTGGCGCAAACACATCTACGTTATAATATTTTCCTTAGAATGCCGAAATTTTCGGTAAGCAAATCCATTGTACTGAGCACATGAGCTCTGTTGGTTAAGACGATTTCCGTATTGCTAGTTACAACGTAAATGAGATAAGCTAGACGATAACCATGATTTATATTGATATTTAGCACTTTAGCGGTGTCTCATTACAAGAAAATTCTAAGGAATGTGTTTTATGGTGGATGTAGATAATAAAAAGTAAATAAATAGTACGTATTTACCAAAAAGCAGTTTTCTTTTAAAATATTTAAAAATATACCGTTAATTCTGATTACTTTGTTGTGTTACATATAGATGATAATAATGGGCGTACACATTCCCTTTTCAAAAAATTTAAGCAGCATTACTTAAATTATTTAGGATTTCCAAACTAACATAATTAAGTTTGTCTTTACGTTTTGTCATTTTATTGGTGTATTTATTAACAATTAGAATTATTTCTCCTTCGTTTAATATTGTTATCTACTGTAATAAAATAATATTATCACTATTTTGTTGTCGGTGTTAGTGGGAGGTCAGTCATATTTTTCCAACATTTAAGATGTATAAACAAAAACGGAATGTGTCAGGTTTTCCAAGCTGATATAATTAAGTTCATTATGTAAATGAGCGTTTACCCTATTTTAACAAATTTTAAAAGGAAAAAAAAGATTGTTTGCAAATTTCCGCCGTTCAAGTATGCCTATAATCTTGTCAGGTCAGTCTCAGTTAGTAAAAACCCTTACTGTTCGCAAATTTCCGGACACCGAAGATATTTTTAACCGTATTTATTAGTTTTTTTAAAAATTTAAGTTTTTCAAAAAATATTATGGAATATTTTATTTTCATTAAATTGTCTTTGTAATTGTGGAAGTTATATATAAGTATATATATATATATATATATATATATATATATATATATATATATATATATATATATATATATATATATATATATATATCAAACGTTCTCTGATCTTTATATACTGGAGTTCTGATCTTTATATATCGTTGTTATTACGGTAAGGACAGTCTTGTAATAAAGAAGGTTTCTTTGATTTTCGTTTGGGAATATTCCGACTTTTATTATCAGTTACTGTTACTTTGTTATTGGTTTTAGTTTATATTAGTTTTAATTATAATTTTTTTTTTACCCGACTGCATCCGGAAAAGGGTAATATGTGTCGATAGTATGTATGTATCCTCTAACTATGTTTCTGTGGCGCAGCCTGCAGCCTAAACAGCTCAACGGATTTTGAGCTCAAAGAAGATATCGCTGGATTCGTCCTAATCTCGGGAGTGCAATAGGCTACATGAAATCTCAAGAATCATCTCCTAAATAGGGGATGAAAAATTTATATAGCAAACCACTGGGTCTAGAAACGTGAAATTTTGCAAACGACTACTTTATGTAACGTAGTGGAGCACTAAGAAAAGATTTTTGGAAATTCATCCCCTAAGAATATAAAGTAGGCGATGAAAATTTTTGAAAGGTAAAATTTTGCACAGGGCCATCGGGGTCCTTCAGTAAAGTAGATGAGTATTAACAGGAAGAATTTTTGTAAAAATTTATCCATTAGGGGTGTAATATAAAGGATGAAAATTTATACAGGAAACAGCTGGGTATAGAAACGTAAAATTTTGTACAAAGTTTCCTTTAGTAACGCAAGCAAGCTCCAAAAGTCGATTTCTAGAATTTCGCTTCCTAAGAAGTTAAAATATGGGATGAAAATTTATATGGAAAACCGTTGAGTCTAGAAACGTGAAATTCTATATACCCCCGTCGCAGCATCCTGCATAACATAGCGAATTTCCAAATCTTGGGCACTGGCGGATCTCATCTAAGACCTGTACCTAATTAAAACAGTTTAGCTTTCTAAGAGTAAAAGAATTTTTAAAATCGGCTGGGTAATTAGTTTTGGTATTTTTGGGGACCCAAGAACCCGAACGAATTTTGTGTAGCATAGTTGTATCCATCTAAAATAATTTAGTTCTCTAGCAGTGAGAAAGTTTTTAGCATCGGTTCGATAGCTTATTACTGGCGTTTTCGGATCTGCAAGATCCCGGTGGACCTCATTAAAAAATCAGCTCGACCGTATATTCTAGGCGGACTTTATGTAATATATATATATATATATATATATATATATATATATTCAAAACCCGTTGTGTAGCATTCTACGCCGCATTTGCATCCGCAGGACAGTTGTGGATCTCAGATAACACAACCTGTACCTATCTAAAATAGTTTACCTCGGTAATAGTAAAAAAGTTTCAAAATCGGTCAGTTATTTTATTTTTGACACTTTTAGGTCCTACTGACACTGTCAGACCTTACATAACGTAATCTATATGTATCTAAAATAGCTTAGCTCCCCAACAGTGAAAAAATTTTCAAAATCGGTCGGTTAGTTTATTTTTGACACTTTTGGATCCGATGGACCCTGGCAGACTTTACATAACGTAATCTATATTTATCTAAAATAGTTTAGCTCTGTAACAGTGAAAAAATTTTCAAAATCGGTCGGTTAGTTTATTTTTACCACTTTTGGATCCCATGGACCCTGGCGGACCCTAAGTAACGTAATGTATGTCTATCTAAAATAGCTTAGTTCCCCAACAGTGAAAAAATTTTCAAAATCGGTCGGTTAGTTTATTTTTGACACTTTTCGATCCCATGGACCCTGGCAGACCTTACATAGCGTAATCTATATTTATCTAAAATAGTTTAGCTCTGTAACAGTGAAAAAATTTTCAAAATCGGTCGGTTAATTTATTTTTGACACTTTTGGATCCCATGGACCCTGGCAGACCTTACATAACGTAATCTATATTTATCTAAAATAGTTTAGCTCTGTAACAGTGAAAAAATTTTCAAAATCGGTCAGTTAGTTTATTTTTGACACTTTTGGGTTCTATGGACCTTGGTGGACCTTACATAACGTAATTGATATTTATCTAAAATAGTTTAGCTCTGTAACAGTGAAAAAATTTTCAAAATCGGTCAGTTAGTTTATTTTTGACACTTCTGGATCCTATGGAGCCTGGCAGACCTTACATAACGGAATCTATATTTATCTAAAACAGTTTAGCTCTGTAACAGTGAAAAAATATTCAAAATCGATCAGGCAGTTTATTTTTGACACTTTTGGATCCTATGGACCCAGGCGGACCTTACATAACGTAATCGATATTTATCTAAAATAGTTTAGCTCTGTAACAGTGAAGAAATTTTTAAAATTGGTCGTTTAGTTTATTTTTTACAATTATGGGATCAGTAAATCCTGGCGAAACTCATACAAGTCTAGTACTCTAACAGTAAGAAAGGGTTCTAAGGATCCCATATAACTTATGGCAGTCCGTAAGCTTCTTGCGGACATCATTTAATTAATTAATTCAAATACTTTAACTTACTAACTGTGAAAAAATTTTTAAAATCGATTGGTTAATTAATTTCTGGCCTTTTTAGGTCCCGAAAACCTTGACCTCACATAAAATGCCTTAAATCCATTTGAAATGGTTTAATTTTTTAACATTATTAATTATTAGTGAAAAAATTTTCAAAATCGATTCAAAATATTTTTCCGTGCATACATATGTACATTGTACATATTTTGTTTTGTTTCATATATTTAATAATATTATATCATAACATAATCTTTAATTTCTTGTTTACTTAAAAATTCAATAAAAAAAAAAATTCTTCATTACATTAGCTTAGAAAATCTGTTTAATTTACATTTTTCAACATGAGATAGAACCATGCTAATTATAATGCAATAAATGAGAAACAAAACTCTATACATAGGAACTCCAATATAACGTACTGGCCGGTACAAAATAAGGGGAAGTACGTTATATTGGATTACCAGGGCCGTCAGTAAAATTTTTTTAAGGGGGTACAGAAACATAATATGCGAACACATACGCATTTCATTATTTATATACACACGCATATACACTTACTTAAATGCATGTTTACAAGAACACACGTCTTCAACTAAATACATATATATACACAACTGTTGTACATTGTACAAGTATATTAGAAAAATGCATAAGCTGCAAAATTTGACAACAATTTTAGAATACTCTTCTTAGAAATCAGTCAAAATATTAAAAAACCGACTTCACTATTGGTTAACTATTGAAAAATAGACCAAAGAGTGGAATTTAATAATAGTTTTAGAATATTCTATTCGGAAGCTAGGAAAGATGTCGGAAAACTAACTTTACTATGGGATTTGCCATTAAAGAAATAGTTGAATAGCGGAATTTGGCAAAAGTTCTAGATCATTCTATTCAAAACCTAGAATAGATATCAAGAAATAAACTTTACCATCGGATAGGTGATCAAAGAAAATGCTAAATAACGGAATTTGAGAAATGTTCTCGAATATTCTATTCGGAAACTAACAAAAATATTGAGAAAGCGACTTCATCAGTAGATTGCTCTTTGGCGAAAAAGGTCAAATAGTGGTGCTATACAAAAGTTTTAGTTATAAATTTACGCCAACGTATACAATTGCAAAAAAGTATAATATTTACATTTTCCTTAAATAAAGTACCTTAACTTTTGTTAAATTCCGCTATTTGATCTTTTATTTAATAACTAGATGAGTGATAAAATTGGTTTTTTTGATATTTTTGCTAATTCTCGAATAGAACATTCTAGAATATTGTTCAATTTTTATTATTTAGGCTTTCATTCAACGACAAATCCGATGGTGAAATCAGTTTTCCGATATTTTTACTAGTTCTCGAATAGAACATTCTAGAATATTGTTCAATTTTTCTTATTTAAGCTTTCATTTGATGACCAATTCGATGTTGAAGTCAGTTTCCCGATATCTTTGCTAGTTATCGAATAGAACATTCTAGAACATTGCTAAATTTTTGTTATTTATGCTTTTATTCGAAGACCAGTTCGATAGTGAAGTTAGTTTCCCGATATCTTTGCTAGTTCTCGGATAGAACATTCTAGAACATTGCTAAATTTTTGTTACTTATGCTTTTATTCGAAGACCAGTTCGATAGTGAAATTAGTTTCTCGATATCTTTGCTAAATCCCGAATAGAACTTTCTAGAACGTTTGCTGAGTTCCGCTGTCTAGTCCCTTCTTTGGTAGACTATCAAATGGTGAAGTCGGTTTTTCGACATCTTTGGTATTTTCCGAATAGAATATTCTGGAACTTGCATCAAAATTTGTTATCTGGCTTTTTTTCTATAACCAATCAAATCGTGAAATCGATGTGTACTCGTATATACACACATATTTATCTACGTATGCATATACGTGAAATAGTATGTACGTGTATGTCTGTATATTGGTGTAATTGTTTGTTGGTGTTGATTTTACTGTAAAAGTTCACAGGAATCTGAATATTTTTGAACAAGTTCACACATAGTTGTAAATGTGTATATATTTACACTGATTATATTTATTTGTGTATAAGTACTTATGGCTATGTGTGAATGCTATACGTGTATTTGTAAGAAAATATGGGAACTTGTCAGACCCTCACATAAATTTGCTACGCCCCTGAATTGACGATTATGTATACCTTGACACAAATACAATCTCACGTCTTCAAATCTGTGAGAGGGGTACCCCACCACTCGGTACGTTATATTGGAGTACGTTATATTGGAGTTCCTATGTACATGTATGTGTGTTATAACACATGTATGTGAATAGACTTCACTTGTTCTCACAAAATTCTTTAATAAAAAAGTGAAATATTTTTATACTTCATAAAGAACTGAGATAAAAATATAAATTACTTATTAGACTAACAAAGAAAGAAAACTAATATAATGGTGAAAATTTACATTTTCTCGAAAAATACTTAAAATAGAAAGAAAATTATAAGAATATTTTCTTCATAATTTTTTTTTCCCTTTCAACGATGTAAAAATCGAATTGTCTTATGATAGGATCGAATGATAAAAAATGGCCAGAAAACCTACTTCTGGGCATCCGACGTGTCTGGCTAACGAACTTAGCCGAGCCAATTCAGAATCCAGTCCGCACACAAAATTTCATAAGCATTAGACGTTTCGTTCGAGAGTTATCGTGGCGACATACACACATATATATATATATATATATATATATATATATATATATATATATATATATATATATATATGTGTGTATGTCGCCACGATAACTCTCGAACGAAACGTCTAATGCTTATGAAATATATATATATATATATATATATATATATATATATATATATATATATATATATATATATATATATATATATATATATATATATATATATATAAATTTTAGTGAATATCATTTTCGTATTCTAGGGACCTCAAAACACATTTCTGTTATGATCCCGGGCTTAGGTCCCGTCATGTCACCTACTGTAATAGCGTATTTCCAGTTTCACTTTTGGAAATTCGCTAAAAGGGGTTCTTTATATAATGTAGGTGAGTACATGAGTAGGTGAGTAGGTGAGTAGGAAGTGGTTTTGGAATATGCGGTCAAAATTTATTTAAAAAACTTACTGTGCCCAGAAACGTGAAATTTTGTACAGAATTTCCTTATGTAAAGTAGGTGAGCTCTACAACGGCATTTTTGGAATTTTATTAAGTGAGGATATAAAATAGGGGATGAAAACTTAGATAGAAAACCATTGAGTCTAGAAACGAGAAATTCTAAACAGGGTTTTTTTTAGTAACATAAACGAGTACCAAATGCAGATTTTTAAAATTTTGTACCCTAAATCGGTAGAACAAGGGTTGAAAATTTATACGGAAACTAGTTTTTGTCGATGAATTCATCCGGGAGGAATCCATGACGACACAGTAAGTGTACGAAATCATTTAATCAACTTTCAGTCACACGACGCGGACGAAGTCGTAGACAAAAGCTCTTATATTAGAGCTAGTATAAAAAAAAATTTTTAATATTAAATTCATGGTAATTTAGGCTGCCAGCCGCTATAATCTCTTACGCGAACCTATATATTTTTTCTTCTAAATAATTAAACAACGCTAAAAAGACATAAATAAAAAAGTTAATTAAAAAAAATCAAAAAACCCGACTGCGTAAACTAGAACGGTGGAAATAAGATGAAATAGAGAAAAAGAAGAATGAATAAAAAGTAAAGCAGTCGGAGGCATACCTGTTATATCAAGTTAAACAAAGAAGTTTGATGCCTCCGACTGCTTTACTTTTTATTCATTCTTCTTTTTCTCTACTTCATCTTGTTTCCACCATTTTAGTTTACTTTTTACACAGTCGGGTTTTTTGATTTTCTTTAATTAGCTATTTTATTTCATTTTAAAATATAAATACTGTTATTCTTAATATGCTAAAATATGTTGAAATATGCTTTCTGATCTTCATTATAATCAACTGGTTTTGTGGTTATTCAATTACTTTGACTTGATAGATTGAATTGGATGGATAGGATTTTCGATTAAATACAATATTCCTCTTCTACTATTTCAGCATCTGGGAGTAAATTTATGTTGTATTTTCTACCGAAAGTAGGGAGTGCATTTGGTAGCTAAGTGTATTACAAATAAAAGAGTTAATTAAAAAAAATCAAAAAACCCAGCTGCGTAAAAAGAAAACTAAAACGGTGAAAACAAGATGAAATAGAGAAAGAGATAAATTAATAAAAAAGTAAAGCAGTCGGAGGCATCATATATTTCTGTTTTATTTAGTACAATATGTATGGGCCCGACTGCTTTACTTTTTATTAATTTATCTTTTTCTCTATTTCATCTTGTTTTCACCGTTTTAGTTTGCTTTTTACGCAGTCGGCTTTTTTGATTTGTTTAGTTAACTATTTTATTTAGGCCTTTTAGTGTTGTTTAATTATTTAGAAGAAAAAATGTATAGGTACGCATACGAGATTACAGCAGCTAGTAGCCAAAATTACCACGGACTTGACAAAAAAATTTTTTTACCGTATAGTAGTGGTGGAGAACTATCGATAGCACTATCGATAACTATCGATAGTTTTGACTATCGAAAACTATCGATATTTTTTTTTTTACTATCGATAGTTTTCGATACTTTTTTTCAGTCATTTCGTTTACCTATAAATACTAAAGATAATAAAAATTTCGTAGAAATTATAGCCAGAGATATAAAAACAACCATTTTAAGGGAATTTCCGGGCAAAAAGGAATAATTTTTCTTTTTTGCTCGCCGGCTATCTAAATGCCGCCCAACTTGGGTATTAAAAACTATCGATAAACTATCGATAACTATCGATAGTTTCACGACTATCGTAACTATCGATAGTCGGGACTATCGATAGTCAGAACTATCGATAGTCGGGACTATCGATAGTTCTCCATCACTACCGTATAGGTATTAGTTTTTTTTTTGTCCGCGACTTCCTCCACGTCAACTGGTTGTAGATTGACTAAGTGTACAACTATGTCGTTATCAACTCCACCTACTGAGACGAATTCGTAGAGAAAAGTTAGCTTTCATATTAATTTTCATCCCTTATTTTACCACCTTAGGGGATGAATTTTCAAAAAGCTACTCTTCGTGCCCACTTATATTACTAAAGAAATCTTTGTACAAAATTTCACGTTCCCAAATCCAACGATTTTTTATATAATTTTTCGTCCTTTGTTTTACTCCCCTGTAGGACAGATTTTCAAAAATCCCTTTTTAGTGCTCACCTACGTTATATAAGAAACCCTTGTGTAAAATTTCACTTTTCTAGGCTCAGCAGTTTTCTATATAAATTTTCATCCCCTATTTTAACCCGCTAGGGAACGAATTTCCCAAAATTCACTATTGGTGCTTTCTAAGTTACTAAAAAAACCATTTTGCAAAATTTTACGTTAATAAACCTAGCGGTTCTCTATATAAATTTTCATCCCCTATTTTAACCCTTTAGAAAGCGAAATTCTAAAAATCCACTCTTGGTGCCTGCTTACGTTACTAAAGGAATCTGTACAAAATTTTACGTTTCTAAACCCAGCGGTTTCCTATATAAATTTTCATCCCCTATTTTACACTCTTAATGGATAAATTTTCCCTCTTAATACTCATCTACATTACTAAAGAACCCCTGTGCTCCTGTGCAAAATTTTACCTTTCATAAATCCTCATCCCCTATTTTATACCTTTAGAGGATGAATTTCCCAAAATCTTTTCTTGGTGCTTCTCTACGTTATATAAAGAACTCGTCTGTAAAATTTCACGTTTCTAAACCCAATGGTTTGCTATATAAATTTTTCACCCCCTATTTAGGGCATGAATTTTGAAATTTCATATAGCCAGTAGCACTCCCGAGATTAAGACGAATCCAGCGATACCTTCTTTACCAAAATTAGTTGAGCCGTTTAGGCTGCAGGCTGCGCCACAGAAACAGACATAATCAGAGAATACATACATACTTTCGAAACACATTACCCTCCTTCTGATGCAGTCGGGTAAAAATATGGCTTATATAATACCTTTCTGTTAGGGAAAGTTGATTTATTATGAATATGCACGCTGCATTAGAATTCGAGCAATGTTTAGTAGAATCACTCTATGGAAGAGTTTGATAAAAGTTTGTGATAATATCCTAGTAAGCCAAAGAAAACTTTTTGTGATTTAAGTAGAAAATAGTTTTTTCTTACTTTAATTTTTTCGGATTTGGTTTAATACCTTGCTCGGACACGGTTTGACCAAGAAAGGCTATTTATGTGTTGATATTGCTAAGTAACTTAAAAGTAACCAAAGTATAACTACTGTCGTAATGCTCAAAAATGATGCAGTTTTGTTTTGAATTTATAAAGGAAATCGTCCGTTTACTCACTTCCACACTTCTTCATTTGTTTTGTTCTAGATAACTTTGTACGATAAATTATTTATAATTTTAGCGAATTTCGAAAACTCGAAATTCAGCTATCACGCCCGGTGTCATAGTGGAACCTGAGGTCGAGACTATAACAGAAATATGTTTTGAGTTACTACGGATGCCCCATCCACTACTATATTACAGAATAATATTAAGGTGGGAACTTAGTCGTAACTGGTTGCCTCAATTACACATTTATGTAATTACTCTATATAATATAATATATAATATGTTCAAACATCAATTTTATAGTTGCATTCTTATTTAATATTGTAGGTTAAATTTAAGCATGGAGAAAATTACAGAATTTTAAAAGAAAAATTTATTATATAGGTATTGTAAAATATTAAAATATTAATGAAAACAAAAAACAGATATCATATATATTTACAAATTATATTTATTTCGCACGGCCCTTAATTTGTATAATTTTTTTGTTATTCTAAATTGCAAAGCATAATATACACATCACGGGATTAAAGTGTTTCTGTTAATCCCTCGTGTAAATTGTTGTCTTCGGACATCTACAAACCCTGTGACAACAAACTTCACACCCGAGATTAAACGTCACACTTTAGTCCCTTAGTATAACATACTATTTTTTTTAAACAATATTATTATTTAAAAAAAAAGAGCATAGAAACATGTTTAATTTTTGAAGAGGATCCGTCTGAGAGTGCAGCCGCAATGGTATTCCCTTAGCGTTTTATAAAGCGTTAAAACACTTTACGAAATAACTACTTTCGACCGACCTTACCTTACACACTGATTTACCATCTGTTTCTATTTGAATAGAGCTTTTCCATAATGCCATCATCTTTTCATCTTTTTAATTAATTCAGTTAGTTTAATTGGAAAATATTAAATGAAATTTAGTTCTTTGATTATAGCATTTTCAGAAATTACATTGAGTTGTATCATCGGTATTTTCATATTGACAATATACATATATAATTAAACTGAATCAATTTCAGCATCACTAACTCTGACGCAATTATCGAGGAATTATTTATTTACTAATAATACCAACATATTTATACATACATATGATACTGTATATACGAGTACCTATACTAAAATGAAAGTAATAAAACATTGCGACTACTTGGCGTTCTTGTTCATTTTATAATAAGTAAATAACGGCTATAATGACAGGAATTAATTAATTTTGCATTATAAATTCTTTATTGCTAACAGATCACCTTTTACTAAATTAAAGCACAGATTGAAAAAATGAAAGAAGAAGTTGGGGAAATAAATTTATATATTTAGTTCAATGGCAGCCAAATTTAGATATTTACCTTCTTGCTTAAACACCATATATTCCAGCTTTCTCTCAAATACGTTACTTAAGCAGGGAAATAGGTTTACAACTACGTTTCTTTAGTGATTTGCATGAATTTCTTTGGCAAGGACGAAATGTATATCATTTATTGAAACTAAGAACATTTTATACATAGGTATATTGAAATTATTATTATAATTTTTTTAAAGTATTTCCTAGAACAATATGGAAAATATCAGCTGACACCGGAGGTCAGCGTGAGACGTAGATGTTTTTGTACATTCTGGAGGTCACAATTTCCATCTAAAATCAACGGGGTTTCAAATTAACTTCTTTAACTTCTCTAACTTCTCCCAAAAAAATTGAAAATTGCATTGTTTTAGAGGCGTTCAAAGAAAAGAGCATATTTTTTTGCCAATTTTTATAACTATTTTTGCAATAAAAGTATACTTCAAACTACTACTATTGATATTACTCCAACGAGTTTAGTCGGGTAAGCATATGGTAACCTCTATCCCCTATATTGTCAGAGATATAGGGATAATAACCCTTAACTCTAAATTTCTTTCTTCAAAACTACTGAAGATAACTAGGTGAAATTAACACAGGGCCTTGACATAAAATAGCTTTATATTATATATTTTTTTATTACATTTGTGTGACGTTATTAATTACATTAAAATAATAATTGAATTTTTGAGGGTGCGTTTTTTAGACCAACCTCTTGAGTGACACATCAAAAAAATCTATGTTATTTAACTCTAACGTATTTATCATGTGTAGAAATTTCAGCAAGATCACATTGGTGGAAGGTGTCTTAAAGAAATATAAATTCCGGTTAAGTAACAATAAGACACCCCTACGAAACAAAAACCGTGCTTTTATATTATTGCCAAGGGCAATTATACAAAGAAACCAACTATCAATTTTTAAAATTATTGGTTAAAACCTTTCTGAATTAGAATGAACACAAATTTAAAAAAAAAAAGTTGTTTTGGGAAAACTACGCTTCAAAAATAAAAATTATTTATTTAAACTACTTACTGATTCCATTGCTATATAGCAATAATTTTTTTTCTTAATTTTAACTTATAGCTCTGCCGTGTCACACGAATGTCATGTATCTTGAGATACAACAATTACGCGTAACAACGTTTAAAGAATTCTCCTTAATCCCTAGTATATATATTGACAATAAATATAATTAATATAAATAATAATTAATCTATTGTATTTTTAAATTTTTATTTTGACTGTATATATTATATACAGTCAAATAAATACTATATAAAAATCAATTATCTTAGATATTTAATAATGTCTAAGATAATTAAGATCATCTAATATTTTATTCAAATCAAGTTTTCTCAAAACTATCATTTCTGAGATACATGAGATTCGTGTGACAGGACAGAGCTTAACAACATCAGCAGTAATGCGTAAAAATTTAATAAAAATAATTTTAAAAAGGGAAATTTATTGTCGAAATTATTGTAAATGAGTCTAAATAAATCGCTCGTAATATCAGAACAAATTGAAATTTTTACTTGAAACTCTGGGAATATATTCTTAAACAGTTTTATTAACAATTTATGTAATAAAATTTTTTGAGTCATCTAAACTTATTTGCCCCTTTAAAGTTGAATAAATTTTTGTCTGATTAATTTTACGAAATTCATTTCAGAACGCCTCTATCTGCATAATTATGTATATTATTAGCATATTGTACCTGAACTAAATAAATCACATATGTATATGTAAATTATATTTGCTTAAACTTTGATAAATGTATATTATATTTAAAGAGCCCTTCTAGGCATCCATTTTATTACAGTGTTCTAATTACGAACAAACTCAATAAGCATATATATTTGTGTGTCTGCTTATTATTACATACCAATTTTGATAAATATTGTAACAGAAATACTCATTAATATTCAAAACTTAAATTTTCATCAACCTTCATCAATCACTTAACCTTAAATACTCATAGAACTTACATAAATACTTGCAAAAATTAAGTAAAATACATACCCCTGTCACAGCATCCTACGTCACATAATGAATTTCCGGTTACAAGAATTACTTTTTCTCGAGTCGCTTACATAGAATAATAGTCCAAAAATCTATCTTAGGTGACTTTTTCCACTCTTTACGACGATATAAAAAAATGTTAAGGCACTTTTGAAAAATTTGAGCAAAAAACTCATTTTTTTTTGGTTTCCTAGCATTAGACGTGTCTGACTGAGGAACTTATCCAAACATCCTATTTCGTAAAAATAGGAGGTTTCGTTCGAGAGTAATCGTGTGGATAGTACATGTGATTGTACATAGACAAAAATTAAATAAATTGGAGTTCACAAGAATTAGATACGCGAGAATGTCAAATATATTTTCAAGTTAGGATAGGTAGTTATAGATATAAGATTTTTTGGTACCGAGTACAAAAGGGAATAAACTTTACTTTTGTTGGAAGAAATGATAATATTGATTGTGAGATGATTGACTCGGAAATATATAATATGTAAATTCGATATGAGAAGCCAAGATACGAAACTTATAATTAAAAGGCGCTCCGTGAAACTATCATTCGAAATCCTACAATTGGAGAGCAGAAGAATGAAGCTGTCGTGGGTGTTCTTGTTGGATACTACCACTTAAGAAAGAATCTGTACTGAATAAGAATCAATAGGGAAGAATTAAAATAATCTACTATAGAAGAAGAATTAAGAAATAATCAACTATATCCCATTTGAATACGGAAAATCAAGGTTAGGTATTTGAGATAATTAACCGGGAACCTGTATAAAGTCTAATTTCACTTCTTTTGAAGTTGGTTTCGTACGTACGGTAAACACAGATAACTTTACCATAATTTTTGATTCAAATTTTGGTAAAATGAAGGCGAAATCAACTTATTGTTAGTTATATTTAACTATTTTAACGGATTTAACTGATAAAAATAACTTACCACCAATATTATAATAGGTTGAAATGTCAACGAATTCCCAATTTTATCAGGCAACGTTTCAATGAAATATGAAAGGTACTGACTGTAAAATTGTTAAATATTTCGTACCTACCTAAATTTTGTAGCTTCCGAAATATCCACTAAAATTTGCACAATTTTTGTTAGAAACAGCGGTGTCAATAAAAAAAATACTGTAGGTATTATAAGCCATCAAATTGTAATTTTATTAACATAAAGTGCGGTATAGTAAAGTTAGGTTCAATAGGTAAAGCTAGAGAGTTTTACGATAGGAAAACTGATAAATAAACGGCGTTATTGCGCAATACTCGATTACAAATCACCAAAGGGCTAACTGGACATTTCGACAATAGAAAGAAAGGACCAAACACAGTATTCCAATTTCTTCAGTGTTGATTGCATACTAAAACTAACTTTGTTTAATACAAGTTCCTTTTAATTGATTTTAGAGATTCTCAATTTGTGGAAAAAAATTTAGTTTTATGTGTACCTATATTTCTATGACATATACGCGTGTGCGTGTCTCTTATTAAAAACTAGCGGCCCGACCTGGCTTCGCTTAGGTGTCGTCTTTTTTGTTTTATTTTGATATTTTATATAATTTCCTGCAATGGAACACATTTTTATATTTTATAGCTCTAGCTTGTAGTTTCACCCACGTAAAATTTTCAGAATTATGGCTCCAAATATTTTTAAGTCACATATTCGGAAATTCTGTATGAAATTAGTTATTTACAGTGATTAGCTTCGCTCCGCAAACGACTCTTGAATACAGATGTCACTGGGAGATTTTTTTGTCCCGTTTAACCCGTTCCTATTCATTCCTAAAATTAATTTGTTATTCCCGTCCGTTCCCAGTGTCAAGAAAAATTTTCAAATTCTGCCCAATCCTACTCCTGTTCGATTTTATTTCCGATCATTTTCAGCGTTGTTAGTAAAAAAATCAGCACATTTCCCAGGTATACAAATGGGACACTCAGAGCATCGATCTGACCCACATTTTTTCCACCCAGATTATATCCCTAATCTAAAGTAATCATCTTCATATATTAATAGCATGCCTAATTTCTATGTTTTAACACCTTTCTGTAGATACCCGTAATGATACTTCTAAGGGTACCTACTTCAATTTTCGATTTTTCGTAGAGAAGCGACGCTCTGGCAGATAGTTTTATAAAATATAAAAAATTGTAAGTCTATAAGTAAAATTTGGTTAAGACCCATCCAATCGTTTATTTTAGGTGCTTTTTGGATCTCCAGGACTGTCAGAAACCTAACATAACATAGCCTATCTTGATCTGGGGTTATTTTAGCTTTCTTACAGTGCAAGAATCGGCTAGGTAGTTAACTTTGGGCACTTTTCGCGCTTCCAGGACTATGTGGATCTCATAGTTTCATATCAATCCTATATCAATCTAAAAGAGTTTAGCATTCTAACAGTGACAAAATTTTCAAAATTGGTTCTATAGTTCATTTTCAGCACCTTTTGAGTATCTAGAGTCTTGGAGGATCTCATAATTTGATATGACATGGCCTATATTAATCTCGAGGAGTTTAGCTGTCTAATAGTGAAAGAATTTTTAAAATGGGTTGAGTAGCTCACTTTATGTCCTTTTTGATTTGATAAGACCCAAGGGATCTCATATAATATAGCCAGTGTTGATCTGGAATAGTTCAGTTGTCTAACAATGGAAAAATTTTCAAAATCGGTTGAGAATTTACTTTAGGTCTTTTTTGGGTCCGAGGGCTCATATAACATAGCTTATATTAGTTTGGAAGATTGTAGCTATCCAACAGTGAAAAAATTTTTGAAATCGATTGGGTAGCTTACTTTAGGTTATTTTTGGGTCAATAGGGTCCAAAGGACCTCGTATAACATAACCTATGTTGATTTGGAATAGCTTAGCTTTCTAACAGTGAAAAAATGTTCAAAATCGGTCCAGTATTTTTTGCGTTTACTTCGGACATACAATCAAATTCTCTTTTTTTATTATATTAGTATAGATAACATTATTGAATTATATAATATAATATTCGAATACTTACCAACATCAAAACGCCTTTAGTAAAACTTTTTTAATATGGCAAAACTATCTATTTAATGGAAAAGAAAATAAACAATTTCTTAGTTATTATTTTATCATTCTTAAATGTCAAGCAGGTCAAATGGAATATGTACAAGTACCATATAAAGAATCAGACTAAAGAAAATGTTGCAATTTATTAAACATGGCCGGAAGGTGAAATACTTTAATCAAAAAGAAAAACGGCTTCATAAAAACAAAAAATCGTCGGTACTATTTATATAAAATGTTATCTTTCATCTATCTCTAGTTGCTCTCCGTTCGTTGTCTTAATATAAAACTATGTTCAATGATGATAGGTTTAAACGAAAATTTCGATCGAATGTTATGATTCCATTGACAGACCGCCGTTGGTAATTTTCTTTTAATATTATTTACTTGTTATTTACTTGTATATGTAGGCATATTACACCTACACGTCTTCTTTATACCGTAATAAACAGAGAAACATCAATAAACTTTAAACATTTGCTTCGACAGCAGATATAATAACAAATTTTCATAATTAAATTAAATATAATTTATATTCATTGACTCCGTTTAACATTGCGTATCGGTGAGTCTACAGTTTGAACTAATAAAGAGTATACTCGCGTATGATATTTTCGTTATTTGTACTTATCATTATGAGATATAAAAAATTATTAGGATGAGTAATATTTACTAACCTACACAGGGCCGGCTTTACATATAGATACTTGGAACACGTGCGCAAGAACTCCACAACAAAAATTATTGAGATTTGTCATATAGGCGGAGCCTAGAAAAATGACTGACGAAAAAGTGCATTAATTAATATTAGTTTTAGGGTACGTGTTCATCTGAGAGAAAAATTATCGAGAGCTGCTCTCGAGAGTCGTAATTAGAAGTGGACACAGGACTGATAGTACCATTCAACAGGTTGTGCAAAAACTTTCGGAGAGCAGATAAATTTCTATTGTCTCAAGTGAACGAGCATAAATTCATCTTTCCGCCAGTTACTCTCAAAATTCGAAACATGTTCATATTGTGACAGCACACTCAGCTATATTATATTGATTTTGTACTTTGTTTCTATTTATACTAATTTGTCGTATTTTGTTGTACGCAGAATGTGGGTATTAGACCTTGACCTTTTTATTTGTTTAATAAAAAACTGTTAAATTGAATATTAAAAAAATTAAAATATTAGAGGTAATTGTCGAAATTAATTTAAAAATGGATAGGAAGTGGTGAATTAAAGAAGAAGATACCAAATTAATTAATTATTTATCAAACTTTTTGAGAGGATTATCGGAGAGTTTGCTATCAGACAGTTTTTCGGAGACTGAAAGTTATTGAAAGTACTTTCAAGTGGACAATGAACTATCAACTTTCTGAATAGTTACTTCCGCTAGTTACTCTTAAATGGACACGTACATTTATATATATGTAGTAATCAGTAAGTGGTCAGTAGCCTAATTAGTGAGGCGCTTGGCTAGCTACCAAGAGATCCGGGTTCGAGTTCAGCCGATCCAGTTTGATGAATTTTCAAACACAATGTGAATTTTAAATATTAATCAGTGCTATTGATACAAATGCAAAGCAAATATATTTTGTTGAAGAAGAGGAAATTTTACATCTGTAAAACAGAATGTGTTAAAAATATGAAAAAACGCAGTTAATGAATATTGCAATTTACAGTGGTCAAATTTAAATGGTAAACGTCATGAAACAACTGGAAAATTGTAAATAAATGGAAAAATCAAATCAATTGTATGTACATTCAGATCTACAAGATTTAACTCAGAAATGACATTTCGTCAAATGCACTTTAAAAATAGTATGATTTTTCAATACCAGGTGTCCTACCGTCATTCGACAGATTCCAATATATTCGTAGGATGAAAAATTAATTCCGCAAGCTGTTTCACTTTGTACAATTGAAAGCATTAGAAATCAATATGAGCGAGCCTATTGTATTGAACTTACTAAACTAGACGGATCTTCTATTCAATATTGGCGGAAGGTTACTTGAAAGAACAGATATTATGAATATTGTAAATGTTACTTTTGAGGAAATGTGGTGGTTTAACTTTTGAAAGAAGTTATAAAGCATTGAGATCTCATAGTACCTAATAGCATATTACATTACTTCAGATGCAGTTTGAGAATGCGAGACTGAAAACTGAAGATTCTTGAGCATCTACAGCCACAAAAATAACACGAGCCATAAATAGGTTATTTTTTCAACCGAAAAGAATGATGAATCCATTGAAAAATAAAATTTATAAATAAAAACTAATAAAATACATCGAAAATGCAACTTTAATTAAAATGAATAGTAGGCGTCTATTTAAAAAAAACTATTTCTATAGAAAAGTCT
Source organism: Brachynemurus nebulosus (assembly GCA_035578155.1). Classification (NCBI taxonomy): domain Eukaryota; kingdom Metazoa; phylum Arthropoda; class Insecta; order Neuroptera; family Myrmeleontidae; genus Brachynemurus; species Brachynemurus nebulosus. Next base: position 4,526,620 of record JAPWDM010000024.1, read on the forward strand.
ATTTAGCCTTCTTCTGGCGATAAGCGATTATTTACGTTCCTAGGAAGGTATATGTTGCTTACATAACAAGTTATCTGCTGTGTAAATGCCGATTTACAATTCAAGAAGTTGAAAAAGGTAATTTTTTAGTACTGATATCCTTATTAGTAATATATAACTATTTCCTGCTGGAATTATACGTACACAACCATAGATCAAACTGGATGTTAGCTTGTGTAGATGAATTTTCTGCACATACATTAATAGTTGCAATAGATCGACAACCATGAAAATAAAATTTTAGTATAAATTTTGTTTGACATGGTAATGATAGAGTATCATTACAATTTAAAAAATATTTTTCCATATACATATATGAGATTTTTCACGAGATTGAGATTTTTGCCCGGGGTAAAAGTAGTCTGTGTCCTTTTTCATCCGTTTTATTAACAACCTACGCAATTTAAAATCCAATTTATCAGTAATGATATATTACCGAAAGTTAAAAATAGCCAATAACCATCTCTGCCCCGCATGCTATGTCTGGGAAAAGCTTCAAATTGATTGGTTAAACCGTTGAGGCGTGAAAGCCAGTCAAACATATAAATAAACACACTTGGATATACACAAGGATATATGTATGTACGTCGGCATTTTAAATTTTAAAATCAGTCAAACTCCGAATTTCTTTAATTATACTTTTCTTTTTTTAAATTATATTATTCATCAAACTTGATGTTTATTTATGACAAGGATCTACCTTTGTCAAATAATGACTACAAAACACACAAAAGATCTAATGAAATCAACTTCTATTAATTTAATAATAATAACCGGCGTCTTATATTATTTAACAAACGCACCACGTAAGGTTAGGTTAGGTAATTTAATGAAACCAATGTGAGATAGTTCCATTAATAACAAAACATCCCTGGATTTTACTTTTGTGAAAATTAATACAACAGATTTTATACATTACAAAGTTTGCTGTACCAAATATATTATTAAATCGGTTCTTTACAAGGGAAAGGTAGGGCAAGACGGGGTAGTCAAACTTTAATGATGATTGAACTATTTTTGATAATCGGTCTTCTAAAATACATAATTGAAAAAAAAATAACAAACAATAAACGTTTAACATTTTTATAAAATTTATAAATAAAAAACCGCATTTCCCCCCGTCTTGTTGCAAAGATGGGGCAAGACGAGATACCCAACAGGACAAATCGTAACGTATTATAATTTCTAATCATTCTGCAAAAACACATCTATTGAATAAGAAAATAAATAACAAATTATCAAAAACAAAAACTAAAATTCAATCATGTTAACTGGTGATAGGGCAAACTGGGGTTCAGCTAAAATGCATGTCCCTTCTTATTCCTTACGTAACAACTTGAGATTCAAATGAAATATTCTGTCACATTAATTGATAAATAAACAAAGTATTGTCTAACAATCCATTTCATTTCTATTAGACACAACCTCACGCATGTGCAATTTTCAGTATTTTGATATCTTTTATAACGTAAAAAATATATGAAAACAATAGTGCTTGCAATAAAAAACTACATTTTTGGCTCTAACATACAAATGCAATTACTTACTTCCATCGTTTCCCTATGACTAACTGAGACGGTAGACCGAATGTGGATATTCTTTTTCTATTGTTTAGATGCGTTACAACTAAGGTGATATGCATCGTTTTGGCATATGTTGTACTATTGCTTTTGGCGTTGATATGCTTATGATGATTGGTGCGGTATGGTAGTGTGATGATGATGTATCTCCCCCGGCCGGTGCCGAACTCACGATCTTATCAGAGAGGAGCGGAGTTGCTAATGCTGGGTTTAGATTTAGATGGTAACCAGCGCTGGTAAGTTTGGATTGATCTGAATTTTGACTGGTTGCCAGAGTCTGGTAGCATATAAAAATGATGTAAATTGACTAAACGCGACAAAGCAAACGTCAAACATCCTACACATGTAATTGTTATACTATAAATATTTTAATATTGTGTATTATAAAACGTGCACTGGCATGTTGGCTAAAATTAATGTACATAAATGTATCTCAAAGTAATTTCTAACTTTGTGTGAGCTGGAATTGCATCACGAAAAATTGTATTTTTTTTTTAGTTATATCATCTCTAATTAAACTTAATAATCCATCAAATTTTTCCGGACTCATACGAAGGTGATTCTTGTACGCTTTGTAATCTTCATCTCTGACTTCCTTTAAAAAATTTGTACTTAGTCCTTGCTGTGACCTCCTCAAAATCCATTCCCTAACCAATAATATTTTTTTTATTAATTTTTTTTTTTTAAATTTGATTTTAAAATTTCAATTTTTAAAATTTCACACACCATATTAAAAGCTAAATGAAACAGTACATCATTTGACGCTATTTTTAACTAATAAATTTGCTGGTTATTAGCAATATGTAAAGAGTAAATTGGATGGCTTACCAGCCGCTAGTAGGCCCCAGCGCTGATTACCAGGTAAATGTAAACCCGGCATAACCACTAGATTAGCTCGGCGTTGTGGATATTTGTTTGCGATTAGTACCTTCAGGTAAGGTGATAGAAGAGAACCCCATCTTACCCTATCTTTCGCTATATTAACTCTACGTTCACATATATGTGTCGCCTAGTATCAAAATCTACTAAATGCACTTTTCGAATTTTTTTATTTTTTAGGGCCATTAATTTTTAAATGCAATAAGGCATATGCCCCTTAACATTTTTTGTTGTAATTTTAACTGCTTACTAAAGAAATCTACTACTGAAATATAACATAATTTTCAAATCCTACTAAAATTACATTGAAAACTTTACAAATCCTGCTAAATACCTATACATAACCTATATTTTAGATTTTAGCCGTTCAAATTTTAATTTTTTCACTGATATGCGGGACGTATGAAGTATAAAATTATGTTTTCACGTAAAATTTGTACTTTAGTATTTATCTAAAATTTTAAATAATGAAAACGTAGATGTAAATGAATTACTAAGTAAGCACTTTGGTTTTAAGTGACAAAATGAAAATAGTTTACAATATTACAAAACAAATTGTATCGTCTAACCCTGATACATCCAATATTGCTGAATCAAGTTTTTTTTAATAAATTTCCCTTATAATTTCTGTATTAAAACGCACTTTATATAAATGTTACTATCAAAACCTACTAAATTCAAATAATTTTGATTAAAAAAGGGGTAAAACGATAATTTTGTTTTTTGATAGTAGTACTAATCATCTTTTTTACCTTGTTAGTTAATATAATTATGACTTTTTAATTGACTAATTAATTTTGAACTGAGTTATGGTTTTTCGCGATTTCCCACGATCTTTATAAAGTGGAATTAGTAGATTTTGATACTAGGCAACTCATATATGATTCTAAAACTATGTCATAATACATATTTGTACGTAGAGTTAATATAGAGAAAGGTAGGGTAAGATGGGGTTCCCTTCTATCACCATACCTGAAGACACTAATCGCAAACAAATACATTATTTTAATGGTTCTTTAACCGAAATACAACAAATATATATATATATATATATATATATATATATATATATATATATATATATATATATATATATATATATATGTATATATAGACATTACTACTATCTTTTTCCAAAGTGAAATTTTAGTAAAAAAGCTCTGAACATTTAAGCTCAGTTCAGATGATTCGGAAATCGCGCGGCTTACACGCGTATCATTTTTGTTAACTGTTCACATGGGTTGTCGTTATTTAGCGCCAAATCCGCGTTGTTGTTGTCAAACAAGCTTTATCAACTGTAACGGATACATAATATGATTATCAATAATCTTGTATATATTATAGGTTTTCGTTTGCATATACAATCAAATAAATATGTTTTTATTTTAAAAAACGTTGGAAAAACAATTTTTTATGAGTTATGTATCGAAAAATGGAGACTTTGCAAATAAAGGGAAAGTTACTTACGGTCAAAGTTTAGAATAAGGAAATATATGAAGAAGTTCTGACATAAGAAATTCTCCTGTTACGTAGCTGCATTAAATGTGATTTGTGCTAAGTTCCAAGCTTTTTAATAAGTGCGCCATCTTTCCGACCTCAATGCGCACTCTTACACGACCGGTCATCTAAGAGTGCGCATTTTCCATTTTGTGAATTTTTTTTTAATAACTCGATCGGTATTGAGTTTATAATAAAAATCCTTTATCACAGCGTTAACTAATCATTAAGGTACTAGAATAAATACAATTTACTTCTATAACATTTTTCGTAATTTTTTTATAGCCACCTAATAAATGTTAAATGCGCCGTCTTACACTACACTACCTTATGTACATACATATTTGCACGAAATCTTCAAACAAAGAATTATACATACATATAAAATGCAACTACAATTTACATCAGAGATGTTTTTATTGTGTATAATAAAAACAGTGTTTATTATGTGAAAATATACGTCTTTAGTAATACAGTCCGCTTATTTATTCATTTCGTCAAAAGTCGAGCAGTATGAATTCGGTAGAAACCGAAAACTATGGTTTCGTTTTATATTTTGTAGATAGCCGATCCATCCACTATGCACTATGCAACGGCAAAGACACTCCAGCGGACAGTTATATTTGCGAATACTGTCATGTAAAATAGCTCTGAAATATTTAACTAGTACTGCACGGAAAGACTTGAAACCGTCAGATAATTCAGTACGTTTTAACTGCTAAGTTGCTATTTGATTCGCGCTACATATTTTCATAAATATACAGAGTATTGAAACAACTATTTCACTACTTATGGCACAAAAGCGGATACATAAGTGAGACCTAAAAAATGTGAGAATCCAGTTGAATTTGCTCTTCAGTGGAGTTAGTCTCTCAAATTGAGTGTTGAGAAAAATTATCTATTATAAGATATTCTGGATGCAAAAAATTTCCCTGTTTAAAACCCTTCTTTGAAAAATATTATTACTACGAAAATTATCGCCTGTAGTAGGTATTCTGTATAAGAAAAGGGTCAAGTTATTTGATATGAACTCTACTTGTTAATATTTTTTTGATACTTTATATTTACATTCTTTTTAAATTTTATACTTACATTGTAAAGTACAATATATTGACGCTATAGACCTAAGAACATATTATATATATTCTATAGACTGACTGTATTAATGGATAAATGAAGCAGCCACATACGACCACGATACGACCAGATGCTATTCTGTAATACTAAAATCAATGCAATAACCGTGGTATCTGTAGTAACGTTTTCATATTATTATTGTTAAAATATAATATTGATAATAAAATTTAACTTTTTTAAGAAAAAGCTGCAAAATTTTGAAAGAAAAAAAAAATGGTTTACAAATTATGTCCTGTAACAATTATAGCCCTGCTTACTGAAAAATAGAAAACACATGATCCTTATATATCACCCGTCTCACCCCGTTATCTATAAGACTCTATTATTATTTATAATGAAATTTGATTTAACCCATTATAATCCAATACAAATTATGAATTTTTATTAACATTGTTAATTAGTTCCAATTTTACCTATTATGAGTCAATATAGTTTAGACTATAAATATTCATGATGAATTTTGATTGAGCTCATTATAAGTCAATACCAATTTGGGTTTTTGATTAACATTAATGAAGAAATTTGATTTAACCTATTATGGATCAACAAAATTAAGAGCATTAATATTTATAAGGAATTTTGATTTAAAACATTATGAGTAAATAAGATTCGAATTTCTATTAATATTGTTGATAAATGTTTGAATGAACCTATTATAAGACGACAGAATTAAGAAAACTAATATTCATGAAGAATTTTGATTTAACCCATTATGAGTCAATACAAGCTTTAATTTTTATTAATATTCTGATTAATTTTAAATTAACCCATTGAGTCAATTTGGATTCTTATTAAGATTTACAAAAAATTTATATTAAATTCTGGTGAATTAACATAGTTCAGATTTTAATGTAATAGGGTTTTTGGGATAATGTAATAATTTTAACAATTTTTTAAACCTGAGTTCCCAAATAATTTAATTACTAATTTATCCAAGGAAATGAAGGATTAGAAATAATACTCCGACTATCTTCCGTAGAATCAATTGTTTCTTTATTTTTGTCCAAAAATTTTTCGGTATATTTTATACCTTCTTTAGTGGCTACAATAGAGTAAATATTTACAATGTAATAATATCTAATATATCTCATATTGTATTAACAATAATAGTTAAAAAAATTTTTTGAAATTTTTTTAGTTTTGGTTTGTTGGAATGTATAATGAAAAATTATTTATAAACAACAGAGAGAAAAAACATTTTTATTTAAAAATATGTTGGAGCGAAAAAAAGGAACGAAAAACAATTTCATTTAAGTAAGGGAAAAATTTTGTACTAATTATAAATTAAAAGAATAAGTCAAAAAATTTTTGTTATAAAATAAAAATAAGAGTAAAAAAAGTAAAAAAATTGAGACTGGACAACCGACATTTAATTCATAATGTGACAAAATAATGTAGGTACTTACCAAAAAATTTTCACATAGTTTTTGTTAAACCATCTTTTTTGGTACAACCATAACATACAAATCATGAAAAGTAATCTCTAACGCAACCGACATCATTATGTCGAAAAAATGCATTTCATAAAAAATTTGTCAATATAAATTAAAATCCGATTCTTAATTTAAAAATTAAGTTCGTCCCGTTTTATTTATAATTTAAAAAATTTTTATTTTTTTGTTTAATGATCCGAATGGATATATTTATTTAATTCTAAATTAAACTGGTTGTATAGTACCAAGACCTACTTACAAGGAATGTTACGGAAGTGTACCCCTGCGATTTTGTTCATTTTAAGATATATTGTAGTACTTGACAAAGTAACAAACATATTTTAATTATACGTGCCCAATCCCATATTTAGGGGGTAAAACACCCCTTCAAAAATTTCCTGAAAAATCATATTTTGGTATTTTTCCCATACTAGCCCTTAAGCAATTTTGATGAAAAGTGGTCAAAAGATTTAGACTGAGGTTACATTACTACAGAATTTTTTTCACTGGGGTCACTTCATTTTTAAGGGGTGAAACACCCTTAAGAGTGGGTTTTTAAAAATTTTTTTAGGGAAATCATAGCTCAAATTCTTTAAAATTCTGTAAAAAGGCTATGGGGGGCCCTGTATGAGAACGAAATTTTTAATAAAAATTAAATATTTTGGGTTTTCCTCACTATAAAATTTATAAAATTTTCAAGATTAATTATCAATAAATTATTTAATTCTTTACTTTATTTTATGGCTTGTGGATCTTTTCAAAATGTGAATAAAAGAAGTTTTTTTGCCAAATACCGGTAAAAAAAGTGTCCTTTTAGTAGATTCGTGGAGTGTAAATTGTCCGATTACCATTAGCGAATTAACATCTACAGACAAAGAAATAACAGCCATGATAATACCTAAAGGGACTACAGGGAAGATACAACCACTAGATGTATACGGATTCCGAATATGGAATAATTTTATCAAGCGGTTTTCGGATAGTATAATGCTACTCAATTACGATATCAATCTTCATTCTCGTAACAACATAATAAATCTGCAATCACTGATTCATAACCAATTTTCTTCTCCTCGATATCAAAAATTATTCCGTTATTCATGGTACAAAAGCGGATACATAAGTAAGAAACCAGAAAAATTTGAGAATCCAGTTGCCTTTGCTCTCCAAGAAAATTTGTCCCCCAAATGCGAAATTGAAGGTTGTGAAGAATTATCTATTATAAGATGTTGTTGGTGCACGAATTCGCTCTGCTTAAGACAATTCTTTGAAGAATATCATTACTGCGTAAATTATTACCCATAATTCTAAATAACATTTTTTAATACTTCTATAATATTTGATAAATACATTGTAAAATACAGGCATACTGAAGCACTTTAACATCCGTTCACTGTACCACTATTCAACATCTACTCAAAATAATAAATAAAACTTAAATTATATTTTTACTTGTATATTCTTCCACTATTCTTCATAACCCATCACATTTAATTACAAGCTACAATCGAGAATTTTTTTTCATGATGCTATTTCAGTGTTTCAGAACTATCTATTTCAAGTCAAGGAGTTTGCCAGTTAACCTTATTTTTGAGATTTTATAAATTTTATAGCGAGTAAAATCCAAAATATTTAATTTTTGTTAAAAATTTCGTTCTCATATAGAGCCCCCCATAACCCCCCAGTTACGCCGTGCCACTACAGTGGGTAACACGTATTATTTATTAACTAATAACTTGTAGTCTTTTTATAGAATTTTAAAGAATTTGAGCTATGATTTCCCTAAAAATTTTTTTAAAAACCCACTCTTAGGGGTGTTTCACCCCTTAAAAATTAAGTGACCCCAATGAAAAAAATTCTATAGTAATGTAACCTCAGTCTAAATCTTTTGACCGCTTTTCATCAAAATTGCTTAAGGTCTAGTATCGGAAAAATACCAAAATATGATTTTTTAGGAAATTTTTGAAGGGGTGTTTTACCCCCTAAAGATGGGATTGGGCACGTATAATTAAAATATGTTTGTTACTTTGTCAAGTACTACAATATATCTTAAAATGAACAAAATCGCAGGGGTACACTTCCGTAACATTCCTTGTTAGTATGACATTTTTATACCGACTAACTTAAAATTTTTGTTTTATGTTTTAAGGTGAATATATCGAAGTTTCTAGATTGTCGTATGTGTCCCTTCTCAATTCCTCTATTTTAAGTAAATAAATAAGTAATAAGTAGAATAAACAAACAATTAAATTGTTTATTGTCAGTTACAATATGTTATATAATCAAGTGAATATGTATTCTTTCAATTTTATTTTAATTTTTTAATAAATAATGGAGTCGGATAAACAAAGCATAAGGAACTGTTTCCCCCCTCAAATTTTTTTTTTGTAGCATGTTAATTACATCGAAGACTATACGAAATGAACATTTTCTACCACTTGCAACCGCCGCTACGAAAGTTATCGGCCATTTTGTGAAAAATCGACCATTTTAGTCGTACTTTCTAAATATAGATGAATATATCTCGGTATGTGTAGGTCTAAAAAAAACGAAAAAAATTGAGGCTATTCACTACCATATAGTCTACCAGCGGTTACTGTATGAAATTTTTATCTGCACACATAACCTTAAAAAAAATCAAAACTGGAGATACTGCTAGATTTTGGTTTTTTGGTTTTAACTTGGGACGTTTTAAGTGAAGTGTGATGAAATTTTCAGAAAATATACTTCATAAAGTGGACAATAACTGGTTAAAATTTCAAATCAAAATATCTAACGAAAGCCCCGAAAATTAACGTCAATTTTAAAAATTGATTGGCCAATGGTTTTTGTGAATTGTATCGTATGAGGTTCTTTTTCCTTTTAAAATGTAGTTTTTTTATGCACTTTATGATGATGGATAAGAAAAAATTTTTAAGCTTGAAAAAAAGCGAAAAAAATCGATTAAAAATTCAAAATCGTCAGCTATGAACAATATTTGAAAAATAATTTAAATCAAGTAAACTGCCGTAATTTAAATATCAGTTTGAATAATTTGTGCCATACAAGGGTTACAGGCTTCCATATGAGGATTACAGGAATCGTACGTGATTAAAAAACCAAGTTTGGAGAAATTAAGGTTCAATTATTTTCAAAAATACGCAACATCGAAAGTGTACTACTACAAAAAATTAAGGAAGCAAAGAAAAATTGTTAATTTTTGAGTAATTTTTGAAGGGCTGTATTTACGTGAAAAACAGTCGTATCGAGATGATTAAAAAAGCATTTTGAAGCTACAAGATTCTAGTTTTGAAATATTTGGTCCAAAAATTTTTAGGAGTAGGTAGCAGTTATCGACAAATTCTAACAAATAAGAAAAAAAAATTTTGAAAATTTTTTGCTCTTTTTTTCGGTCTACGGGCTTGTTTTCTTTTTTTTTTTTTTTTTTTTACTGTAGAGTCAAGGTATTGACTTGATAAGCCTGCTTATTTAGTTTCAATTTCCCTTCTTAAATTTTTCTCTACGTTGAATTGTTCCGGAGATATCCAACTTTGAATGCAAAAGGATCCTTTTTGCTTTAACCATCGATACTCTGTAACCAGTGATCGGACAGAAAATTGAAGTGCAGTTTTTCAATCTGGAATAAATTTCTGCCATGGTTGTGCCGCGTACTTTAGGAAAAAAATATTTTTTCATCCTTAAATTTAACCTGAAACATGTGAAAAAGGGACTTTTTTCCTTGTTGCGAAAAATTGTTCGCATCCTTGCGAATGTTGTTGGAGAATCTAATCTTTGTACGAATTTTTATACCTCACTGTACCCCCAATAATCCTATAAATCAGCAGATCGATCTATTGAATTGTTTTCCTATAAACTGTTTGTTCAAAATTTTAGAAAAAAAATTAAAGTAGCAAAATTGAATGAGCAAAATTAAATGGAAAATTCAATTTTTTTCAACTTTTCTCACAATTAGGCGTCTTTTATCCATTAAGTTTGAAAATTAAAAAAAAATTTTTTGTCAGAATTTTTTTTATTTTTTAATAATTTTAATTTTTTAATTTTTTTGAAATTTTAAAAAAACTTGAAAAAAAATTTTTTTTCATTTTTTGTTCCCTTAATTTTTTATAGCAGTACATATACGCTCCCACCCACCTCCCAAGCTACAAATTCAACAGCAGCTGCAATAATTTAAATTAAGTAAACCACCATAATTTAAATATTATGAGAATAGCACAACACAAATATGACGTTAAGAAACTTCGATATATTCACCACCACATAAAACAAAAATGTTAAGTTAGTCGGCATAAAAATGTCATACCAAATAGGGCTTGGTACTATACAACCAGTTTGATTTAGAATTAAATAAATATATCCTTTCGGATCATTAAATAATTTTTTAAATTAAGAATCGGATTTTAATTTATATTGACAAATTTCCTATGAATTGCATTATCTCGACATAATGATCTCGGTTGTGTTAGAGATTACTTTTCATGATTTGTATGCTCTGGTTGTACCAAAAAAAGATGGTTTAACAAAGAATATTTATTGTATTGTAGCCACTGAAGAAGGTATAAAATATACAAAAAAAATTCTGGACAAAAAAAAGAAATAATTTATTCTACGGTATATAGTCGAAGTATTATTTCTAATCCTTCATTTCCTTGGAGAAATTAGTAATTAAATTATTTGGGAAAAAAAATTGTCAAAATAGTTTAGATTTTATTGATACTGATATTGGATCTAGATTTAAACTATAATGAGAAAAACTAAATGTGTAACTCCGTAGAGTCAATGAGTAACTCGGTGGAGTACCTGAGTAACACGGTGGAGTAAATGAGTAGCTCGGTGGAGTAAATAAGTAACTCGGTGGAGGAAATGAGTCACTCGGTGGAGCAAAATGAGTCACTTGGAACCAAAATTGCGTGCGGTCGAACCGAAATTATGTGCGATCGAACTCAAATTGCACAAACTACCGCAGCCACCATCGGCACCACCGCCAAGCCCACCACCGCCGCCACCACCGAAATAGTATGCGGTTGTACCAAAATAGTGTGAGGTTGAACCGAAATATTTACTCCTGAATATATGCAATTACATTGCTTTCCATTACGTTTCGACTCCGGAGTCCAGATTTCAGTATAATAGACACCTGATTTTCGGTAGTACAGTAGCAGTCTGAAATCTGGATTCCGGAGTCGAGACGCAATGCAAAGCAATGTACTTGCATATATTCAGGAGTAAATATTTCGGTTCAACCTCACACTATTTCGGTACGACCGCATACTATTTCGGTGGTGGCGGTGGTAGTGTTGGTGGCGGTCGGGGGCGGTGGTGGTTGTGGCGGCTGTGCTGGTCGTGATGGTGATAGTGGTGCCGGTTGTGGTGGTGGGGGTGGTAGTTTATGCAATTTCAGTTCCATCGCACATAATTTCGGTTCGACCGCACGCAATTTTGGTTCTGAGTGACTCATTTTGCTCCACCGAGTGACTCATTTCCTCCACCAAGTTACTCATTTACACCACCGAGTTACTCATTTACACCACCGAGTTACTCAGTTACTCCACCGAGTTACTCATTTACTTCATAGAGTAACTCATTTACTCCACCGAGTGACTTATTTACTCCACCAATTTACACATTTACTCCACCGAGTTAATGATTTGCTCTTCCGAGTTACTCATTTACTCATTCGAGTTACTCATTTACTCCACCGAGTTACTCATTTACTCCACCGAGCTACTCATTTACTCCACCGAGTTACTAAGTTACTCCACCGGGTTATTCAGTTACTCCACCAAGTTGCTCATTTACTCCACCGACTTACTCATTTACTCCACCGAGTTGCACATTACTCCAAAGAATTACTCAGTTACGCCGCCGAGTTACTCATTTACTCCACTGAGATACTCATTTACTCCACCGAATTACTCATTTACTCCACCGAGTTACTCAGTTACTCCACCGAGTTACTCAGTTAGTCCACCGAGTTACTCATTTACTCCACCGACGTACTCATTACTCCAAAAGATTACTCAGTTACTCCACCGAGTTACTAAGGTACTCCACCGAGTGACTCATTTACTCCACCGAGTTACTCATCTACTCCACCGAGGTACTCATTTACTCCACCGAGGTACTCATTTACTCCACAAGGTTACTCAGTTACTCCACCGAGTGTCGCATGTACTCCAACGAGTTGCACATATACTCCACTGAGTTACTCATTTATTCCACCGAGTTACTCATTTACTCCACCGAGGTACTCATTTACTTCACCGAGTTACTAAGTTACTTTACCGAGTTACTCAGTTACTCCACCGAGTTACTCAGATACTCCACCGACTTACTCATTTACTTCACCGAGTGACTCATTTAGTCCACCGACTTATTCACTTATTTTACCGACTTACTCATTTACTCCACCGAGTTACTCATTTACTCCACCGAGTGACTCAATTACTCCACTGAGTGACTCATGTACTCCACCGAGCTGCACATTTGCTCCACCGAATTACTCATTTACTCCACCGGGCTGCTCATTTACTCCACCGAGGTACTCATTTACTACACCGAGTTACTCAGCTACTCCACCGAGTTACTCATTTACTCCACCGAGTGACTTATTTAGTCCAACGAATTACATATTTACTCCACCGAGTTACTCATTTGCTCCACCGAGTTACTCAGTTACTCAACTGAGTTGGTATATTACTCCATCGAGTTACTCATTTACTTAATAAAAATCTAAATTTGTGTTTTTCTCATTATAACTTAAATCTGGATCCTATATCATTATCAATAAAATCTAAACTATGTTAACTTATCAGGCTTTAATATAATTTTTTTGTAAATCTTAATAAAAATCCAAATTGACTCAATGGGTTAATTTAAAATTAATCAGAATATTATTAAAAATTAAAACTCCTATTGTCTCATAATGGGTTAAATCAAAATTCTTCATGAATATTAGTTGTATTCTGTATAATTGTAAAATTCTTCATGAATATTAATTCTGTCGTCTTATAATAGGTTTAATCAAACATTTATCAACAATATTAATAAAAATTCGAATCTTATTTACTCGTAATGTTTTAAATCAAAATTCATTATAAATATTAATGCTCTTAATTCTGTTGACCCCATAATATGTTAAATCAAATTTCTTCATTAATGTTAATCAAAAACCTAAATTGGTATTGACTTATAATGAGCTCAATCCAAATTCATCATGAATATTTATAGTCTAAACTATATTGACTCATAATAGGTTAAATTGGAACTAATTAACAATGTTTTTGTAAATTCATAATCTGTATTCGATCATATATAATCATAATGGGTTAAATCAAATATTCATTATAAATATTAATAAATTCTAAACTATGTTGACCCATAATAGGTTAAATCAAATTTCTTCATTATTTTTAATAAAAAATCCAAATCGGTTTTGACTTATAATAGGCTAACTCAAAATTAATCGTGATTATTAATAAGGTCTAAGCTGTATTGGTTTATAATAGGTTAAATCAAATTTCTTCATGAATATTAAGAGTCTTAATTTTGCTGACTGATTGTAGGTTCAGTCAAACATTTATCAAGAGTATTAATAGAATTTCAAATTCTATCGTCGCATAATAGGTTAAATTAAAATTCATCATAAATATTAAGTATTAATTTTATTGATCCATAATAGTTTAAAACAAATTTCTTCATTAATGTTAATCAAACCCCAAATTGGTATTGACTTATAACGGTTTCAACCAAAATTCATCATGAATGTTAACAAAATCTAAAATATGTTGACCTGTAATGGGTAAAAATCAAATATCTTCATTAATGTTAATAAAAAATCCAATTTGCTCCTGACTTGTAATAGGTTAGCTAAAAATTCATCATGATTATTAACAAGGTCTAAACTATACTGACTCGTAATGGGTTAAATTAAATTTCTTCATCAATGTTAATAACAATCCGAATTACATTAACTTATAATGATTTGACAGTAATATTTATAAAACTCTAATCATGTTATCACCAACATTTATAAAAAGTGTCACGTAGGTCATCTTAATTCAATGTTTAAAAATTTTAGTGACTTTTGTTTATTATATACAGACTAAACTAAATTTCGTACAAATACAGTCGACATCTGATTTGTCGTCAGGTACAGTAACGGTCAGAAATACGGGTCCTTACAAACGATTAAATTTTGTATGTATAAATAATCAATAAAGCTTTTAACAAAAACTAAAATGGTATCATATTAAAATCTTAATTGTTACCCTGAACTCCCCTATTTTTTACAGCAAGAAGTTTCTTTTGTTAACCTATAAAAGTATTGAAAAAAATCTAATGATATTTACCGTTCTAATTGAAAAGCATATTCAATGATACAGCCTGTATACTAAAATATTTATTAAAATTATTAAATATACACCCGTTATATGTGTGATTTTATATATGTGTGTTAATAATAAAGTAGATTTATATTCAAAATATTCTAGTAGGTGTATAGAAATTTTGATTTTTCATATGAATTTTCTAATATAGACACTAATCTATAAAAATTTAGCAACTCAATAAGTCGTTATAATTTTTATATTAAACAACGTGTTTAAGTTTTAGTAATTTAAAACTAAAAAATTTGAAATTTTATTCTGTTTAAAATATTAACAAATACATAACTTGTATACTATTATACTCTAATATAAATACGAATCAATATTAAAATGTTACACATAAAATAATTTTTAAGCAAATTTTTTGCAATATTTATAAATTATTTTATAATTAGATTCTGTATTCAATAATAAATAAGAAATAGAATGATGCTACATAAAATATATATTATTAATATACAGAGTGTATACATAATATACAGATGTGTAGATATTACGATAATTTTCATTTGGTTTATAAATTATCCTAGAAATAGTTTTGTGTTATTCTTAAATGATGTTTTACAGTCTGCTTTCAAGGTCTGCTAAAGTAAACATTCAGCTAAAACAAATATTTAGATATTGGTTGTTTGTTTATTTTAAAACTGATAAAAATTCCTGAAACTAAGATTTTCCAAGGTTAAATATACACAAAAATCCCCTGAGGTGCAGTCGACATCCAATTTCCGCCAGTACAGTAGCGGTCTGAAATCTGGACTCCAGAGTCTGAAGTTAGTTTTAAAATCTTAACCAGCGTCCAGCGCTTGGTACTGGGTCTCCACATAATTTGGCGGCCTCCTGATTTTCGTTTAAGATGACGCAATTAAGCGAGGTTAAAGGCGAAGGTTTGCACGTAATAAGCACAGTACGCTTCAAAAAGTGATCGGATAACTTTTTGGTCAGGGGGTCCACATTTTTGACACGACAGTGTACCAAAAATGTAAGTACAGTATGGTGTCAAAAGTTTGGGGCCACTCCTTGGGTTGGGGTAATCTCAAATTTTTGACGTGGTAGTATACCTTTCGTATAAGATGACGCAATTAAGGCAAGTAGTTATGGGAAAAATCACTCTTTTTAGTGAGATGAATCTTTTGAATCCGTACACTGTGGTGAGTCGAATCAATGAATTGAATCACTCACTCACTTAACACAATTCGCTCACTCGTTTTTATGAATTGAATCACTCACTCACTTGACACAATTCGCTCACTCGTTTTTATGAATTGAATCACTCACTCACTTTACACAACTGATTGGTAAAACTTCAAATACGAATCAACAAACAAATTCAATCATATAGTTTACGATTTAACACTTTTATCGTATGAAACACTGTATCAAGTGAATAAGTGTTTGGAAACAATTATATCCGAATAAAATTAATACAATTATGTTTAAAATTAATGCACGTAACCGACACAACAATTAAAATAAAAAATTAATGCAGCATTAAAAATACACAGTTGAAAAGAGATAACAATGAAAAATATTGATTGTGAAAAACTACAATAATTTTATGTAGGAAAATGGAGATATCCACTCAGTGCTGTTTCGAAAAAAAAAGTAATTTTTGAAAACGTAATAATCTGACAATAAACGGACAAATTTTATTTTAAAAATTTGAAAATATTGTATAATAAAATACATATAGTTTTCTTAGAATTTTTTTAACAAAGGGAGTATCAAACATGGGAATCACGGATTTGGGAGAAATTAATATATGTTGTGGAATATTTTTCTCTGAGTATTGTAGTGATAATAATTTAGGCCAATGCGACTTTATTTAGAAATTAAACGCACTGAAAATTTCGACTAACATATCGTGTTTGATATGTATCAGTTAGTTGGTATTGTCTGCAACAAGGGCCGCTGGTGGTGTGGTTAGTGAGTTCTCTCATGTATATAACATTTTTAATATACAGACGGAAAGGTTCTATGTTCGATTCTATGCCTTTCCAACATAAATAATTCTCTTTTCAATTTTTTTTTAACCTTTTCAATATTGTACAATGGGCCAATTAATTACATTGAGGATGCTATATTTCTTTTTTTTTTAATGGAGATATGGTATTCTTATCTATGTCATTATTATGCTATAATAATTTTCTGAAAAAGGAGATATAATAATTTTTTTACATGTTGTTATTATATTTAACAGTAATTTTATCGTAAATTTTAAATTACTGAATTTTTCTTACATAAAATTAAAGCGATTTTTATTATAAATTATTTATACTATTTTTAGACATTCTTCATTTTATCGTTATTCAAAGTAGCAGCAATTGTAAAATTTTTTATACTAATGAAATAAAAAAGAATACCATATCTCCTTTAAAAAAAAATTATAGCATCCTCAATGTAATTAGTTGACCCATTGTACAATATTGAAAAAGTTAAAAAAAAAATTGAAAAGAGAATTATTTATTTTGGAAAGGCATAGATTCGAACATAGAACCTTTCCGCCTGTATATTAAAAAAGTTACATACATATATTCCACAACATATATTAATTTATTCCAAATCCGTGATTCCCATGTTTGATACTCCCCTTGTAAGATCCATACTTATAGAACATTATTTTATTAGTTTATTAGACATTTGGACTAAATTTGGGTTATAATTTGTTTTATGCATTTTAGAAAATAGAGGGTAGTAAAAAAATTAAAATATTAGTTCTAAAAAAAAAATATCAAGTTATATATACCTACCGTCCCATAGTACTATTAGTATATACGATATAATATACACGTTATGTTATATACACAGTTGTAAAAACAGATGTCTATGGAAACAAGTTTCTGTTGCTCTATCTATTGTAATAAGTAAACTGAAATTGAGACTGAAATTTGAATAAAATCTTGTATGTCATACACTCTTAGGTGAGTGAGTGAGTGAGTGTATGACATATATTATATTCTTTCAATTCATGAGTTAAAGGAGTCGATTCAATTCTTTTTGACTGATTCAATTCAATGAGTCAGTTGAGTGATTTAATTCAGTGAATT
This sequence comes from Brachynemurus nebulosus, assembly GCA_035578155.1. NCBI lineage: Eukaryota > Metazoa > Arthropoda > Insecta > Neuroptera > Myrmeleontidae > Brachynemurus > Brachynemurus nebulosus. Next base: position 4,544,613 of record JAPWDM010000024.1, read on the forward strand.
GAATCACTCACTCACTAGCCATCACTAAAGGCAAGCGCGTGTTGGGGTCAAAGGCCAAGGTTTGCACTTACACAAAATAAGTACAGCACGCTTCAAAAAGTGATCGGACACCTTTTTAGTCAGTGGAGTCCGCACTTTTGACACGGCAGTGTATCAAAAATTTAAGTACAGTACGGTGTCAAAAGCTTGGGACGACCCCCAAGTTAGGGTATCCCTCACATTTTTGACGCGGTAGTGTACCCCAGCTATCAATTTGCAGTCTAAAATTCAGTCTGCGCATGCGTCGTATTCTAAAATTCAGTCTGCGCATGCGTTAGGTTTGCATTAAAAAACTATGTTAGTGCTGGTGGGTAATAGGTTAACACAAATTCAAATCGTGATCATCAAATTTTGATGACGCCTAATGGGTTAACTGAAATTAATTTGGTTGCGGGTGATGACTCATCTCTTAGGAATTTCAAGGCCAACAGTATGAGTGCGTGTGGGGTCAAATGTCAAGGTTTTTGCACATTGATACATTTTGATGAGTCATCAATTCGGAATGTGTAATACCGTAAAGTTACAAGATTTCAAACATTGGCAAAAAGGTTCAAATTGCTTAGTTTGCGGTGTCACAGAACCCGCTCAGCTCTTCTACTTGAGTGCAGTAATGAAAGAGATAAAGCTAAGAAAACGGAAATTCTTTAAATTCATATGTGAATCATGATTAAATTTAAGTGAAATGGATTATATCTAATATGTTTTTTACAAAATAGGTTAAAATGAACAAAATCGCAAAGGGAATCTCTTGTAACATTCTTTAGGATTCAGTAAGATTATTCTTTTATATTCAAATTTACTTTCTTTCAATTAAAAATATAAAAAAAATTCTAAGCAATGCGTACGTAGTTAATAAAAATCATTCCCATAAATAAATAAGCACACTATAATACCAACAATTTTTTCCCATGTTAAAATTTGTATTGTTCAACAAATCTGACTTTGCCGCATCAAGGTCATTAAAAGTGAGATAGTGATATAGTGAGATAGTACTTACAATAAAGAATAAATTACCTTGATAGCGGCAAAGTCAGATTTGTTGAACAGTATGTTCTTACTTCTCTGAAACAGACTATATTACTTAACTATATTACTATTATGGTGGTATGCAGAATTCAATGATAATTAGTTATCTTCTTATTTGAGTTAAACCTTAAGTGTACGGTAACCTCCACCGCTTCCCTTCAACAATATTAAAGAATATTAAATAATTCCTAGCTGACTTGTTTAATAATATGGTTGATTATTAAATAATAGTTCAAGAGAAATATTTTATTAAAAAATTCCTGATAAATAATTACAATGCAGATCATATTCATATTATAATATAATGCATAATATCAGAGAAAATTTTCTACGTAATAAATTTAAAAGCAGTCGATTTTCAAACCCACTTTATACTATAATTAAAATCCTCTGTCAATATGATGTAAAAGAAGAGAAAATAAAATAGTGGAAAATATACGATGTGAGACAGTGTTATTAGACATTATTCGTCAGCGAATGATTTCTACAATTCAATTTTCCCAAAATCCAATTGATATTTTTTCACTTACCTCAATAATTTCATTGCCTGGTGTAAAACGTCTAAGGTACGAGCCAACAGCCCCAGGAATTGCAAAAACTATGGCCAGTAACCATATGAAAAGCGATACAAAAACTGGTACTCGAGTAGCACAATGACTGTCTCCTGAAACAAAGAAGTATCTCCTGAAAGATGTAAAAATTTTAAATATAAAAAAAGAAAAACCAGTATTGAATCACAATAGCATCTGGTTGCATAATCTAGTGTCTTTTATAAAACTTATTCTAAGTAAAGAAATTTTTTACCGTTGATTTTTTGAAAAACATTTTATTGGAGTTAGTTGTTGGATCAGTTGAAAAGAAAAATTTAGTGAACATATCGTACTTGCCATTTAGTCTTTGATGGGAAACCAGAAATTTCGAAACTGCAAAATATGAAAAATCGTAACAGTTTAAATATTATTATTTCTTTTTGAAATTTTGGTATTATATCCAAATTAGGCCTTGTATATATAGATTCAGATGATTTTTTGTTAAAAGTATTATGTTCTTTCCAATTATTTGATTGTAGTGATGGCTTTATATGTAATCACAAAGTAAAAAACAATAAATTTTTTATCTTGTTACGAATTCATAAAAATTTTGGAAAAGTGGATTTTTCATTAAGGTTTGTTTAATAGACTTAATTCTGATTTTATTCCCAAGATATCATGAGAAAGTAATCAATAATTTTCATATTATTACAACTTTTCATATTTCACAATTTCAAAATTTCTAGTTTATCACCAAATAACAGGCATGGTGCAAGATTCGTTTAGAAGATTTTTTATTTCACCAATGCACCAATTAACACCACTGAAATATTTGTAAAAAGCTCAATAGTTTTGGAACGAACTTTATAAAAGACATTGTATAATACTATATAGTAAACAATTTTGCTAATCAAAGCTTGGCTCATTATATTATTAACGGTGAAACGTTCATATACTTTTCCTTTATGTTTGAATCTAGTCATTAAGCTTGGCATTTTCTACATCGATTATTACAAATGATTAATTGATCAATAAAACAATAAATTAATCAACAGGACATTAAATTATATTATTAGCAGAATGTGTTAGTGTTGGCTTTTATATTATAATACTAGCATTTACCCGCGGCTTCGCTCGCGTGGCTTTTGAAATTATAAATTCAAAACGTATAAAGCGTACGTTCATCGCGTTGCTATTGAGACCTGTCCCTTTATTCTTGGGAATTTTCCCACAGAATTAAAATATTTTCCCCGGGTATGAAGTTCGAATCAAGTAAATGATTCTTTTTTTATATCGTTTTAAATATATTTTCCCACGGGAATAAGACTTCCCACAAGAGTTAGATATTTTTCCGGGGTATCTTTTTTTCATTTAAAATGTATTTTTCCATAGGAATTAGATTTCCCACAGGTTCAAGATATTTTCCCAGGGTAAAAAGTAGTCTGTGTCCTTTTTCATATCTTTTGTTAACAATATACAAAGTTTGAAATCAATTGCCCATTTTTTGATTGTCCGCTATTATAATTTAAATATCAGGGTGACCAAGCCGGGCTCAGTGGAAATTTCATCTATGGAATTTATTAAAAAGAGCATCTTCATATGGAATTTGTTAAAAAGAGCAGAAGTGCCAACTGATGATAACTGGACAGCTACCGGCTGCTTATTTCCTTGCAAGATACAAATAATATTAAAATAAGTAATTTCATAGTAGTCGTCGGTAAAAATATTATTATTATTGGTGGTATCTATAGAAATATTTATTAATATTGAAAATACATTTAATTAATAACAAATGAAAAACTAACATTGGTTTAATGGTATAAGATACATTTTTCCTCGGGAATGAAATATTTTCCCGGGATAAAAATTGATGGGATCGGTTAAGCTGTTGAGGTGTGAAAGCCAGTCAAACAAAAAAACAAACAAACAAACTCACCTTCGCATTTATAATATTAAGTTAGGATTCACCAAACTTAATTAGATGGGTATCATAATTAAATTCTGATATTAATATAAAATTTATTAATCTATATATATATATATATATATATATATATATATATATATATATATATATATATATATATATATATATATATATATATATATATATATACATATATATAAATGCGAAATACCACTCACTCACTCACCTATCAAGAAATCTCCAAAACTACAATACCTACAAACTTGAAATTTGGCATGTAGGTCCCTATTGGGTCGCAGGCGCTCGCTAAGAAAGGGTTTTGCAAAATTTTTTGTCTAACCGTCGAAATTTACGAAAAACCGTAACATATTAATTTTTTACAACTGTATATAGCAATCTGTGGCCAATTTATCAAAATATCATAAAAATTTTAAACAGTTGCTAAGTAATTGCAGAAAAATGATTTTTGTAATTTTAAACAATAGCTAAGGTTACTACATATTGTAAATAGATAAGGTTTTTATTTAATACATATTGTGTCTTACTGACATTCTTAACTAGAATCTTTATGATCTAAATTTATTCAAATTTAATAAATTATTTGCTATTATTGGTTCTTTTACTGTTACCAATACAGTGTAAGTTTGATGCCTACTTTTTTTATATTGTACTACAGTAAATGTGTTTTACAATTTTTAAAATACATCAACAGATAAAATCAGAACATATCATTAGAACATAAAATTAGGAACCTAATGATGATGAGATTGTCGTATTATCTCTATCGTATGCCAAATTAAGAAGATATAAAAACTGTATTCCGATACCGAGGAAGCAATTACAAAACAAAAAAGGATATTTAGTTAAGTATCAAAACTTTAGTTAATAAATAGTATTGTTCAGTAGCAATTCTTAAATAATTTTTTTTTGTTATTAAAATAAAACTTTTCAACTCTTTAAATTCTGAACAAGGTAGCCATTTTTCAATTGGAAATAGTTATTCCTATTATCAGTTATGGAAGAGGAAATTATTATAGTCAACCAAACACAAACCGATTGCCAAATAATAAAAATTCCTGGCGATGGCGCCTGCCTATTTTCGTCCCTTTCCTATTTGATGAACGGTCATGTCTTAATGGCTGCTCAAATTCGTGCTAACATTGTTAGTCATGTGTCAAATAACTGGGAAAGATTTAGACTTTTTACTCAGGAGCAATCGGGATCTCCTTATATTACAAAACGTCGGTACGTCACCGTAATGTCTAGACCTCGCACCTATGGTACTACTTGCGAACTTAAGGCGGCGGGTGAGATATTCCCTCATGAGTTTCAAGTGTTTCAGGGTGGCATTCTTCTTGCTACCTTTGGGGAAGCACTACAAGGAGTTAAACGAATCCGATTCATAGGAAATTTTAATGCAGGACATTTTGATGTTTTAATTCCGTTGGCTGAATCCACAAATCCTGGTGCCGTCCAACAATCACATACCACCAGCAAGCCAACGGAATGTGAAATAAATTTCGCCTGCAATCTCTCACACATTTTACCTTGCGCTAAGACTGTTTCTGCCATGGACAATTGTATGTGGCGTGCTCCAGAGTCAGTTCACCTGATAGCCTGGTCATTCTTCAGCCAGAGCAAAAAACCAGGAATGTTGTTTACAGGGAGGTCCTGAGCATCTAAAGGTGAAGTTGAAAGTGATTACCAACTAATTTGTTAACCTAATTCTATACCAAATAGCCAGGGATGGCTAAGGGATTAAAAGGCTCAAATTCCCTATTTCATTGTTGTTAAATTTACAATAGTGTCTTAGTCTATAATAGAAACGTAGATTACCTTCTCTAAATAATATATACAAGGTTATTTTTAAAAATTCATTAATTTTCAAACTTAACCGTATAATATTAATACGATCACTTTGATGACATCAGTATGTTACAGAAATTTTTTTAAAATTTTAAATAAATATTTTTATTTATTTACTTTTATATTTCCATGTATTTATCTATAACCACAAAAATAAACTTACGGGCCGAGCATTAGTTCTTTTTGTTTCAACCAAAAAATTGAAAGAATAAAATTAATCAAAAATACAATTTTAATAAAAATGAATAGTAGACGTCTATAAAAATACTATTTTTCCATATAAAATTTTATTTACTAATTAATGGTAAGCTATTACGTACGTTACTAACAAGTAACACTATCCAACTGATACACACCGATTTTAATGAAATTAATATACTTATTAAACAGCGAAAAATATTAAATATGTATTTTTTGCTTCGACTAAATATGCTTTTTAGGGATAGAAAGCACCCCTCAAACCCTGGAGACGGAAACAATTATGGCTAATTATTTCTAAAACTATACATTTTCTGAAAAAAATGAATAAGACCAAAGTTGTAGAATTTAAAGTGATGCACTTGATGGTGACCTTGAATTCGAACTTGATGTCGATTTTCAAGGTCAATTAAATTTACTTTAAATAACTAAAAAAACAAACATTTAATATTTTTCGCTGCTTAATAGGTATGTTTGAATTGGTATCAGTTGGATAGTGTTATTTTTAAGAAGGTAATTAAACTTTTCTGACCTGTTATTTTTTGTAACTATGGTAATCAGAAAACAAAATGGTAGGTGGTGCTTGCGCGGCAAATTAACTGTTATGTAAATGCGAACTTACGATTCAAGAGATTGAAAAAAATTTTTACTTTTGATTTGTAATTTTTTATGACATTTTTTTTCTTTTTTAAACTAAAATCAACTAAGAGGTCTGATTTTATGAGACTAAAAATAATTAAGAGGTCAGCTTTTATGCGACTAAGAACAATTAAGAGGTCTGCGTTCTGCGACTAAACCAAAACTAATTGAAGACCGTCCGGCAAAAAGGCTGTAATTGCCATAATTTACAAAATTGCGTTTATTAGTGGAAAATGTAAATATCTTCACCTATAACATGTTAAAATCTTAAAGTCCTAAGTTTGTTACTTCAATAGTTATAGTCATGCATTTCATATAAGTACACAGTCTAATTTTATGCATATATACTGATTCTACTTCCACTATATTTGAATTTTTAATAAACTTTAATAAATCCCTTGAATTAATGATATTACACTGTATCATTGTAATTTTTTTTATACAATTTGTTAAGAATAAATCCAAATTTTTGTTTTCCTTTTCGATAAATTTTTTCACATTTCATATAGTTTCTATTTATTTTCCGACAATATTAACATTGGTACTTTCAGCCTTTGTGCCGGGCAGTCTTCAATTAAGAGGTCAGCTTTTATGCGACTACACTCACTATTTTGAACGGTGGATGGATAGGGCTCTTGACGTACCTACTACCTAAAAAAAACGGACAGCGCGCCATGGTGATACCGCCAGGTGGTATGGAAATTCACCAAATCAACTACGTTTAAGAAAAACAGCGTCATTTTTAACAATTCATTAATTTTCAACTTTAATAATCAACCTATCCAGCTCCATCATGATTATTATTTGTAGAATTTATCTGCAAACTGACAGATTAAAAAGCTTAAATTGTTTTAAAATAATGGTATTTAAAAGCTTTACATATTTTATGCTTTCACTTTCTGATTTTATATTCAATTTTTGTTTGATAATCGCCGTAGCAAAGCACGGGTATCCAGCTAGTATAATAAGTAATATGTACTACCTATGTATTACGTACCTATTTGTATATAACTTACATTAGTACCTAATGAACATACATTTAACCCTAGAATCATACGTACTCGTCAAAACGACGAACGAACTTCTCTACCTGCTCCAATACTATAACTTGTCGTTGCCTGCTTGCTTTGAGACTTCTGTTATCTAATTTATTTGTTATTATAACACATAAGACGTATAAATTTTGTTTATAGCTATTGTCGTTTTTTTTTATACTGAAATATTGTGCATCAAAAGGACGACGATGTATGATTAACCGATGTTTTTTTTAAAAATTTTGTACTCCACATATAAAAGTTTTCCTAACTTTTCTAAAATTTATTAAAGATATGGATGTTATAATTAATTTATTCAATGATAATGATAATGTGAAAGATGATTATAGCTGTTTGACTTATAGAGACGACATAATAATGAAGTTTTAATATATTGAATCGAAAACTAAAGAATACGTTTCGAATGACTTAATAAAAGATTAACAATTTAATTTGTAGAAAATATTTTAATTTTTATTATTTTTTGAGATCTTATTCGAAAAATTACTAACAAATTTTAGAAAATTTACAAATGTGCGTAATGGGGAAATAACTACATATCTATAGGAATATTTAAGACTGAGAAATTTCACATTCTGTAAAGTCACACATGTCCACTGACTCATAATAGTTCATAAATTAATTATTTGAAAAACATGTTTTATGATACAATTGATGTATTTATCTATTTTTTAATTTTTATAATGAAAATATGCTTTGATAAAAAGATTAAAAAAATTAATAAATATTTATATGTATTAAGAAATTTTTCCAAATCCAATTTTTTTAAATATTTTGTTCGCTTTTGTAGTATTGTTATGTAAAAAAAATGTTTTTTGCAAATAAACTCTAAAACTCACCGTAAAAAATCCATTCGTCAAAACGACGCCGATGTATGATTAACTTGACTCGTGGACCAACGTATGATTCTAGGGTTAATTGTACATGAATTATAATTATTATTAAAAGCCTAGCAGAACTGAGAATATAAAATTCTTACCATTCTAATAATAAGTAATTACATTTTCTAAATACAATTTAAGACGATTAAAGCAATATTATTTGAACTGAGAATTGAGAATATAGGTAAGTAATTATGTATACCTATAAGTAATTTAGTAAGTAAGCTAGTCAGGATAAGGCCCGATTTACATTAACGCTCCGCTTTCAGTACGATATCACTCCGCTCCCGGTACGATAGAATATTCTTACACAATAAACAATGAGTGCATTCACATCATCGCTCTGATATCGGTCCGATATCAGTCACGTTTCGCTCTCGCTCCAATGCCACTCCAATATCAATACTACTCAGATAATATTTTATCGGAGCGATATCAGACTTGTTATGGCTTGTACCTATAGTGTAAACACTTTTTTGATTTCACTCCACTCCGCTTGCATTCAATTGTTACGAAAAGATATTTGTATCGAACTGAGACCGAACTGGTAGTGTACCCAGAGCGGCATTATTATGTGAATACAGAACGAATAGGTGCCAGCATGATATCAGCACTGTAATGTGAACACAACAAGGTTATATCGAATTGAGAGCGGAGCGTTAATGTAAATCGGGCCTAATCCCTCGAGTAGAGAACAAGCATTAACTTGTGATATTGCATAAATTATTTAAGGAAATTATTAATTTTACAGAAATTATGACGATATTTCTATATGAGAATAATATAGATATAGCACATATATTTAAATAAAATACAACGAAAGTAAATGAAATTTATTCTATCAAAAAAAAAAAAAAAATTTAAAAACCCACGACGAAAACTCTAAAATGTGACACATAAAAATTCCTAAAATTCCAATTCTAAATTTCATTATAATTTAAAATAAGCTAATTTTCATTCGTTGTTGTGTGACATGTCTTCCCGTGTATTTTGTAGTTTAATATCACACACGACGAATGAAAATTAGCTTATTTTAAATTATAATGAAATTTAGAATTGGAATTTTAGGAATTTTTATGTGTCACATTTTAGAGTTTTCGTCGTGGGTTTTTAAATTTTTTTTTTTTTTTGAAATTTAGAATATGGAATTTCAGTACATGAGCGAATATATATATATATATATATATATATATATATATATATATATATATATATATATATATATATATATAAATATATATATAATATAATACTAGTATTTACCCGCGGCGCTTCGCTCATGTACTGAAATTCCATATTCTAAATTTCAAAAAAAAAAAAAATTTAAAAACCCACGACGAAAACTCTAAAATGTGACACATAAAAATTCCTAAAATTCCAATTCTAAATTTCATTATAATTTAAAATAAGCTAATTTTCATTCGTCGTGTGTGATATTAAACTACAAAATACACGGGAAGACATGTCACACAACAACGAATGAAAATTAGCTTATTTTAAATTATAATGAAATTTAGAATTGGAATTTTAGGAATTTTTATGTGTCACATTTTAGAGTTTTCGTCGTGGGTTTTTAAATTTTTTTTTTTTTTTGATAGAATAAATTTCATTTACTTTCGTTGTATTTTATTTAAATATATGTGCTATATCTATATTATTCTCATATAGAAATATCGTCATAATTTCTGTAAAATTAATAATTTTACAGAATTAAAAATATATATATATATATATATATATATATATATATATATATATATATATATATATATATATATATATATATATATAGGTAATCCGAAAAGATCGTGCCGGAGCTGCCCGAATGAATTTATATCTCTTCAAGTAGCAACCGCAAATGAAACATGCAACAACATGTTAGCGTTAAGCCGATAGTGTTGCTTATAATATGTATCATAAATCTTTAAACAGTGTTTAAGTAATTTTTTTTGTCAGTACTAATGAGCAATCTAATACATCAAGGTACATCATATCATTGTATGTGAGTTTAAAAAAGGTAGTAATGCAGCTAACGCAGCGAGAAATATTCGTAGCGTTTATGGTGACGATGCGCCTTCTGACAGAACTTGTAGAAAGTGGTTTGCTAGATTTCAAAAGGTTAAATTTTCTTTGGAGGATGAAGCCCCCTCCGGTCGACTTGTGTATTGACGATGAAACAAAGCGTCAAGAAATAAAGCGAAACCGAAGGTAAACTGTCGAGAATTAGCAACAACTTTTGAGCATTCGGGATGGTCATTTATACCAAAAAACTAACTTTCCGGATGACCCAATATATATATATATATATATATATATATATATATATATATATATATATATATATTTATACATATATATATATATATATATATATATATATATATATATATATATATATATATATATATTATATTGGTACGAATACATTTACTTCGTTAATTAGAAAGAATTTAATGTGTAGCAACATCTCTTCCTATATTTTAATATACATAAATGTTCAATTCTGTTCCTATATATTTTTCTTCAAAATCAATAGTTTTCGTAAATAGTTAGGTGAATAAATAGACATGTAGATGCAAAAATAATATTATTAATACGGTAAATTTACCAAGAAAAAGCCTGTCAAAATGCAAAAATTTACATACAAGATTTTTCTTTTGGAAGTTGTTCAGGGATGTTTTGTAAGTATAAATATACATTAGCGGGATGGTTGAAGTTGTGCTTCATTCAGCCGCCATATTGGAAAATGTCTTTTTCAAATAATTGCCAATATCTCACAGACTATCAGTCTTACAAGGAAAATGGTAAGAACCTTTTTTTATCAGAAATTCAATTTCCTACAATTTTTGTTTGAAGCATTTTCCCGTGAAATTAATATTTTTCAAGACATCGAAAATTAAATCTTTGTGAAAATTCGTTATAATTGTTTTTGTCTCATATCTCCTCAGATGTGAAAAATATTCTGAAATTACAAAACTTGTTGAGTATAAAATTCTCTACAAATTTTATTTAAAGCTTTTTTACGTAGAACTAACAGTTCAGAAGCTATAGATATGTAAACGTCAAAATCACCTGCAATTTATTGTCAGTAAGAGTCTGAATTGTTAACACACTTATGAGATATGCAGCACTAATAATTTGGGTTGCTAAATTTTCTCCTGAAATTCTTTTTTCAGAAAACGTTTAGGGATATTCCATGTATGTAAATCAAAATTGCGGGACAGTGGGGGTTGTACTATAGACGCCATCTTGGATCTTAGTTTTTGTTAAATATCTCAATAACAGTACATCTAGCAAAGAAAATAGTGAGAACTAATATTATAGAAAATTAAATTTGGAACAAAATACTTTTCCTCGAAAAACTTTTCGATGGATCTCGTAACTTTCGATGTAGAACTCGCCACAATTTCATGGATCCCATTTTTTTTAATATCTCGTAAATACGTTGTACCTTGAAAATTGCTGTTAAGAAATTGTTAGAGTGTAAAATTCTCTACAATTTTTATTTTAGTTTGATTTTAATAATTTACAGCCGAAGTTTTCTTTTAGAAATCGATAACTCGAATTTTCTAGAAATATGCTGCTAATCAGAAGGCACTAAAGTCGAATATTAAAAGTTTGTAGATTTTACAGTTTGCTTTTACCAAACACTTTTGACTTTTACCAAACAATTCAATTAGTTTGCTTTGAATATTTTTCTCTTAAACTACAGAATTTATTAGAATGTAAAAAACTTTAACGACTATTGTTTTTCAACAATTCCGTTAGGTATAGATAGGTATGTCGTAGGGAAAGTTGTTATTATTTTTTAAGAGTATGAACTTTTGTAAAAATTCCATATTAGTCTTTTCTTCGTTGAATTAAGATTATTAGATTATTAAATTTAATAATCTAATTAGAGTAGATTAAGATAATTAAATCCAAGTTAAAAATTTAATTACGGCTGAAGCACAACTGCCACCACCCCGCCAATTTATATTTCAAATAGTGGACTATCCCATAGCATTTTCCAATTAAAAAATCTCAAATGCAAATTTTGCAGACCAAGTGTTTGGTACTGTCTATCTCATTTAGGTGTTACAACAGCGATCAAACTGACAATTTTAATTTTTCGAGATTTATAACATTCGAGCTATAGCAGGTACGTTAAAAAGGTTCCAGTAAAACTAGAAATATACCGGTTTCATCGAAAATATTTTTGAACGAAAATTGTACCAAATTTATTTTTCTGTAAAACCAGTTTGTTTGTTAGATATAACGTTTTCGAAATATTGCGTAAAAACTTGAACCCAATATGGCAGCTGAAGCACAGCTTCCACCATCCCGCAAACTTGTATTTAAGCTCATGGGATACTCCTAAAGATTTTCCGAAAGAAAAATCTAGGGTCTAAATTTTGCAGCCCAAGTTTTTAGCACTAAATATCTCATTAGTGTCAACAGTGGTGACTTTTACCGGAAATTGGATGATACAATTTTAACGTTTAAAAGTCTATAACTTCCAAGCTATTAAAAATACGTAAAAAAATTTCGAATGAAAATTGTAGAGGATTTTACGTTCTAAAAATACGATAATATCTACTTTCAATGTCTAAAGTATCGTTAACGAGATATTGGGGAAAAAATAGATCCACGAAATTTTGGCAGGTTGTACATCGAAAAATACGAATTTTATCCAAAAATGTTTCCAACAAAAGTAACGCAAAATTTAATTTTCTATAAAACTAATTCTGAGCATTTTCCTCATTAGATGCACCGCTGTCTAGATATTTGGCGAAAATTGAAATCCAAGATGGCGGCTGAACCACAACTTCCACCATCCCACCAATCTTTATTCACGCTCTTGGGATACTTCTAAACATTTCCCGGAGACAAAATCTAGGGGTCAAATTTTGCAAATCAAGTTTTCACTATTATATATCTCATTAATGTTAACAGTAGCAACTCTTATTGAAGATTGGATGACATAATTTTGACGTTTAAAAGTCTATAACTTCTAAGCTATTAGAAATTCATCAAAAAGTTTCGAATGAAACATGTAGAGGATTTTACGTTCTAAAAATGCGATAATAGCTACTTTCACTGTTCGAAGTATCGTTAATGAGATATTGAGTGTAATTGACGGGGAATGGGGAATCATTCATATCGCGTTCTTCTTTATTACAGCCTCGTATAGCACGATATAGCAAGGTCCTACTGCAACGAAATTTTAGATGTGAATAATAATGGCTCATTTAATTCTTCTGCCATATATTATATAATATTTCAATACTAAAATTACTATATTACGAGCTTTTATTACTATAATAGAAACAGTTTCCGTTGTAATTATTTCTTTAAGTATGCATGCTATAAGACATTAATCTTGAAAGTTGACACCGTCATTAACAATCAACCAAGTACGAACGTTCTTGTTCTTATCTGTTATGTATATGTATATTGTAAAAGTGTGCATATTAAACTCTAATACCTCGTTCACACTAGTCCGTTTAACGTAATTGTTTAGTGATTAGTGATTACCGGGAGATCCTTGGTTTGATTCCGAGCCGATCCAATTTAATAATTTTTTCAATCACTTTGTGATTTTTAATTTACATTTGGATTTTGGTCATACTAACCAAAGAAATCGAGTGCTTAAAGTTTCAGTTTAGTTGAACGATAAGTAAATATATGAATACTGCGTATGCAAAAATGCGGACAAAAGTTCGTCATACGTAGTAATGTTTCACAAGCACTCGATAATATTTGAAATTGAAATACGGCTTTCTAAAACTTTAATTTTTTTATTCTGAAAATCCTGGAATATTCCAGAAACTACCGGACAAATGTTTATCAAAAGTGGTTAATAAGAATCCCATAAAATTACTAGAATTTAAATTTGGTTTCTGAAAATTTTTAATTTTTTATCCCGAAAATCCTGGAATAGCCTAGAAACGATTGGACCGATTTTCATCAAACCTTAATAACAATCCCGGAGTTACCAACTTTCAAATAAAAAAAAATCACTCTAAAATTGGTTAAGTCGTTTTGGAGATAAATGGCAACAGACACACACACACATCTCTTAGCTCAAACACATATACCTCCTCCGTTCCGTCGTGGGTAAAAAATCGTTTTTTCTGTGTTATTTAAATGGGAAAACATTAGGTTTGATCATGCACCTCTAAAAATTGGAATGATGAGCTCCGCTCTGTTCAGGATGTTTGTTTACACATATCCTACGGTATCTGAAGCGGAGAGCGAGAAAAAAATATCATTGTTTTTTTGGCACACACTGATTGTTAAGATATAAATGGCAACAGATACACACACACATAATCATCTCTTAGCTCAAACGCATATACCTCCTCCGTTCCATCGTAGGTAAAAATATATCGTGTTACTATAAGGTACATGGGGGTAATATGGTCACCTTAAGCTTTGACGCCATATATCATAAAAACTAAGTGGAGGAGAGAGATAAAACACAATTGTCAGCTATTGTTAATGTATTATAAAAAAAAAAGGCACAAAAATTTTGGTAACAATTAAGAACTTAAAAAAAAATCAGTTTTCTCGAGAAAAGGGAAAATGGTCATATTTCCATCATGTGCAGAAAATATGGCCAAGATCATGTCTTCGTCATGTTTGTGAAGGATAACTTGCTTTTTTCGTCCATATTTCTTGCTGATGTTGAAGCTCTACGCTGAACAGAGAATGAAGGAATAGAAGGTCGATTCTCATGACAATCCGGGAAGTTGACTGACGTAGTTTTGTTCAAAGTTGATTCAATTCGGTAAAGTTGAACGCAAATTTCTGTAGAACTGAACTTTTTTAACTGTCAAAGTGGCGTCAGTAAAACAGTGCCCACGACATCTGGTCTATTAATTTGCTTGTCTATGGACTCTATACTAATGGTGTCATCGGTTATATATTTCTTGTACTTTTCGAGATATAAGAAAATGACCATATTAACCGATTGGCCATATTACCCCCAGGTACCTTACTACTACAAAAAATTAAGGGAACCAAAAAATTGTTAATTTTTTAGTGATTTTTGAAGGGCTGTATTTACGTGAAAAATGACCGTATTGAGACGATAAAAAAAGCATTTTCAAGCTCAAAGATTCTAGTTTTGAGATTCTAGTTTTGTTCCGGAGATATCCAGCTTTGAATGCAAAAGTATCCTTTTTGCCTTAACCATCGATATCTCAGTAATCAGTGATCCCACAGAAAATTGAAGGACAGCTTTGGAGTCTGGAATAAATTTCCTACAAGACTGTGCCGCGTACTTTTGGAAACAAAAATTTGTTTCATCCGTAATTTTAACCTGAAAAATGTGCAAAAAAGGGGCTTTTTTCCTTGTTGCAAAAAATTGTCCGCATCCTTGCGAAAACTGTTAGCGAATCTAATGTTTGTACGAATTTTTATACGTCACTGTACCCCCAGTAACTTTGCAAATCGATCTATGGAATGGTTTTCCTAAACCGTTTGTTCAAAATTTCAGAAAAAAATTAAAGGAGGAAAATTTAATGAAAAAATCAATTTTTTTTAACTTTTTTTCACAGAAATTAGGTATTTTTTATCCATTAAATTCGAAAATTAAAAAAAAAATTTCAAAGTTTTTTTTCAAAATTTCGAGAAAATTAAAAAATTAAAATTAAATTTTGAAAAAAATTTTTGAAAAAAGTTCTAAAATAATTCGATTCGCTTGTTGACTGTGAAAGAGTACACAAGTATTATATAATTGTTATCAACAATCAAATTAATAAAAATAACTATTTTGAATATATTTGTTAAAAAAAAAAAATTATAATTGATATTTTTGTTATATAACAAGTATAGTGTGGTATCAAACGAATTTGTACATATTAAATTGCATGTCCATATGGACATGCAATTTCTCGTCGATTATTTAAATTTTTAAATGAATTTACCAAATAATATTCAAGTACAGAGTGTTTCTGACTACAGGGATACTCAAAAAGAGAACACTGAAAGAGATAATCAACTCACAGTAACCATGAATAGAAGTGAAAATAACACAATGTCATTTTCTGGCATAGTAAAACGTAATTCTCGGCCAACAAAAGAATTAGCGGTAATTATAATGGTCCCAGATCCCGAAATAAAATTAAAAGAGTATATAAAAGCAATTGGAAATATTGTTCATCCAACCAACATAACACATGCGTCACGAATATCTAACGGAGTATGTATTTTTCTAAAGAATAAAGATATTGTAGATCGTCTGATGGAAAATCATACATCCATTCAAGTGGATAAAATACAAGCATTAATACGACGAATGATAACTCCTGCTAAAAGAATAATACTCTCTGGTGTATCACCTATAATCGACGACGAAGATATCGAAGTAGCACTTAAAAAAGTCAATTTGCAACTGGTGTCACCTATAACATCTATAAAAGCATCAGTCGATGGTGAAGAATATGAACACATTTTAAGTTTCCGACGACAAGTATATGTAGCTCCAGTACCTGATTTAGAAATTCCAACCTCGATACTAATACATCTGGAAGATGAAACACATCGAATATTTTTAGAAGAAAGTATCATCAAATGTTACAAATGTAAAACTGAAGGCCATATGGCAAAAACTTGCGCAAATTTAGTGTTACCAGAAGACCATCAAACCATGAGTGGACAAATCTCACAAAAAAGAGCAGCAACATCATCCTTAGAATTCTCGCCTACCGAAGAAGATCAACAAAATCTCAATCAAATGCTAGAAATTAAAGACGGATCAAATGTTGCACCAGTATCACAATCCGCAAATATTGGTAATCAAATATCTTCGGAAGAAAATAGCTCGGATTTCAAATTGCCGAAAAAAAAATCTTCAAAATCAGCAAAGCGGAAGAAAACAAGAGCTGAGCCACCAGCAAAATCAACAGAAGAGCTTTTAAAACCGTTAGAGCCACTAATGAGCGAAGAGCCTAATAGGTATGTTCTTTCATACAACGATTTAAATAACCTAATTACTGAATTAAAAAATTCTCCAAACCCCATAAACGTTATTAAGTCATATTCTACTGATCTTAAGCAGATAAAAGATATGCTCCATGATTTGTACCCTTATTTAACTGATAGGAATATAAAAAGCAGGTTCACTAAAATTCAGAATAGGATCGCACAGTATATAGAGGCAAATATCGATTACTCAGAATCATCTACGGACATGACTGACGACTTAGAATCATTGTCTCAGGATTACATAACTCCATCACAAAATGGCAATACCACTTAAAATAGCTTCTTGGAATTTAAATAGCGTTAATGAAAGATTCACTGAATTAAAATTATTGTTAAATCACGAATCAATATCAATAGTCTGCCTACAAGAAACTAAACTTAAACAATCACAAAACTTTACTTTAAAGGGTTACACTGTTTTTCGGAATGATCTGATTGCCGATGGAAATGCAAAAGGCGGAGTTGCTATAGCAATTTCAAATAAAATTTATGCAACACAGATTGATCTTACAACCGAATTACAAGCAATTGCAATAAAAATACATGTTAAAATTCCATTGACTATTTGCACGGTTTATTTACATAAAAACGATAACATTAATTCAGGGACTCTTCAAAATCTCATAAACCAATTAGACCCTCCTTTCATCTTAACCGGTGACTTTAACGCCCATAATCCGATATGGGGTTCAGATCATTCAGATGTGCGGGGGAAAATAGTTGAAACCATAATCGATGAAATGAATTTAATATTATTGAATACCAATGAAGCAACACACTGCAATTTAGCGAATGGATCATTTTCATCAATAGATTTAACTCTCTGTTCTAGGAATATAGCAAATTATCTTAATTGGT
This sequence comes from Brachynemurus nebulosus, assembly GCA_035578155.1. NCBI lineage: Eukaryota > Metazoa > Arthropoda > Insecta > Neuroptera > Myrmeleontidae > Brachynemurus > Brachynemurus nebulosus. Next base: position 4,562,605 of record JAPWDM010000024.1, read on the forward strand.
ACATTGCATCTGACCTTTATGGAAGCGATCACTTCCCACAGATAATAGAAATGAATCACCTAAACATTTGTAACGATGAGTTACATTCTAGGTGGAATTTAAGCACTGCTGACTGGGAAAAATTTCAGTCTTTAGTTAAATTAAATTGTAAAAATATCCAAGATGTGAACTCTACAAATAAATACATCACAGATGTCATAATAAACGGTGCTAAAGAATCAATAAAAAAAACTAACCCATTTCTCTTTAAAAAGTGTGTTCCATGGTGGCCAGAGCAATGTAAGCAAGCAATAACTGAAAAAAAGAAAGCCCTTACAAAGTACAAAAGAAAACGAACGGTTGAAAATTTCATTAATTTTAAACGAGCTAGAGCATTTGCTAGACAAGTAATAAGACAAAGCAAAAAAGATTCTTGGAACAAATACATATCGTCAATAGACATCAATACCCCAGCAACAGCATTTTGGAAGGAAATGAGGAAAATATCAAATATACATAGTTTTGGGAATAATATATCAGCCATAAAAGTAAATAATGTTGTAACATCAAACAAAACCAAAATTGTGGAAGAAATGGCAAATTACTATTTTAATGTATCAAGTAACGAGTCGTACACAAGAAATCAATTACAAATTAAACAAACATTAGAAAATGAAAAATTAAACCTAAATACTGATAGTTTGGAAATATATAATATGCCCTTTTCGATGAGGGAATTAACAGATGCCATTAAATTCACCCGAAATGCTGCTGCTGGTCCTGATACCATACATATCGAGATGATACGTCATTTGTCTGTTGAGTCATTAGAAAACTTGCTTAACTTTTTTAATTATATTTGGAGTAATAAAGAATTCCCTTCGGCTTGGGAAGAAGCACATATTTTACCTCTCCTAAAACCAAATAAGCATCCAACCGAAATCACAAGCTACAGACCTGTATCTCTAACAAATTGTCTATGTAAACTAATGGAACGCATAGTGAATAGTCGACTTAAGTGGCTATTGGAGACAAAGAATTTATTAGCGATCGAACAGTGTGGTTTTAGACAAAACCGAAACACTGTTGATCATTTAATTAGGTTAGAACAAGAAATCCAAGATGGATTCCTACGTAAACAGAATACAGTTGTTGTGTCCTTCGATATCGAAAGAGCTTTCGACAGAGTGTGGAGAACCACAGTGCTAAAAACGTTAAGCAACTGGAATATTAAGGGTGAAATGGCGTATTTTATACAAAATTTCCTAAAAAAGAGAACTTTCAAGGTGAGAGTTGGAAATATATTTTCAGAATTAAAAACACAAGAAAACGGGCTACCACAGGGTTCTGTATTAAGCCCAACACTATTCATAATAGCAATAAATGATATCTGTACAAAAATTGATCACCCAGTAAAATTTTCTATATTTGCAGACGACATACTATTATATATTAGAGGTGACAATGTTCTACGAATTAGTAGAACACTACAAAATACAGTAGACATGGTAACCGAATGGCTACACAACAAAGGGCTATACTTTTCGAAGGACAAAACAACATGTATTAACTTTACTAGGAAAAAAAACGTAGTATTACTAAAAATATATCTTAGCAACAATTTAATTGCAACTAAAAGAGAGATTAAGTTCCTAGGGTTAATATGGGATTCTCGTTTAAATTGGAAGCTACATCTGAACGAATTAAAACAAAAATGTCTTAAATCCATAAATATTTTAAAAGTACTACATTCATCAGGGTGGGGTTCGAATAGAAAAACTATAATAACCGTATATAAAACATTGATTAGACCAAAATTGGACTACGGTTCAATTGTATACAATTCAGCATCCGACAAATCATTAAAAACGTTAAATAGTATACAGAACACCGCTTTTCGTTTGGCCACGGGAGCCTTTCGCACAACGCCTATTACCAGCTTATATGGTGAATTAAATGAACCTACTTTAGAAGAACGCCGGAGAGAATTGTCATTAAAATATTATATAAAACTAAGTGCAAATCCACATAATCCGGCGTTTGAAACAATTGACCAGTCACTAACAGAAGGTAGATATAATGAAAAAGCCAATAGTACAAAACCATGGAGCATTCGCTGTAAGGATATTTTAAGAACATACAATATTCAATTACCACCCGTCAGTACGATAGTGAATTTTAGTACGCCACCTTGGCTATTAACACCTAGCCACATAAATGACTTATTTAGGGACGTACCTAGAAGATGTGTAGGTAACTTTTATCAAATACAGTTTTTAGAAACTTTAAATAATGAATACACCGATTACCAAGTTATGTATACCGATGGCTCAAAGACACGGAACTCAACAAGCTCAAGTTTTATAACGGAAAACTTGACTATTTCATTTAAATTACCAAATTGCACTAGTATTTTTACCGCAGAATTACATGCGATAAAGCAATGTATACATCATATACAAAATTCACAAAAAGAAAAGTTCCTAATATGTTCAGACTCTTGGAGTGCCCTCCAGGCTCTTAGTAAAGTTGATTTTCAAAATCATCCATATGTCATAACTATTCAGGAAATAATACATGAATTGAAACCATATAAACAAATAAAGTTTCTTTGGACGCCTGGACACTGTAACATTACTGGTAACGAAGGAGCTGATGTTGCTGCTCGTCTACAAATCAACGCCATTGATTTTAGCAATGAACCTTCATATCACCGAGACGTTGTATCTGATATAAGAGATATATTTAACAATAAACGCGCAAATGAGTGGTACTCAATACAGAACAATAAATTACGGGAAACAAAACCATCAATTAATACTTGGAAAACCGCATATAGGGAAAACAGAAAAGAAGAGATAATTTGGTTAAGAGTGCGAACCGGTCATACTAGACTGACGCATGAATATATCTTAAAAAAGGAGCCTGTACCGATATGTGCAACATGCAATATTGCGCTTACCATACAACATGTGTTAGTGAATTGCCGTAAATTCGATCACATACGTAATCAATTATTTAATCAAAACAATATCACAGAAATAATAAAAGACGATGAGCAAAGTGTACAGAAAGTGTTAAAATATTTACAGTTGTGTTCACTACTTCGAAAAATTTAAATTAGTTATCTTAAGTAAATACCAATTTCATAATTAGTAAATTGTTAAATGTATTGTACAATTATTAAAAATATTACGAATATATTGTAAATTATATATATGCCATAGGACGCCAAAGACCAGAGTAGTCGAGCGTCCTAAAATAAATATTTATTTATATAAAATAATTCTTTTTAATTTTTGAAAAATGGCAAAAAAAGTAAAAAATTTGCAAAAACATTTTTTGTGTTATTCCTTAGAATTTGTCGATACCTGTTACTTCTACAAATTTTTTGATGAAAGACTACAAAACTAAAATCTTGGAGCTTCAAAATGCTTTTTTATTATCTCAATACGACCATTTTTCACGTAAATACAGCCCTTCAAAAATCACTAAAAAATTAATTTTTTTTTGTTCCCTTAATTTTTTGTAGTAGTATATTAGGGACTCTTATTTGGTAATTTGCCCCCGGGAAGAGAAAGTTTTTCCGGAGTAAAAAGTAGCCTATGTTAACCTATCTTTTCTGCCCACTATGATAACAGTATACAAAATGTGAAGTTAACTATCTGTTTTAGCGAACTTTCAAATCGAAAGCCCAGCTATAATGGCCACTGTCATGACGCGACTTGAGTTCGAGACTATGACCGAAATTTGACTTCGTAAAAATTCGAGAGATATAGTTCGAAGTTATAATGCGAAATCCCTATATACGAATTTTATGTTTATATAATTTAATATTAAAAATAAGAAAACAACAATTATCATAAATATCTAGAACAATTTCTTAAAAATTTAACTATTTTTATTAAATAAAAGAAATTAATGTATACAAATATGTACTTTCACTAACCCCAGTTGTAAAAATTATAAAAAAATGACTCTTCATAAAACCATTGACTATAGTGGATATGTTTTAACGGAGACTTTGGAAAAATGTAGGTACGTAAGTACGAAAATTATTTTAAGCAAACTAAACAAAGTAAGCACAATAAGCAAATCTCGACATTTAGGCAAATCTCGACATTTAAGCAAAACTCGACATTTAAGAATTTTTTAGCATGTGACTAAAAGTGAACATAGTGTGAAATTTACACAAACATAGCTTGGGGGATAGAGACGGTTATAAGTTACTTTTTAACCCGGAAAAATACTTCATTCCCGAGGGAAAATGTATTCAATTATGACAGCTTACTATTAAAACGTAGATGATTGGTTTAAAATTTTCTATATTGTTAGCAAAGGGAACGAAAAAAGAAACACAGACTACTTTTTATCTTGGGAGAACGTCTTAATCCCGTGGGCAGTCTCACTTCTGTGGGGAAATATATGTATTTTAAATGAAACAAAAAGAAGGTTAGTTTGTTTCGTTCGAATTTAGCATATTATGTTTTGTTGGTAGAAAAGACAGAGACGAAAATAGATTACTTTCTACCCCGGAAAAACATGTCATTTCTGGGGGGGATTTATTTAAAATGAATTAACTATTAAAAAAAAGCGGATGATTAATTTCAAACTTTACATATTGTCAGCAAAAACAACAAAAGAGAACATAGTTTACTTTCAGCCCGGAAAAATATCTCATTCCCGAGGGAAAACGTATTTAAAACGAAATAATGAAATTATAGCAGTTTATTAATAAATACTCCTGTCGCAGTATCGTGCATAATAACATAGCCAATTTCCGTTTATAACAATTAATTTTTCTCGCAGACTAGTTGATATAAAGTCACAGTTTAAATTTTTCTTGTGTGATTTTTTCTCCTGTTTTCAATGGTATAACAAAAATGTCACAAGAAATTATGAATTTGGGGAAATATTGACAAAAAACTAATTTTTTCACGAAAAATGTCCAAAAACCATGTTTCGGGCATCGGACGTATCTGGCTAACGAGCTTATCCAAGGGCTTGGGATTTCCAACAGTTTCACAAAATTTCGTAAAAGTTCAAATTTATAGTGCGAAGTTATAGATACATACTTGCATACATACATATATGTATATACATATATATATATATATATATATATATATATATATATATATATATATATATATATATATATATATATATATATATATAGTTACGTTTCGTAACAATTAAAGTTAGTTTTTAAAAAATTTATTTAAGTTTTAAAATTGCAAAATTGTTTTACAAAGATATCACTGGTGTTACTATTACCAGCTAGATCGAACAAAAATCAGATAATTCACTGAGTTACATTATTTATAAGTAATTTAGACAAAGAGATTGCTGAATTAGCAAAAATGAGAAAGATGTAACTGTAAAATAATATCATTGCAATTCCTTTGTCTCAATATATTGTATTTAATTATTTAGTAGTTTTTGATGATTAAGCTTTTGTTATTTTTAGTTACATGAAATATTAAATAATTATCTATATGAGTTCCTTATGGAATGAATTATTACTTATTGTCTACATACATTGTACAATTCTTAATATTACAAAAATATTGATTAAATGTATAAAAGTATAATATGTATTAATTAAATATTAGAGCGGATGTGATGGTTACATAACTCCTCCCCTCTGACTTTCTGGCATAGACCATATGAGCCTTTGGTTCAATTGGGATGGCCAGACGAAAAATAATTTATTTGTGTTGTAGGTGATGAATTTTTTTCCAGGTTGATTTTAGGTAACAATTTTTTTGTTCTTTAATTTGGAGTTCGTGTGGAGGTAATATATGAAGTTGTGTTTTGTTGAGTTCCTGGTTTTTGTACAGGATGATGTTTATGATTTCACATTGGTGAAAATAGATGAGTATTGTCCCTTGAATCGTTGGTTAATACCGCAAGTAGTTGAAATTGATTGACTTTTTAACGGTTTTTAATATAACGAGTTGTGGTGTTAGACGTCTGACTATTGTTTGTTCGCTGAATTCCTCGTAGATGCAACTTCCCATTTATTCACGAATTGCATGGTTAAAGCAGTGATCTGATGTAGGTACTTGGTTAGATCTTCTTTGCCGCATATGTAGATTTTATTTAGCCGTAAACATTCTTTCTGTGAAAAGTAATTTACATATTTTCCGCTTAGGATAACAGGATAGGGAATTACAGATTTGTTTTTAGTTTAATGGTTTAATTCTTCAGGGGTTAATATTAAGGTAGAAAGTACATTGAGTTTTGCCAATTTAGAGCTTTAGCTAGTTGAATCAAATGTGAATATAAGAGGTCGATATTATAAATTATATGATAGTCATGTTGTATTGAATTTAGAAAGTTTTGTTCACGATTTGTTAAACTAAAGATTAATTTTGAGTATAAATTTGCTTTAAATTCTTAGTTAAGTTTCGCTTGTCCTATTTCTATAGCCACTAGTCCCGGGTTGTTCGTTAGGTCGCGTATCTCGATTTTCTGTGTCGTCACCGTTGTCATTATTGTTAATATTGCCCTGTAACAAAGGTCGTCTTAATTTTTGTTTTGGGATTTTACGATTTTTATCGTCTGTTACCGTTACCTTATTATTAGTTTTTACTGTAATCTGTTTAAATTTTGGGTGTAATTTGGAATTATGTTTATTTTCCTGAAAATATGTAGTTTGTTTTTCGTTATAATCAATTGGGGATTCGCGATTACTATTTAGAATATTGATTTTGTTTTCTTTTTGTTGAATTTGGTTCTGATAAGATTCACGTTGAAATTTTTCGCGTTCTTGTTGTACTATTGCTGGGTCGGCAGTTAATTTAATGTCATATTTACGTCCGAAAAATAATTCATATGGTGTACATTTAATCGCGGTATGAATTGAATTATTGTAAACAAAAACTGTATGTAGCATTTTTAAATCAGCTGAGCTGCTTTTATCAGTTGCATGTGTGATACGATATTTTTCAAGGATAGAAGAATGGAATCTCTGTACAGGAGAATTTGATGTTGAACTTCTAACAGCTGTTATGTGTATATTAATACTATACGTGTCACAAAATTGTCGAAAACGTATTGAGTCAAATCCTTTTTCTGAATCGACTACAATATTTTTAGGAGTACCGTATTGGGAAATGTATTGTGCTAAAGCCTCAAGGATATGGGATGTATTTCTTGTTTCGATTGGGTATGCTTGGCCAAAACGTGAAAATTTATCTACAATTGTTAAATATATTAATTTGTCCAAATAAAATATATCAATGTGTACAATTTCGAGTGGCTGTGACGGTGTTTCTGTTAATTCAAAATTTTGTTTTGGTGGTCGTCTGTCATATTTATTTTCGTTACACAGTTTACAATTATTAACATAATAAGAAATTTTTGATTTTAAATTTGGAAAGTAATGTTCTCTTCTAATATGGTTAAAAGTTTCGTTAATTCCTGTATGTCTAAAGTCATGATACTTTTTTATTAATTCGTCTTGTTGGTCATCTTCTAAAACGTCTTCTAATAGTTTAGTTGCTCGAATAATTTTGTACTGTTTACCTTGAGGGAAATAATCAGAATATATTCTTTGAATTTTAATAAATAATTCGTCATCAGGACAGTATATAGCTAAAGTTACCTTCGGTGGAATGTTTTCTTTTATAATTGAGATTAAAATATCGTCGTCGTCAGCAGAAAGTGTAATTGTAATACGTCGACGTGTATTAAAAAGAATTTGAAATTTGCGTTTAGTTGCAGTTTGAATGTTTTCATCTTTTAATATGATTAATTGATTTTTAAAATCATTAAGGGGGTTTTCCGAGATTCTAATTAAGGAGGTATCATCCTCTGATGCACTATGTACTGTTTGTGTAGAAGTGTCTTGTGTAGAAGTGTCTTGCGTAGAATCGTCATTAGTATGGGGGTTACTGTCAATTATAATTCGTGAGAGGGCGTCTGCGTTAGTATTTTGTCGACCTGGTTTGTGTATAATTTTGTAGTCAAATTCTTCAAATTTAAGTCGCCATCTTACTAATTTACTGTTTGGTTCTTTAAGTGACATGAGCCATCTGAGTGGTTGATGGTCAGTAATTATGGTAAATTTTCGTCCGTATAAGTAAGGCCTGAAATATTTGGTTGACCATACGATCGATAAAAGTTCTTTTTCTATAGTAGAGTAATGTAATTCTGAGTCGGTTAAGGTCCTAGAAGCGTAACATATTGGGTTATCTTTACCAATAGGTCCTTGGGAAAGGACTGCTCCGATTGCTACATTGCTTGCGTCCGTTGTCAAAATAAATTCTTTGTTAAAGTCTGGATAGGCAAGGATTGGGTCGTTTGTCAAGAGGTCCTTACATGTTTCGAAACATTTAAGGAACTCGGGTGTATGTTTAACTGTTTCACCTTTCTTCAAACATTTAGTCATTGGTTTTGTTAACCTAGCGAAGTCCTTAATAAATTTCCTGTAGTATCCAAGAAGTCCCAGAAAAGATTTAATATCTTTTTGTGTTTTTGGTACAGGGAATTTCCTAATAGCAGCTACTTTATCAGGATTAGGTTTTACACCTGCTTCTGATACTATGTGTCCCAGAAAAGCTACTTCCCGTTTTAGAAATTCGCTTTTGTCTAATTGAATTTTTAAATTTGCGTCTTTTAGTCTGCTAAAAACTTTATCGAGATTAATAATATGTTCTTGAAGCGAAGTGGAAAAGATAATTATATCATCCATGTATACAAGACAAATTGTACCTTGTAGATCTTTTAGAACGTTATCCATAACTCTTTGGAAAGTTGATGGAGCGTTTTTTAATCCAAATGGCATGCGAACATGTTCGAAATGTCCATGGTCTACAGTAAAAGCAGTTTTCTCAATGTCCCTAGGATGAACTTCTATCTGATGGAAACCAGATGCTAAGTCTAGAGTAGTGAAATACATGCATTTACCAAGTTTGTCTAGTATATCTGTGATGTTTGGGATTGGATATTTATCCCCTATAGTTTTTTCGTTAAGTTTCCTATAGTCCACCACTAATCGCCATTTTCGTACTCCGCTTTGGTCTAGTTTTTTAGGAACTATCCAAATTGGACTACTCCAAGGAGAATAGCTTGGTCTTATGATGCCTTGATGGAGCATCTTATCAATTTGCTTCTTAACCTCATCCTTATGAACATAAGGATACCGATAGGATTTGGTATAAACGGGTAGATCATCAGTTGTTTTTATTTCATGTTTAATTTTATTCGTAAATGAAAGATCTTGACCCTCTTTATAAAAAACATCCTCATATTTACGACAAAGTTTAAACAAAGCTTGTCTTTCTTCGCTATTTAAATGTTCGGTCCTAATAAGAGATTCGATCGGGGGTAATTCCGTGTCGTTATCAGTTTGAAATTGGTTAAAGTTACAGTCAATAATTTCGTGATTTAAAATTTCTACTTTAGTGGCTGTTCGATTAAAAATTTTTGTGCACTGTTTGTGTGATTTAAAACAGGTGCGAGTATATGCCAATCTTTAACATTGTATACGCCAGAAGGAATCGAAAATTTATTTTGAATTTTTATGTCATGTACTAATACGTCGCCTGATTGTACGTCTGTTGGAATTTTGACTAATTGTTTACAATTTGGTTCAATTATGTGTATGCCACTTGTGATGTTGGGTTTGAACAACAATCTATTTGTAGAAAATGGTGTTATTAATCGTTTACCGGGAATATCAATTTGAGCTTGAAGTTGGTTAAGTATGTCAAGTCCAATAAGTCCGTCAAAATAACCGTGAAATCGTAAAAGAAGAAAATCTATTGTACCGTTTTGATTGAATTCACTAAAAATGGGTAATTTTGCCTTTTTTGTTACATTATATGATCCTAAAAGTGATTTAATTTTGGTAGGTTTAATTTCAGTTGTAAGGTCTGGATGAACTAATTCAGGATTAAGGAAGGAATTTGAAGAACCAGTATCAATTAAAAATTTTAAGGGTGTACAGTCATTTTGGTTAGTAATATGTATATAGGGTAAAGTAGATTCGTGAAGATTTAAATCTACGTATCCAAATTGTTGTCCGAGATTAACCGAAAATTTTGATCATCGATCTCATTTTGATTATTTTGGTCTGTCTGTTCGTATTCGTCTACCAAATAACTGTTTTCGTCATAATTTTCGTCAACTACGTATTCGTCTAATGAACTAAATCCTGATGCTTCTGTGTTAAAAAGTTCGTTTAAAGCAAAAGTCGGTCTACTTTGGGGTTGGAAAATATTACGTCTAAATGGTTGTTGTGGTTGAAAATTAGGGCGTGATTGTTGCTGTTGTGTGTTAGGTTGTCTAATGCTTAACCTATTACTGCCTAAGTCCATAGGTGTTGGTAGCGGTAACTGTTTTGTATTATTTTGTGTGTTGAATTGTCGTATTTGTTGATTATTATTTTGTGTATAAAATGGTCGCGTTTGTTGAATATTATTTTGTGTGTTAAACGGTGTATGTGTGATAAACTGTTTTTGGTATTGTTGGGGATTATGAAAATTGTGTGTTCTAATCGGTACAGGTGCGGATATTGGAGGTTTAACTGTAATTTGTTGATATGATTTTTGATGGTAGTGAATATTTTGTTCTTTGATAGCGTATTGAAATGCGTTTTGAATTGTGTCTGGGTTTCGTGCACGTACGACTGACCCAATAGGTTCTCTAAGTCCAGCTAAAAATACATCTTTTGCCAAATTTTTAAATAATTGTAATTTAGAATTTATTGCAATGGAATCATTTTCGTTTAATTTGGTGAAGTTAACTAATGAAGAAAGTATTTCGATTACTTTCGCATAAAATTCTTCCATTTTCTGATTTTGATTTTGTTTTAAGCTGTAAAGTTCCCTAATTAAGTTTGTCTCGTTTCGTTTGTCCGCATAGTGTGAAATTAAATTTGCTTTGATTGATTGCCAGTCTGTCGGAGTACCGTACATGTTTAAAATTTCGTTAGCCTCTCCTACGATTTTATTACGGATAGCCCGTATCCACAATTTACCGTATCCCTGTGTCCAATCGACACTTACGCATGCTATGATTTCATCAACATTTTCAATAAAATCATGCAAAGTTCTCGGATTTCCATTAAATTCAGGTAGGAATTTAATTGGATCCGGTATTCTAAATGCTTCGAGCACTTGTGAGAAGCCACTAACTGCATTTTCGTTTACTTGCATTTTTGTACTGTTATAATATTTATTAAAATCTAAACTTTCTAAACTAATTGAATTATTTGTATTTGTTTTTAAATTGTTTGATTGAACTGTTTCAATATTACTATTACTAATTAAATCTAAGTTAACGTTGCTTATCGTATCCTCCGATATGCTCACGTTTGACTCAACTATTGCGTTTTCTGCGCCGTTTAGTTGAGGGATTTTCGATCTAGGATATGGTCTGTGTGATAATTTAAACAATTTTGATTTTACGATGAAAGACATACGAAAAAGGAAAAAGCAGGAACAAAAAATATAAGCAGCGAAAAATATGCAATTTACTCTACTTACAGAATGCTCCAGTAAATTTCCATTCCTCGTAGATCCGTTGTTGTATGAAGGATTGAAATCCACGCACTGCTAACCAGAGTGTACCACAATTCTTAATATGCCGTTAAGATTGAATTGTTTCCTTGAGAAACCGTCAATTCCACAACTCACGATATCACCAATACCGGTAACAATGCTTACAACAATCCGAACGACTGCGCCAGTTACGTTTCGTAACAATTAAAGTTAGTTTTTAAAAAATTTATTTAAGTTTTAAAATTGCAAAATTGTTTTACAAAGATATCACTGGTGTTACTATTACCAGCTAGATCGAACAAAAATCAGATAATTCACTGAGTTACATTATTTATAAGTAATTTAGACAAAGAGATTGCTGAATTAGCAAAAATGAGAAAGATGTAACTGTAAAATAATATCATTGCAATTCCTTTGTCTCAATATATTGTATTTAATTATTTAGTAGTTTTTGATGATTAAGCTTTTGTTATTTTTAGTTACATGAAATATTAAATAATTATCTATATGAGTTCCTTATGGAATGAATTATTACTTATTGTCTACATACATTGTACAATTCTTAAAATTACAAAAATATTGATTAAATGTATAAAAGTATAATATGTATTAATTAAATATTAGAGCGGATGTGATGGTTACATAACTATATATATATATATATATATATATATATATATATATATATATATATATATATATATATATATATATATATATATATATATATATATGTTGCAGCGATATTATCAAAAACGTTCTATTATAATAACTCCCCTGTCTTAGCATAAATACCCCTGTCTTAGCATCCTGCATAACATAGCGAATTTCCGTTTATAAAAATTAGTTTTTCTCGGAAACTAGTTGACATAGAATAATAGTTTAAAGACCTTTTTTACGTAATTTTTTCTCCTCTTTTAAATGATGTAAAAAAATTTTGCAAAAATTTTTGAATAAGTGGAAATTTTGGCAAAAAACTAATTTTTTGCAAGAACAAAAACCATGTTCCTGGCATCCGACGTGTCTGGCTGAAGAACTGATCCAAGATTTTTGGACTTCCAACGTTGTCACCAAATTTCGTAAACCTAGGACATTTCGTTCGAGAGTTATGGTGCTGATACATATATACATACATACATACATATATATATATATATATATATATATATATATATATATATATATATATATATATATATATATATATATATATATATATATATATATATATATATATATATATATATATATATATATATATATATTTCTATATATATATATGTATATATATATATATATATATATATATATATATATATATATATATATATATATATATATATATATATATATATATATATATATATATATATATATATATATAAATTTTAGTGAATATTATTTTCGGTTTCTAGGGACCTCAAAACAAATTTCTGCCATAGTCCCGGGCTCAAGTCGCGTCATGACACCTACTGTAATAGCTGAATTTCCAGAATTCTTTCTGGAAATTCGCTAAAAGCGAAATATTGCCAATTCGTTATGTTTCTTACAATACATCTAGCAAATTTCAGTGTTATTTTAATTTCGTTAGACACATCTAGTAACATTGTTAAGTATAATGCTTTTTGACAATATAACTAAACCAGCATACAGGAAGATATTGTAAAAATAAACATTATATCGCCGGCCCAACGAGTGGGGGGGGGGACAGCCGGAGTTGTAGTCCTGGGGCCCCTAAGGGGGCCCGAGCCGACCAAATAGGTCTTATTTTTTACCTAATTTTAACTCATATAAATGGCTTTTTAGCCAGTAGATATCGTTAGAAGTACAAAACCTTGTACTTAAGTCGATTTTTTTCATACATACATACATACAACTAATTCTGTTTTCACCTGATAGGGTGGTTTCCGAAAAAAATATTTATGGAAAAAATTGTAGAATAAATAAAAATTTCATTAGTCTTACCATTTTTATAGTTATGCTTGCATATTTTATTCCACAAACACGGGAAATTTAGTAATTTAGTAGATAAGGTAAGTTTTGCTTGAAAAAAAAAAAAAAAAAAACAAATCCAAAAATAATTTGAAAACACTAAACAGAAAAATAATTGATTTGAAAAACTTGAATCTTGAACAAAATGAAAGAAAAATTTTTCTAAGCTTTTTTTCACATTTTTATCAATAACAGGATTTAAATTTATAAAGAGAAGGTTTCTTAAAAAATTTTCAAAAAAAATTTTTCTAAAATTTTTTAAGAAAATTTTTAAAAAATCTTTTCGAAAAATCTTTAAAAAAAATTTTTTTGTAAATTTTTTAAGATATTTTCTTTTTTTATAAATTTAAATACTGTTATTGATAAAAATGTGAAAAAAGCTGAGAATAATTTTTCCTTCATTTTGTCCAAGATTATGAACGTTTAAGAGCCAAAAAATGATCCTTTAATTTTTTCAAAAATTCAATCGAATGAAACAAAAAAACGGCTGGATGGATTAAATTAAAACTCGGTGGAGCTTTTGTGGGTATACTGAACTGTGAAAGGCACACTTAATATTAATGGTTTACTCGATATTTTTAACTCAGCGCTTGATTTTCCAAAATGCCACCAAAAGCTCTTTTTTTCTTGATTTTTCAAATTCATGTAGAATATAAATTTTTTTCCGAACAAACAATGGCTAATTCTTGAAACGAATTTATTCGAGTTTTTAAAGTCCATCTTCATACGAGTTTTTAAAACCCAGCTAATAAATGCGATGACAGATATGACGAATATATAAGGATTTTCTTGTATAAACAATACTACTGAATTTCGATGTAAAAATGAGAGAAGTGGGGGGCAAGGTATTGTGGAATCCCTAGAAGGCACTAACTGGATACCAACTCAATACATGTACAAAATTTTAGCCTTCTAGGTTTACTCAGAGAGTCTCTGGGCGTGTTAAAACAGAAGCAAAAAAATCAAGGAAATGTTGGCGGAAAAATCGTGGGAGTAAGGTTTAAACGTTGAAACCTTCAAAAAGCAGTACCCGGCTATTAACTTAACCTATACACAAAATCCCAAAAAGTGGGAACGCGTACTTATTTTAGTTAATTGTATTTTGTTTTTTTGCACAAAATTTTAAAGATATTTCCTTAAAAAACGGTGGAAACCCTAGTCACACATATACCCATAAAAAATTATCTCCCAAGAAAAAAACCACCCACAGAACCTACAAGTCATTAATATTTTTTGATATATTAACATCTAAAAACATTTCAGTCCCTTTTTGGCAATCCTGGCAGGACTAAAACACTTTTTAATTTTTTTCTATTTTTAAAATCGAAACGTTATTTTGAAAACGGTTAAAATTACCATATTTTACATTGAAATGTCGACACAATCACCCCCTAGTTAAATACCTCTAGACTTAATACTAGAAAAATTGAGAAAAAACACGTCAATTAGATTTTTTACTTAGATTTAATTTGTTATGATTGAGTTATAAAATTCAAAAGGATATTTTAAAAATGTATATTTGCTATGAGCTTTTGTCTAGGGGGGCTACAAAAATCGACTACAGCGCTCAAGGTGGGCAAATATATCAGTTTATCAGGATGGCATTTGTACATAATTTTACTATTTTCTTTAAGAAAAAGTATTTTTTTTTTTTTAAATACTTGCTTGGTTTTTTCTAGGCGAGTATTTATTACGATGTCTATTTATCAGATTCTACAAAATAATAAAAAAAATTATTTGTAACACTACTAACTATCAAACTTTTATTTTGAAATTTTCAGAAAAATATCATAAAAGTTACCTCATGTTTTTTCTTGGTTAATTATTGAAAATATTCTATTTTCAGACATTTTTGAGGTAAAATGAGCAGATGTATAGCTTTTATTAAACAAATTTAAGTTTTTAAATATATTGTCCATTCATTTTAAAATAGTAAAATGTCCTCATAAATTGTCAAATAATCATTTAATATACGTAGCTATACTTTCGTCACGAAGCGAATTAGACGAAGATTTTATTTTAAAACGAAATTTAACAATTAACTAAAGCAATAAAAAAAGGTGGATTATCTTTCAAAAACAATCTTGGTTGTATGTAAAAATTTTATTACATTTTTTCAAAAAACTGTAAGCTGTAAAATTTTCTTTACACATGTGTTAAAATATATAAATGTTTGCTTTTAATTTATTAATTTATTTCTTTTTAAATGATTCACCTTAAAATTTTTTAATATTTCCTAAACGAAATGTACAAAAAGAATGTATCAAAATTTAAAAAAATACTTTTTGTTGACAAAAAAAATACCCCTGTCGCAACATCTGCATAACATAGCGAATTTCCAAATCTTGGGCACTGGCAGATCTCATCTAAGACCTGTACCTATTTAAAATAGTTTAGCTTTCTAAGAGTAAAAGAATTTTTAAAATCGGCTGGGTAATTAGTTTTGGTATTTTTGGGGACCCAAGAACCCGAACGAATTTTGTGCAGCATAGTTGTATCCATCTAAAATAATTTAGTTCTCTAGCAGTGAGAAATTTTTTAGCATCGGTTCGATAGCTTATTACTGGCGTTTTCGGATCTGCAAGATCCCGGTGGACCTCATTAAAAAATCAGCTCGACCGTATATTCTAGGCGGACTTTATGTAATATATATATATATATATATATATATATATATATATATATATATATATATATATATATATATATATATATATACTCAAAACCCGTTGTGTAGCATTCTACGCCGCATTTGCATCCGCAGGACAGTTGTGGATCTCAGATAACACAACCTGTACCTACACTGTAAAATTGAGTGTAAAATTACTACTATTATAGTCGCAATATTACTATTATGATAGCAGTAAAATTTACTAGTTAGTAGTAAATTTACGCCAAAAATATTTTTTTGTTATTTTTACATATTTGAGGTGTAATTTTACGTAACTGTTATGTAATTACGATTATTTTACACAACCGGAGATGTATTCTGAGATATATCAGTGATTTTACTACTATAATTGTGTAATATTACACCTTTTGGATGTAATTTATTGGTATCACGTGATTGATTCTGCGCGATTGACGGCGTCACTTGAGTTGGTTTGTTCATATGTTTACAGTTACTACTATAATTGTGTAATATTACATCTTTTGGATGCAAATTATTGGTATCACGTGATTGATTCTGCGCGATTGACGGCGTCACTTGAGTTGGTTTGTTCATATGTTTACAGTTACTACTATAATTGTGTAATATTACATCTTTTGGATGCAAATTATTGATATCACGTGGTTGATTCTGCGCAATTGACGGCTTCAATTGAGTTGGCTTGTACATGTTTGGAGTTTATTTTATTATGCATTCGAGGTTAATTTTATACAATGTAGTTTCATAATGGTTCAAACTGTTTTAAACAATTAAAATTTTTTTGTAAAAAAGTGTTTTGATGAGTTTACGAATTCAGTATTATAAAGAGAAATTTTCGAAAATTATCCTTATTAGAAATTCAATATTGTATTTATTTAAACAGTATAAAATCAGGCAACGGACGTGCATTCAACATGACTGAACACTGGATCTACTTTGGTGTTATATTTAGTGAAAGATAAATAATTCAGTTTCAGTGTTATTTAAGGCAAAATTTACCTAGTGATGTCAGCGCTTGTTAAAACTTATTGTGGACTATAAAATATAAATATTTAGTTGTAAAACTGAACAAAATAATGTTTAGCTTCTAAGATTTGTAACTTTGGTTGGGTGAACTCATTTTGTGATATATGTTATTGAATATTAAATATACGTTAATAAATAAAATTATTTTTACAAAAACGTGTTATTTTAATTAAATTATCCCTTTATAATGACTGTTTACAAAAAGTGAGTATAGTTTAGGGATTACGTTGAAGTATATTTTGTAATTAAAATTATATTGTAAATACAATATTACTGAATTTTAGTCATGATGTTATTATCTATGTCTATAATACTCACTTACTAAATAGTTTCTTCTTCTATAATGCATTTTCAGGACTGATGAGACTTAAAAATAACTAAGAATAAAGTATTAAACAGGTAGGTACCTATTAGAAAGTACTAATTATTAAAATATTTTGTATTATTATATTATATTAACATTTATATTATATTATAGTAAGTACATTATATTATATTTTAATACATATAGGAGATGTAAAATATACACATTATGTGTATAAAGTTTACATACTTGTTGTGTATTGTACATCTTAAATGTGTAATAATTACATCTTTAATTCGTATTGTACGCAACAAATATGTACAGTTTACATATTTAAGACGTAATATTTTTTAGTGTACATCACAAAGATGTACATTACGTCGCGTATGTGATTTTACTACTATGAAAATAGGAAACCTATTTCCTACTATTATAGTAGTAATTTTTTGTTACAGTGTATCTAAAATAGTTTACTCGGTAATAGTAAAAAAGTTTCAAAATCGGTCAGTTATTTTATTTTTGACACTTTTAGGTCCTACTGACACTGTCAGACCTTACATAACGTAATCTATATGTATCTAAAATAGCTTAGCTCCCCAACAGTGAAAAAATTTTCAAAATCGGTCGGTTAGTTTATTTTTGACACTTTTGGATCCGATGGACCCTGGCAGACTTTACATAACGTAATCTATATTTCTCTAAAATAGTTTAGCTCTGTAACAGTGAAAAAATTTTCAAAATCGGTCGGTTAGTTTATTTTTACCACTTTTGGGTCCCATGGACCCTGGCGGACCCTAAATAACGTAATGTATGTCTATCTAAAATAGCTTAGTTCCCCAACAGTGAAAAAATTTTCAAAATCGGTCGGTTAGTTTATTTTTGACGCTTTTGGATCCCATGGACCCTGGCAAACCTTACATAACGTAATCTATATTTATCTAAAATAGTTTAGCTCTGTAACAGTGAAAAAATTTTCAAAATCGGTCAGTTAGTTTATTTTTGACACTTTTGGGTTCTATGGACCTTGGTGGACCTTACATAACGTAATTTATATTTTTCTAAAATAGTTTAGCTCTGTAACAGTGAAAAAATTTTCAAAATCGGTCAGTTAGTTTATTTTTGACACTTCTGGATCCTATGGACCCTGGCAGACCTTACATAACGGAATTTTTAAAATTTTAAAATTAAAATTTTAAAATTTTAAAATTGGTCGTTTAGTTTATTTTTTACAATTATGGGATCAGTAAATCCTGGCGAAACTCATACAAGTCTAGTACTCTAACAGTAAGAAAAGGGTTCTAAGGATCTCATATAACTTATGGCAGTCCGTAAGCTTCTTGCGGACATCATTTAATTAATTAATTCAAATACTTTAACTTACTAACTGTGAAAAAATTTTTAAAATCGATTGGTTAATTAATTTCTGACCTTTTTAGGTCCCGAAAACCTTGACCTCACATAAAATACCTTAAATCCATTTGAAATGGTTTAATTTTTTAACATTATTAATTATTAGTGAAAAAATTTTCAAAATCGATTCAAAATATTTTTCCGTGCATACATATGTACATTGTACATATTTTGTTTTGTTTCATATTAATAATATTATATCATAACATAATCTTCAATTTCTTGTTTACTTAAAAATTCAATAAAAAAAAAAAAATTCTTCATTACATTAGCTTAGAAAATCTGTTTAATTTACATTTTTCAACATGAGATAGAACCATGCTAATTATAATGCAATAAATGAGAAACAAAACTCTATACATGTATGTGTGTTATAACACATGTATGTGAATAGGCTTCACTTGTTCTCACAAAATTCTTTAATAAAAAAGTGAAATATTTTTATACTTCATAAAGAACTGAGATATAAATATAAATTACTTATTAGACTAACAAAGAAAGAAAACTAATAATATAATGATGAAAATTTACATTTTCTCGAAAAATACTTAAAATAGAATACTTAAAAAGAAAATTATAAGAATATTTTCTTCATAATTTTTTTTTTCCTTTTCAACGATGTAAAAATCGAACTGTCTTATGATAGGATCGAATGATAAAAAATGGCCAGAAAACTTACTTCTGGGCATCCGACGTGTCTGGCTAACGAACTTAGCCGAGCGAATTCAGAATCCAGTCCGCACACAAAATTTCATAAGCATTAGACGTTTCGTTCGAGAGTTATCGTGGCGACATATATATATATATATATATATATATATATATATATATATATATATATATATATATATATATATATATATATATATATATATATATATATATATATATATATATATATATATATATATATAAATTTTAGTGAATATCATTTTCGTATTCTAGGGACCTCAAAACACATTTCTGTTATGATCCCGGGCTTAGGTCCCGTCATGACACCTACTGTAATAGCGTATTTCCAGTTTCACTTTTGGAAATTCGCTAAAAATGGAATGCGCAAAATTATTTACTACTAGAATGCTTTGTTTATACATTCCAATCATAACAGTATTCTCAATCGGGAAGAAAGTTATATTGTTTCAATATGGTTCAACGTAATTTTTATGTGGTTGCAGCAAACTCTTTTTAATTTTAGTAAGGTGTAAACATCATTTAAATTCTGACCATATGACATAAAACAAACATTCTTGATAATTTTTCTATAAAAAAACGAAACAGATATATTACAAAAACTTTTTTAACTGAGAGAAATAAAATAGAGCTGAATTGTTAAATTGGATTAAAAATATCCTGACACGGTACTTATAAAGCATTTTTTTTCGAATGTGGCATCGCAAAACATGAGACAGAAGTAATTTGACTGTGAGTGCGAGTGAAATGGAAAATGATTTCTTCCAGCACATTTCCTAATTTTTCTCAAAAAGTAAATATAACTACGGATATTGCTTCCTTCTCTCGATAGGTGCAAAAATAAAAAATTTTGAAAAATTACTTACTTCTGGCAAAAAATTCATTTTGTTCACAAAAAATGTCCCAAAAACCTACTTCTGGGCATCCGACGTGCCTGGCTAATGAACTTAGTCGAGCCAATCCAGTTTTCAGTTCGCACACCAAAGGGCATAGCCGGGTAAGATAGAGAAAACGGCTCTTGACGCAAAATTGATTGTTTTTATAGGAAATAATACTTCTTAGCCCCAGATATATTCCTGCCAAATTTCAACCCTCCGAGGCTAATAGTTTATGAAAACACGAATAGACAAAAAATTTTCAAAAAAAAATTTTTTTGAGGAAATTACTGAGCCGAATTATTTGAGTTTAATATATATTGTGTACCCACCTTAGACGAAGTAATAAAAAAAATTAACCTTATATCCCTTTGTTATACTAATTTTTTTAAATTTTTAAATTTAAGAAATATTTTTTTTGGCACTTACACGTTAGCGACACCCACCATTTTTTGTTCAGTAATTTGTCTCTTAGTACTCTATAACATATATTTTTATGGAAAAATTTTAGTTGGTAGAACATTGTAATATTTCAATACAAATGCATGCCATGTTCGGTACTACATATATTACTTATGTATAAAAAGGACCATAAAGTAAACATCTGCCTTATTTCTAAAACACAGTAGAACTTTAAGGAGTGAATAAAATGTTCTCTTCCCTCCTGAGTTGCAGTTCTTTAAGTTCCTGTGACGGTCTAAAAAATATCTATTTTGAGCTGTTATGAAAAATATGTTTTAACTTGCTAAAAAATAATTGTCAAGGTTAGTTTTACCATGAATCTGAATATTTGAATGAAATCAATAAAATTATCTCAACATACTTACTAATTAAAATTATATCTAACTCAACAAAAATTATAAGTTTTAGAAACTTTATTCAAATAAAGATACTAATAATAACAATAATACGTCTTAAATGTTATACTGCTTTTAATAATAAACATTAACATAATAAAATAGAACAAAAAACTTCAATAATGTATAGTAATAACAACAATCCGGCTAAAACCTTTTGTAGTTATTACATGTACATATAACTAACTTGAAGAAATTAGTGTACAATTGTACGCAATATGTAGCTCGTCTCTCTCACTTGATGTTTTTGTTGCACTTCTTAAGAAGGTGCAGAAAGTGGATTTTTTCTGTAATAAAATTACATACGTTCGTAACTACGACAAACAAGCTTAGACAAACGTCTAGCTTTATCTGCCGTCTGTCATATTTTGTTAACACGATGACGGGTCATGGGGAATTATAACGAAATGAGCAACTGGTATACTATTTTGACAGCTAATCAACTTTGTATGAAATTGTTGACATCTTAAGACGTGGTGTATGAGCTAACAAAGTTTTACTTGACGTCTTACAAAGGAAAAAACTCTAACAAAAGAGAAATTAATGTCCATTTTGTTTTATTGATAAAAAAAGACAAACGGCAGATAGTGTTGGACTTTTGTAAATTTAAACTAGTTTATCGTAGTTATGAACGTATGTAATTATATTATTTTAGAAATAGGGTAGATATTTTACTTTATAGTCCTTTTTATACATAAGTAATATATGTAGTACCGAACATGGCATGCATTTGTATTGAGATATTACTATGTTCTACCAACTAAGATTTTTCCAAAAAAATATATGTTATAGAGTACTAAGAGACAAATTATTGAACAAAAAATGGTGGGTGTCGCTAGCGTGTAAGTGCCAAAAAAAATTTTTCTTAAATTTAAAAATTTAAAAAAATTAGTTTAACAAAGGGATATAAGGTTAATTTTTTTTATTACTTCGTCTAAGGTAGGTACACAATATATATTAAACTCAAATAAATCGGTTCAGTAATTTCGTAAAAAAAAATTTTTTTTAAAAACTTTTGTCTGTTTGTGTATTCATAAACTATTAGCCTCTGTGGGTTGAAATTTGGCAGGAATATATCTGGGGCTGAGAAGTATTATTTCCTATAAAAACAATCAATTTTGCGTCAAGGGCCGTTTTCCCTATCTTATCCGGCTGTGCCCTTTCATAAGCATTAAACGTTTTATTCGAGAGCTATCGTGGGAACACACACACACACACACACACACATATATATATATATATATATATATATATATATATATATATATATATATATATATATATGTATATATACATATATAATTTCGGACCCAATCAAAACGGCTGTAATAGCTGAATTTCCAGTTTTGGAAATTCGCTAAAAGATAGTTACGCATGGTAACTAGAAATTTAAATTTTATTTGTCTGCAGAATTAATTTTTTTTTTTACGTGACGAAAAACTGTCGCGAAAATTTGAGTATCCTTCGTCACAAGTGCTAAATATTACTATAAGTTTAAAAAAAATTGGTGAAAGGGTGATGTTTTTTGGTGCAACGAAACACTAAAACCATAGACCATAAAGCGAAAGTCAAATCAAGTGATTGACATTGACAGTTTGTCATTCTTTTTACATCAAGCAGGAAACTGGCAGCGTGTGTTTATTGGCAGTATCCTTCGTCACACCTTTTTTTGCTATGTCTTTAACGAATTTTAAATCGTTTTTACGTAAATATTATTTGTAGTAATGTAAGCTTATGATAAACTAAAGTTTTCGATCTAAATGATCACTGTTCACGATTAGTAACGATTTTGTTGGAAAACTGTATCCTTCCTCACAAAAAGACCTTATTTCGTCTTTATCATTTAGCGTTATTCCAATTAATATTTAATTAATTATTTTCTATAAAATTTTGTTTATTTAATTCTAATAACCGCTACTTATAACAATGTTTATTAGACATACTTATTATGTAACTATAACATTTTGTTGAGTATATTTTTGTTTATCTAAATGGTCAGTAAATATTTCAGTACATTCATATACATGTATCAAGATTCAAATTGTGTAACTTAATTTTGAATTTATTCTTCTTGGACATTCCTTACGCGCATGCGATGAATATTTGCTTTGTTTGATAACTTTACTATTGAAGATTGTATCCTTACTTAAAGAGATTTAATCCGGCCGTTCGATCGAATCGTTCACGACCATTATTGTCTAAATATCCCTTCTAGATATTTCGACTTTATTTTTTCTTTTTTCAAATTTTATTTAAAAATGTAAAGTATAATTTCGATTAGGAATGCTCGGTAACGATTCCGATAATTTAGTTTTTAAGGTTTAATTATTTTTATTTTTTTTTAAATATTTCAAATATGTGGTTTGAATAATTTCTTTTGACACCTATTACGAATTGGTGAGAAATTAGTCATTATTTCATTTATATGGCCTTAGTTATTTTTTTATGTGTCCGTGCCAGAGGTACGTTTTTTTCTACGCATCATAACTATGGTTGCTCATATTTGTTTTGTATTTTTCATTTTTTTTTTTTTTTATTTTTCTATATTATCTGGCACTCATAATCTGGCACACCTGATGGTACGCCACCTTTTGAAATGTGTATACAGATAGATTACATTATTTTAACCTTTGTAAGTTGTATACACTTTATCTGTAATAACCAGTTTAATTTTACAAATCAATGTTATGGTAAGATCTCTGTATCGTTCTAATTTTGTTATTTTGTATTTTCTTTCTTTTGACAAATCATCAATAGTCTGATATTGTATTTAGAATTTCTAGTTTAAACTGTTATAAAGTTATATATGGATAATAATTGAGCATTGTGACTTTGCAATTATTATCACTCGTTTTGATTAAATGTGAACTCATATCTTCATTTTAAATAAAATGTAACTTTTAAATTTTATACTGCATACTCTGTAAGAAATGCATATTGTCTCAGTATTTAAGATTAATAAATGTTTGTTATTGTTGAACTAATTTAAATTTGTTTCTATTTATTCCTTTTAAGATTTTCAGCACAAATTGTGGAATTTAAAATCAAAAATTATAACACATTAAAATAAGTTTTACATCCACAAATTCTAACATTTCATTATAAATGTTAGCAGATTGAGTCTTGGTGGATTTTTATATTTTCACTATAATCAAAGTGACGTACCTTTTGTGCACGTAGATGATATGTTACGAATATTAAAAAAAACCTCTAATTATTAAAAGAGGCACACGAGTTTTGTATTCCTTTAGTAAATCAGCGAAGGAAGTTTTTGAAATGTGATTTATTTCCCTTAATTTACTTTGTTTAGTTCGTATTTACGTAGGTTTTTGGCAAGCTTACTCTTATTTTCAGTTACTGATTTTAGTAATAAACAAGTTTTGTCTGTAGTTAATGATGAGATACTCATTCGTTTTTAAGTAAGATTGATTGTTGATGGTTAAATGTCTACTTCGTCACATTTATGTCTTCTTCGTAACGATGAGTTTGATCTCACCCCCTTATAAAAATTGCTTTTATGTAACGAAAATGCAAGTATGAAATCCTTTTGTAATTCATTTTATGTTGTGTAAAACTTGGATTTTAATGTGTAGTACTGCTCTTTCAATATTTATAAAGGTGAGAAAAATTTGATTTATGCGAATTTATAAAGGTGAAAATGTGACGAAGGGGACAAATTTTAAATTTTTATACGAATATATGAAATTGTTAGCTGATTATAAAAACCAAATGTCTAAGACTGATTACAGTTGAGATTTTGTTATAATAAATGCAAATATCCATTTAAATTTCTTTTAATTTCTGCAAGTTTTAACTAATTTAGTTTCGTGATGAAGGACACATTTTTTTCTGTCTGGATCCAGTAATCCGCAAAAAAATATTGGTTTTAATATAAAACCGCGCTGGTGGTCTGCAGATACCGAATCTATGATAATTTTCCTACATTTTAGTCGCATGAAATTTACTAAATGGCTTTCTCTATTTTTTTTTTATGGTTAAGGCCTTAAAAGCAGAACCACCCATTTATATAAATTAGTATTATTATATTACAACTCTAAGAAAAAAGTAAAGGTAATAAAATTTCGAAAAAAATATGATTGGTTAAAAAAGATGACAAGGATAAAAAAGTAGCTTGTACAGTGACAGTTTAATTTATTTATCTCTCTCACACAAAAATGTGACAAACTAAGTCGGATTTACATAGCTACAAAAAACTTCATAATTCAAAAAGTTAGATGAATGTATATAATTCTTAAAACTATTGATTTAGATTATAATTTAACATTTCTAAATCGTATTCTGTATTGCCATATTCTATTTTGAATTGAAAAGTAATATTTTTATGAATGTTGCTGCAACAGGGCAGTTTCGTACCGAAAATAATTTATTTCATTTTTTGCTATAGTGTAAATCCAACTTGTAAAATTTTATTACGTTTACTTTTTTCTTAGAGTTGTAATATAATAAAAATAAGAAAATTACAATTAACATAAATATCTAGAACAATTTCTTAAAAATTTACCTGGTTTTATTAAATAAAAGAAATTAATGTGTACAAATATGTACCTTCACTAACCCAAGTTGTAAAAAATGTAACAATGGATGAGCCTTCATAAAACCATTGACAATAGTGAATGCATTTTAACGGAGACTCTGAAAAAATGTAGGTACGTAAGTACGAAAATTATTTTTAGCAAACTAGGCAAAGTACGCATGAGCAAATCTCGAGATTTCAGCAAATCTCGATATTTAAGCGAAACTCGACATTTAAGAATTTTTTAGCATATGACTGAAAGTGAACATACTGAAGTTATCATTACCTATTTTTGAAAATGTCTGATCTTGAATTTTTGTTTTATTTTGTCCTTGTCTCTTATTACCACTATCTCTTATTACCCCGGTCTCCCCTCTTTTTAAATTTTATTGTTTATACAATTAACGTCATTATTCTCACATAAAACTTACCAGATGTATGCAGACGTTTTAATGGATCAACAATGGCAAAAAAGCGATCGGCCGACAATGCGGTCAGTGTAAATACGGATACGCCAATTGAAATATCTTTCGCCGTTTCACTCATTTTACATACTAACAGTCCGAATGGCCATGATTCCACTGTATAGATTGTTGACGTGAATGGAACACTTGTAATTATTACTAACAAATCAGCTAACGCCAGACCCAGGATATATCTGTAACAAACAAAATACATATAATGATATAACTAATAGTAATAAAATATTCTTTAACATGTTTAATATAAATAAACAAAGTAATAATGATTGTGAAAAAAATTCTTTACGAATGTATGCTAAATTTAGATACTAAAATTATTTTTAAATACATTTGTATAAACATTAATATATACTTTTAAAATTTCTTTCGTGCATACTTTAAAAATACATTTTTTGCTGTTTTTCTCCTGGATTCTTATTTTTCTATTTCAACATTATTTTTATTGTCAATAATTGCCTGAAATCCTTGTAATTTAAAGTCGTAGTTATCTTTCAAACACAAATAGCCTATCTACAATAAAATTCCGTTTAGAAAGACCTGTACTAGAAATAATTACAATTACCTAAAAGATTTAAATAATTCAAAATTTTTTCGCGTATCAGAATAAACAAGTTATCAAGTGTAAGTTGTACTTGCTTAAAGAGTGTTCCGTACAACTAGTTGTTTTTATGAATTTGTTGTAATAGTATATGGAAGTGGCTGGAAAATTTTTCCTAACGAATAAATTTTATTCCTCAAATAAACCATAGTTTTCGATTTCAACACGATCGTATCGTTATCTTGATCTGTTTACTTTTACAACAGTGATATTTATTGAATGAACTAAATGTACTAAGGGTCGCCTTTTTTCTTTTAGTAATAATTATTAGCAGAACTATTTATCATAAAAAATGTATTAGATAATATTTTAAGCCAGAAAATTATTTTTTAAATATTATTTCAAATTTCTTTGAATAGTTTGGGTTTTTTTATTTCTCTGGATACCTAACAAAATTTTACAAATGTTAAATAATATTTGTGCAGAGATTGTAATATATTTTTCGTGTACAGATTTATCAGCTACTCCTTACTTTTCTTTAATTTCTAAAACTCGCTTTATAAAAAAGTTAGCAAAATACCTGTTCGTATTATTAATACAATTATTTACTAACAACATCTTGATTAAAGCAAAATATGTCTTTTCTTTTTATAAACCAAGGAATTTGTGTAAAGAAATTCAGTCCTGATAATTTTCACTCAACCTACACCCCATTCTTAATGTTCGTGAATTCTGTTAAATTTTTCTAAGCAATCCTTCTAGTAATAAGGGTCCGAAATAGCAATTTTTATGATTTAAAAAAAAAAAAAAAAAAAAGAAAAAAAAAAAACAGAAAATGGATAAAACTATGTAGTTAAATGTATATTACTGAATTCACGCTTCAATAAGCTTTTATTTGATACCCCACTCGATGCTCTTAGGCAAAAAATTTGTTTTCACTCTCCAGATTATCCCCTAAAATTAACCCTCAAAATTAAAATTGAACTTCACATGTGTAATCGGTCTATCACACCCTACCTCCGTGCTAAGTTTCAAATTTTCCTGTCGAGTGGTTTCGGAGAAAATTGCCTGTGACACCCGGACAGACACCGAAGTGATTGCATAAGTGTTCCGTTTTGCCAATTTTGGTACGGAACCAATTTTACCAAAAACCGGATTGGACCGGATTTTACCAAAAACATTTTTTCTTACTCAATTTTACAATACGTGGTTTATGTTTTCTAAAATCAAACTGGAATCTTCGAAAAAAACATGAAAACCCACCCATGGTGGTGGGTAGTAGATCTCCATTTGTAATGATCTAACACAAAAAATCAACCATATTCTTGTTTTATAGATTTTTCTTTATCGTCAGAACTAGGATTAAATAAACATTTACAATAATAAATAACAAAATGGCGAAAAAATTGGCAAAAATGGCAAGAATTTTCAAAAAACGTAATTTTTTTCATTGAAAATCGAGAAAACAAGAAATTAGTCTAAAAAATAAATGATTCTAGGTCGGACGATAATCACTAGTGTGTAAAATGATGTGTGAAATGATGTGCAAGCTAAGTATATATAAGTAGAGAAGCAATAAATCTTTGAACAGTTATTCATTTACTAGCGAACGCTTCAGACCTTTCGCTGAACGATGTATAATTGTGATTTTTGTGGTAAAGCATTTACGCGAAAGTCTAATCTTTCTAGACACTTAAATGCTCAACATAATTCGTTAAGCAATATTAATGATGGTACGATTGGAAAGAATGATAACTCATCAAGCAAATTCATACCATATGATGCTAATAATAAAACACCTGATGATATCTCTATATCTAGATTTGATGATAATGATGATGAAAATACATCTCAACTACAGCATGATATTGATTACTCTGAAGTAATCTTGAATCCGTTTGACCAAAAAAGGATAGCTGCTGCAACTGAAGCCATTCAAACCAAATATAACTCTCTGAAAAGAGGAGAAAATGAAAGTAAGCAAGTAAATCACTTAACAGCAGTTAATAACAATTGCAATGAAACAACCTCCTCTTCACAACTAACTGAACTTTTAGGAACTGCTTTAGATATTATAATGTTAAAAGAGGTTCGAAACGTTGACTCGGAAAATGAAGCGAAAATGGTTAATTCGGTTAAACCAATAAGCTTAAAACGTCATATAGCTTCAATTGAAAATGTCGAAAACGGGGCCTTAGCTAAGCATTTTAAGCAAGATAACTTGAGAGAGTCTAGAAATGTTAACATACACTCGAAAAAAATAAAATACTGGCATAATCCTAATACTTTAATAGATGAATTACAACGTTTATACGAGACTTCAGAGACTGGTGAAATAATACTCAATATTATTCAAAGTTTAGAGGAAAATAAAAATATGTTGTTGTTTAACGTTTACGATCGAGAAGATTTAATCAAAGAGTTAAATGCTTTAAAAGAAACTACTGTTGGTCGAGAAATATTCTCTATACTTCGCGAACTTCAAAAGGCTGATGTTATTGAGCCACTAGGTGATTATCTGGTAGAAACTGATAAAGAATATGCTAGCGATTATGATGATGATAATAATGATAATGATGATGATTAATTGATTATCCACACTAAGAATTTACTGAATTTTGAAAAACATAACCATATAAGAAGCAGCAGTTATCCCTCATTGAATTGTATATTTTATTTTTATATTTTTTAACCCTGTAAGACAAAAAGGTTTTTTTTTCAAATAAATAACACATATATGTAAATAATTATTGTTCTTTATTTTTAAAATATAAGTATGAATACAAAATATTTTCACAATAAATGTATATGTAATATTTTTTACAATAAATGTTTTGTATATGAAATATTTTTTACAATAAATGTATATGAAATATTTTTTACAATAAATAAATATTAAAAATTGTATGATTTGTTTATATATTCAATAACACCCGAACGTAACTGTTTCATATTTTCAGGTAACTGATCCCATACTTGACAAATTCGTTGTGCATATTCGGGTATCATATATGCATACAGATGTTGCACCCAAATATCATATTTCCATAGTTGTTTTGTTAAGTATAATAACATCGAAATTTCCGACTTTTGTATACAAATAAGGATGAGTCAGAAATATGTCTTCAACGTGTGAAATCCGTGTTGCAAATGTCAATAGTTCACCAACGGGCGGTTGAAAGTTTTCCTCCATTTTCACGCCATTCTTGCACATTTCACAGCGAATTTTCAAACCAAGTGGTCCATCAATATGATCTTGTGGCCATGGTCGATTATAATGTTCAAGACATGGTTCACATTCTTGAAACATGGCTCGATAATCGGATGGTAACCAAATCCAGGCGCGTTGTATGATTTTCGCACCATAACTTTTCAGCACATTCAAACTGATCCACTTGTAGATTTGAAGAAATGTTTCCAAAGTCAGTTCGTTCAGTAGCATTGGTTCACGTTCGAAAAATTCACCAATTGAAACATCTATTTTATCCCAGTCCATTGATTCCGGTTCAGACAAATTCATATATATACTTAGCTTATCTGCTTCACCGAGCGACTCATTTGACTCCAACGAGTGACTCATTTTGCTCCCGAAGTGACTCATTTTGCTCCCGGAGTGACTCATTTTGCTCTCGGAGTGACTCATTTTGCTCCCGGAGTGACTCATTTCGCTCCGGGAGTGACTCATTTTGCTCCTTAAGTGACTCTTTTTGCTCCCGTAGTGACTCATTTTGCTCCCGGAGTTACTCATTTCGCTCCCGGAGTGACTCGTTTTACTCCCGGAGTGACTCATTTTGCTCCCGGAGTGACTGATTTTGCTCCCGGAGTGACTCATTTTGCTCCCGGAGTGACTCATACACCTTATCATGGTTAAAGAGCTCATACACCTTATCATGGTTAAAGGGCTCACACACATTATCATGGTTAAAGGGTCTAAAATAGTTAAACTTACACAAAATATTGTCAATTTACCGGTGGTTTTCAAAGAGTTAACATCGCTTTCGCTGAAAAAACAATTTCGTGGTAAAACAATTGCATTTCGTACCATGATAATTTACAATTCAGAGCAGTCCACCGCTAAACAACCTAGCAAAGGACTTTCGAAACCTAAGATCATTAAACGTAAAACTTTTAAGCGACAACACATTTCACCCGAAAATTTAGCATTCCTTAAATCACTAGGACTTAAAGTGAAAAGAACATGGTACGCACCAATGTGCTAAATATTATTAACTGTTTGTAATTTGATGGTCAACTAGCAATAGCTATTAGTATCCTTTTTCGGATACATTCCACAAATTAACTATCCTCACCAATTTTAATTATTTTATATAAAGTTGTGGATTGTGTGAGTAAATTTAGTTCTACGGCGGCGATAAAAAATGGCGTTTCTTGACATACAAGGCTATCAAGAAGCTAACAACCAATTTTATTTTAAAGAAGTTGGTATCGTTGCGGAAAATTCGGATGAAATATTACATCTTATGTTCGACGCACTGTTTGATTTCAACGAGTTGCCGAAGAAATATGAACGGGTTGCTGCACGTTGGCTTTGCCGAAATTGGCATGGGATACCTTGGTCATATGGATTTATTCCGTACAAAAAACTTCATTCCATATTGAAACCTATATTAAAGAAGTTTCAAGGGCGGTGAAAAGATGAAATGGATTTCAAATTTGTTTGATGGTACCGAAAACCAGCCGTGGATTTTGAATTTGGAAGAAATATTTGATGTACCGAAGATTTCCAATCTGCGAGATGAATATTATTCAAGACGTTGTATGCTTCATTCTGACAAAATTTGTTCTTTAGAAAATTGTATTCTTTTAAAAAATTTTTATATGGAAAATAAGTAGATTTTATGTAATATATAGATTTAAGCAATTTAATTTCTGTATACATATTCTATAAATAAAATTAAAAAAAAAAATTATGTGCGTTTTATTTAATTATTACCCTAAATTCCCCTATTTTTTAAAGCAAGAAGTTACTTTCGTTAACCTATAAAAGTATTGACAAAAATCTTATCAAATTTATTATTCTAATTGAAAAGCATATTTCATGATACACCCTGTATAAGAAAACATTCATTAAAAATATTAAATATACTCCCGTTATAGTATATCCGCTCCCGTCTCCACATTCCTAAAATTCCACAGTTTAATGCGATCAATTAAGAAAACACATACATCCAGTATAGTTATCTTTTTCTTCAGTTTTCTTCATTGTACCACAGTCGGTTGTGGAACAATAGCTATCGTTTGGTTTGTTCTCGGAAACAATTACAAGTACAAAATAAGTAAAGTGACTCCTCCTATATTTAGAACATAACTGGCAGTGGTTTGTTCAAACTGAAGCGATATAATAAAATAATATTTTAATAATAGATAATTGCTAACTAAATAAATTGCCAAATAAATTCAGTAATAGCAATTTTTCTGTTTTAATTATCTTGATTTGATGGGCGATTCTCACGTGACGCACGGGACATTTTTGCAACAAAAACATTTTTTCATAAAAAATGCAATTAATAATAAACAAAACAGAATGATTGTAATACGCAGAAAATGAATTAAAATTTTTTGAGCATATTATAATTTTTATCTGCAGTCCAGTACCCAAGTTATAAGGCATAAACTCACGTGACGCACGGGACATCGTAGAAAACGAAGTTTATGTTTTATATTTGGAGTACTGCATTTCAGATATAAATTAAAATAAGCTCAAAAAATTTTAATCCAGTTGCCCCATGTTATAAACTTTTTGTTTTGTTTGTTATTAATTTAATTTTAAAAAAAAAATGTTTTTATTTAAATTTTATGTCCCGTGCATCACGCGAGAATCGCCCTGATATCATTTTTGTATTTCTATTGTAAACTTCAAGGGACTGAACTTTACTTCTTCTTACTACAATATAATGTTATTATTAAAATTCCAAGAAGAAATGTATTTATTTATTTTTGTATAGGTACAGTGAATTAAGAGTAAATAAATATAATATTAAAATCATTAATATTTTGTACACATAAACTGGTACACTATTTTAGCAGCAAATACACTTTATATGGAATTGCTGGCGTCGTACAACGATTATTAGATATTGTTAATTAAGAATAGAATCCCTGCCTTAATAATAAATATACTGAAAAAATTTTTATAATAAAAATTTCCAAATAAGATTACGTACTTACTTAAAATTGTCTCAGCGTATATATTACCGTTAATATTTACTCGTTTGTACTAGCTTCATAAAATATATTTTAGGCATTATTTAACTTGGTGTCCATTTTTGAAATTTCAACCAATAAAAATTTAAGTGTCACTCAGTTTCGTTTTGTTAGTATACTTTAACCATCGATATTTGGGATGACTTTTTGAGAGTGATTATAATCTTTTAAAAAGTTTAGTTATTTTATTACTAGTACCAAATACCACCTTATGTTCACTCCAATTATGTTTAAATATATTTCCTGTTTTATGAGTGACGGTTTCTTTTAACATTTACCTGGATAAGTAAATAAATGCAACGAACAATACTAACAATTATTGCTGTACTTGAAAAGTCATCCCATTTATATATGGTCAAACTTTATCAATTGTCTGGTTGAACAATTTATGAAATATACATAATCATTGGCGGCTTTCTCAAAAATAAAATTAGTTCGCATAACCATAATTTGATTGTATTAAATAGAAACTAAATGTAAGAATGGTGAATCTTACCCTTTAATCTGACTTTAAATTTATCTGCTGTTCAAAAATATGACATCTTAAGTAATATAATTAACCAAATAAACTAAAATAAAATGAAAAATATTACTTGACTACTGCTTTTAATAGTTTATTTAGCTTATGTATAAGATTACATTTCAAACGTGACGGTTTTTGTCAAAAGTATATACATATGGTATTTTATTTCTTATTTAATTGTAAACATCCCAGATGTCTTACTTATGAACGAATATGCTGGACTATTGTTTTATCTGTTTAAATTTTTCTTCAAGGTTTTATATCCTGAATGACAAATTAGAAAAGGTAGAAGGTACCGTATTGTTGCAATGAATGATCTAAAATGACGACTACTTGTATTTTCGTATCACTTGAATGTATTTTCGTTTAAAGATACTAAATAATAATTATTTATGTAAATGATAATGCTTTTAGTAATTAGATTTAATTAAATCAGTTCTGTTTTATAAAAAAATTTACAAAAAATGACTTAGAAATAAGAAAAGAAATAGTGACAGCTAATATTAAAGTTACCAAAATAATTAAATTTTGTAATTGAAACCTCTCTTTTATTATAAAGTAAGTCAAATAATCAGTTTATTTTTCAATTAGTATTATAATACTATTCAATCACATGTATAGATGTTGTAAGTGAACCGCCACTGGATAGACTTCCTTCGCTATAATCTTTTCCCACTCTCCAAAATTTTTATGTGACCAATCAGGAGAGTTCGACTTCTTTATTTACCGTTGAATTTTTATTCTAACATTGTGTCTTTACTTACAATTACACAAATTTTTACTTTGTTTATATTCGTTCGTACGCGTTTCGTAAAAATTTAATAGTATTTTTAAATCTTTTTTTTTTCATCATGGAAAATAAAAGACTATCAAAATCAGCGAAAAAACTTGTTTTGAACGCTTTAGCGTTTGCTAATGCGGAAAAAGAAGTAAATCAGCCCCTCGTACCGCTAGAATCTGCTCAACACGTAAGTTTTTGTGACTGTGTGACTATAAAATAATATTTATTTTATATAATTACATAATTGTATTCATTTAAAACATTCAAAATAATGTTTAATTTTAAATACAAAAATTATTTTTCAGAGAGTTGCAGCACAGCTTGGAATATCGGTTTCAACAATTACGAAAATTGTAGCTGAAAATCGACACGGTGGAGTTTGTTCCCCTCGAAAACCGACGTTACGGGAAAGACCGATAACTGATTTGGACGAGTTTGCACTGTCCGAAATTAAGGAAATTGTATATAAAATGCATAGAGAGAGTACGCTTGCATTTAAATGCATTGTATTTATAATAACGAAATGCCTACTTAATATTCCTTTATTTTCCAGGAAAACACATAACACTTGGTACGATTTTGGCCGAGGCAAAGCAGGCAGACATATTTCACGGGGGGAAAACAAGTTTAGCCAAAATTTTGCCAGTTGTAGGTTTCCACTGGAAACTGGAGAGTAATCGACGATATTTAATGGAAACGCCGGAAATTGCAAGTCTCCGATTTAAATTTTTAAAAGAATATTTTAGGAATGCAAATTTAGAAAACCCCTTACCAGTAGTCTTTTTAGACGAAACGTGGGTTTTTCAAAAAGGTGCATTTAAACGTACCTGGACTGATAATTCTGCCGAATGCAGTCGCTCTGCAAGTGAGGGTGGGCAGAGGTATGACACCTAATTTCATATTTTATGTACAAAAATTATGGAAGTAAAATCATAATTTTGTTATTTATTTAGTTATTTAATTTCTTTTTTTGCAGATATATTATTGTCTCAGCAGGAAGTGCAGATGGTTTTGTCCCCGGAGCACATTTAATTTTTGCTTCACAGAGGAATACCGGAGATTATCATGGAGAAATGAACTCCGACAATTTCCAAAAGTGGTTCCAGGAGCAACTTCTGTCGGGGCTAACCAAACAATCAATTATTATATTAGACAATGCAAGATATCATTGTGCACCGGTAAAATATATACACTCGACTTATGTACTAAACGCTAATTAAATCAAGTTTTAATGAAATTTGTCCTTTTCAGATTGAACAAATACCAACAATGTCTTGGAAAAAGGCAGATATTCAGAACTGGCTTAAGAATAAAAATTTGCCATTTAAAGAAACAGATTTTAAGCAAGATTTAATGGAAATAGTCCAAAAGTATATTCCTGAACAAATTCTTTTTACCTAAAAAATCATTTCTTATGTTGTTTCGTTACAGACACAAACCGGAAAAAGGATATGCCATAGAAAAAATTGCGAAAGAAGCTGGCTATTCAGTACTGTGGTTACCACCATACCATTGCCAATTTAATGCAATTGAGTTAATTTGGGGAATTACAAAAGGCCATTATAATAAAAATATTGGAAGAAATGGATTTTCCAAAAAAGAAGTTTTAAAAATATGGCAAGAGGCACTAGACAGCATTACACCTGAGAATTGGAGGAACTCTGTACAACATGTACATAAAATTATTACGGAGTATTGGGATCGGGAGGTTAAAGTTGATAATGGGGAAATTGATCCTTTCATTATCAACGTTGGAGACAGTGATTCTTCTGATGACGAATAAATATACTATATTACATACAGAAGAACTAACTCTTGAAAGATTTCAGGATTCTGAACAAAAAATTTTAGAACCCTTATAATTTCATCAATTTTGGCTGACCATCCGCCACAATCTCCATAATTCTTACATTTTACGACCTCTGAACATGAGATTTAATGCGTTTGCTAATAAGCTGTATTCGATAAGTGGAGAGTGCACATAATGTGTCATAAGCAGGGATGGAAAAAAAACAGTTTTTTTTTTAAATTTATAAAACAAACAGTTCAAAATGTTTTAAACAAGTGTTTCTATGTTTAAAATCATGTTTTTATTAGTTTAATTTAAACATATGTTTTAAACATTTTAAACTTGTTTTAAACAGGTTTAATTCTTTTAATTGAACCATATGGAAAAAACTTTTTGTCTCGAAATATCTGACTTTTACGGTCAGACACTGGCATATGATAATGTACTATTAATTTATAATAGGTGGCATTAAATGGAAACATTTGAATATTTTCTTTGTTGTAAAATTTATAAAATCGTTTGTTGTTTATGTGTGTTGAATACTGTGTACATACAACAAAGACGTTGCCGAGAAATTTTATAAAATTTGACCAGTGTTGCCAGATTGGGGGTTTTCCCTCCAAAATTTAAATCTGGAGAATTTTTAAATTGCTGGAGGGAATTTTGGGGGGATAATTTCTTTGGAGGGATTTTTGGCTGGAAATTTTCAAACTAGGGGGAGTTTGGAGGTTTAATTAAATTTAAAACATATATTTGCCATCCTCCTTAAAAAGGCTTAAATTCAAAAACCAGTTTCAAATCAACCACTAAAATTTAAATATGTGGTACCGTATTTTAAGACAACGTCAAAAGTCAACAATCAATTTTGCCTAATTTTATTGTTTAAAAAAATACAGTAAACAATTCCTTGAAAATAATATTCGAATTATATTTTGCTATAGGTACCTACCTAAATTATTTTATTTTATTTTATTTTATTTTTTTTTTTTTTTTTTTTTTTTGCTCGTCAACTGTATTATTTTTGAAGAAAGACATTTTTCAAAAAGTTGACCACTTTAAATATTGGTTATTTTTGGACTACTCGGACGTTGCTTACGTATTTCATGCGCGTGAAATAGCTTTTTCTTTTTTTTGGAGGTTTTCTTTACGGTTTTCTTCCCTAAAATGCATTTTTGGAGGGATTTTTGACTAATGATAAGTCAATCTGGTAACACTGAATTTGACACATACTAAAATATAAGAGTTTAAATTACAGTACAAAGAAGTTCAAAATCTTATTGTTAGTTGAGTAGGTAAATAAAATACGATAATTAAATACAAGTCAGTGCTTTAGAATGGCGGCTATGACTAAAGTCATAAATCGACCTCAAAATATTTGATTTAGTGAAACAGTTGCATTCGACTGTAGCTTTAGTAGAAAGAGCTGCAATGCTAGTCGCTGTTTTTCAGGATTTAAATGGAAATATTTAACATAAATTAGTATTTAACATAAAAGAAAAAAACAACATAAATATAAATACATACTTAAATAAATTTAATTTAACATAATTAAAAATTTAATTTTGTTTTTATTATTTTATTACTGATGCATATTGGAATAGAACTGCGTAATTTTTAATTACTAAAGATATAATTAAGCTATTTTTTTTATTTCAATACATTTTATTTACAACTTAACCGAAAGAATTTAATTAAAGATTGTTCAGAACGCAGTTTAATATGCAATGTTTTTTATTTGTTTTAAACATAGTTTAAAACATCGTTTAAAACACTTTAATTTCAAACATGTTTTATTTAGATTGTGTTTTAAACAGTGTTTAAAACACTTTGTTTTAAACATGCCAACCCTGGTCATAAGTTGTTACAGAATTCTTAAGTTTTTACATATTTTTTCCTACAATCAAAGCAAAAAAATAGAAGAAACTTCACGTTTTACCATTTTCTAATTAAAATACGTCATTTTATGCATAATTTTTCAATTTCACTTTATCATGCATTATTCTGCATATATTATAATTTAATTTGCATAACTTTGTATACTTATATACTTTCTAAATTCTTTCTAGGAACTACATTTAAAAAAAATACTTATTGAATACTTAATGAGTCGCTTATTGTTTGATTTTAAAAATTCAAATTATAATTTTGTTTGTTAACTGTTATTATTAATAAAACTAAACAATGAAACAATGAATTTTAAAAATTCAGATTGCTAATTTTGTTAATTGTTAAAATTAACAAAATTAAATTATAAGTCACTAATTGATTTATTTTAAAAATTAAAATGATAACTACAGTTTGTTGCTCCACCATCATTGGCTGTAGTACTCAGAGCTACGAAAACATACATTTATCTGTTTTTGTACACACCTAACTTCTAAGAAAAGTTCTAAGGTCAATTTAAACTTTTCTCTATTTCGCACTGTTTTTGAGATATTTAAAAAATTTAAATTTTACTCTAATCTTTGGAAGGCAAAGCACCTCTTAAATTTTGGTAATTTGGTGTAGTTTGATAATTTTTGAAATAAACTGATACACAAAGTGGTATTATGCATCTGGACGCCATCCGGAGGTTTTCTTCCTTCGAGTCTTACCAATTTCTTCTTTAATTTTTTCTGAACAAACTTTACAAAAAAATTTAGTAAAACAACATTAGAACTATTGACAGCAAACAACTTAATTTTTTAATTCAAAATGTTTATCATATGTCATAAAAACGTCAGTTAATTTAGGATTTTCTTGTATTCTGTTGGGACCCTCTTTGGTTGGGGGCCCCGGGGCAATGCTCCGGTTGTCCCAGCCTAGTTACGAGCCTGTCTGGAAGGCAAAATAGGGGTCTGTTAGGCTCTGATAAAGAATCATCTATCGAAGATTGAACAAAAGTGGAGTAGGTAGCAGAAATTGTAAGGGTAAATTTATGTATTATTTTATTATCTAGGTACCTATATAAAAAAAAATTTTAAGGTTACAATATTTCCAAAACTTTTAAGTGCTACTACATATTTGGTCCATTTTCAATGATATTATTATTAAAATCATAATTTTTTTATTTATATAAATGTATTTAAAAGAAATGAATGCTGCATTGTTTTGTTTTTTTTTGAGAAGTAATTAAAGTGTTAAAACATAAATTTTTCCGTATCTTTTTATTACGATAAAATACCCTTGTCCCACAATCCAGTAAATACAATACAGTACACATAAAACTGTATTGACTAGTTAAAAAAAAATAAAGTAAAAAAAATAACTTTGGAAAAAAAAGTAACTTTGGATGTTCAGATAGTCAGAATTTTCAAAAAGTAGATTCTAGAAATTTATCATTTAAACATTAAAATTAGATTACATATTTTTGTATAAAATTAATTATTTAAACTAAATATTTAATACCTATATAACGCTATACAGATTTAATACAATTTAATGTCGTCTGTATATGGTGCGTATATAAACTAAATACACTCTATTTTTTTGGAATGATTGGAATGTGTAGACGGGAGCGGATATACTATACTAATCTATAAAAATTTAGCAAAACTAAATGCTGTTATCATTTTTATATTAAGCAACGTGTTTATAGTAATTTAAAACCGAAAATTGAACTTTTATTCTGCTTAAAATATGAATAAATACAATACTATTATACCGTAATAAAAAATGTATCAGTATTAAAATGATATACATTGATTTTGCTGATTAAACAAAATTTTGGAATATTTATAAATTATTTTATAACTAGCCGTATACCCGATGGACTTTTCCATCGGCATCATATTCGTGCTCACTTTCAGTGTTTTCAAAAGCCTAAATACCAACTACCACGATTTATTAAATTTTGTTTATTTTAATAGCCATAGTAACATATTTTTATATATCTCTAATTTTAAAAATGACGTATTTCCATAAAAGTTTTCATCCCCTATTAAACCCACTTAGGGGACGAATTTTCAAAAATCCTTTCTTAGTGCTCACCTACGTTACACAAGGAACTCCTATGCAAAATTTCATTCTTCTAAACCCAACAGTTTAGGCTGTGCGTTGTCTGTCAGTCAGTCAGTGTTAGAAATTTATTAAGTAGATTAGATTCAGTCTAATCGTAAATTAGAAATAGAATACTACATATTATTATTAATATACAGGGTTTCTACATAATATACAGGTGTGTAGGTATTAATATAATTTTCATTTGATTTATAAATTATGCGGTAAATAGTTCTGTGTTATACTAAAATTCTTAAATGATGTTTTACAGTGTGCTTTCAAGGTCTGCTAAAATAAACATTCAGCTAAAACAAACTTATTTTAAGCTGACAAAATTCTAAAACTAATAAGCTTTTCAAGGTTAATTATATATAAAAATATTATGCAGTACAATTGACACCCAAATTTCCGGCAGTACAGTAGCGGTCAGAAATCTGGAGTATGAAGTTAGTTTTGCGGTAGCGCTTGGTACAGTGCCCCCACAAAATTTAGCGGCCTCCCAGTTTTCGTTTAAGGTATAGAGTCTAACATCTATACCACTAGACTATCGGAACTTTTATGTACAGCAGTCTTTTATAAGCTTATTAAGTACATCAACTGTGTATGAATCACTAAGCGTAACACAAACTTCGAAAACTTCGAAAAATCATGAAATTGTCGCCTAAAAATGGTGAGAATGGAGGTTAAAAATTAAAACTCTATTAACGTACCAAATTTAAACGTCTTAGGTTAATTCTGGGGAGTTACGAACGTGTCAGATCCACCAATAACATTTTTTCCCCCATTTACTCTTTCAAATCGCCCTACTAAGCTGAATTTTGGATTTGTCGTAGATAATTGACTGAAACATTATATCCAGCTGGTTTGGAAAAGTTGTATTGCTTTCCATAATAAAATTACTTGTTTATATGACGAATATTACGTTAATGTAAAAAAGTTATTTTAATAAGAATAAATAAATTTGTTTGGTTTTAAAAAAAAATATACCAAATTTGGTTCCTCTTCTATACCGATAAAATTTATCAAATATTTTTATCTGCCTTTATTGAATACAAGTTGAACAGGAACCTTGGTATAAAAGAAAATAGAAATTTTTCTATTATGCTCATTATAAGTTTTTAAAAATTCACATTTTCAATTTAATACACGTCTTGTTTGATATACGAGTGTACCACAGAAATTCAATTTTACATTTTGTTACATCAAAGTAACGGTGAGTCATGTAAAAAATATTACTTTTAAAATAACAAAGTTAAAAATCTTGTAATTTTTTAAAACGAAATTAAAACCGTCTAGACCCGGCCACTTTGCACCAATCTTCAAAGTAAATAATTTCTACATTAACCTGCAACAATAAACATTTGTTCTTGACGTCATTAGAGAGAGAAAAACATCCTCTAAACAGCTGTACCAATAAAAGCTACGGATTTCAACATTTACTATCTCATTTTACAGGATTAGTATCCTACAGTTTTTCAAAGAAATTAAATGTGTGTCTAACTTAGACATGTAATTTTCGTCATAATTGTCATATTGTTTTAGTTTTGATATGATTTTATCGCGCATCATTTAATTATGTTTGAAGTTATATTCGATGTAAATATAAAAAAAACATGCTATATATGTATATCCGTTTAGACCCGGACACGTCAGTTTATTACACTATAGCCGCGATTCGGACCATCTGTAACTCCCACTATCCATACGTTAATATTCCCTCCAGAATTTCGCGGCTTATGCCTCTTTCTGGTGTCATATTGTATTTTTACTTCATAGAGAGGCATACTATGCATTGCCCCCTCTCCCTTCCCACAAAATATTTTGAAGTCTTTGACAGGTTCAAAGACATCACACGATATAAAACACTGTCCTAAACCCGACGGGAGAGGTCAGTTTGCATGTTATTTCATTATTTAAGTAAGTGTCCGGGTCAAGACCGATTTAGGGTGTAGGCCCGGACACTTACTAATTATTTGTTATTTTTTTTATTTTTACTTATAATAAAACAAATGGGTCAGGGATATAACAAATAATATACACTCTTTCTAATGGTAATACTTTTATTGGTGATATCTATGAAGGAAACATGTACCTATAAATATAAAATTTTCCAAAAAATGTAAAAAAGTGTCCGGGTCTGGACGGTTTTACGGTATATTAATATTACAGTGCTATATTAGTAACTTCTCGCTTTCTTTACTAGTTTGTGAATACATCATTCTAGAGAGTTTGTCAAAATGGGACACTCGGTTTACATTAGTTTTAGTTGGATACTTAAAAGGTACAATCGGTTTTTCAATATATTTGGTAGTTGACAAATATAATATTTTAAAACATTTGTCAAAATATGCTATTTGGTCTCTCTTTTGATGAAAAAATTCAATGGCGACGTTTGTTTTTAAAATCTTTACTAGTTGACGAATTAGTGAATATTAATTCCGGATTCTAGTGACCTCAAAACCAATTTCTGTTATAAGCCCGAACTTAAGCCCGACCATGGTAGTGATTATAATAGGGCAAGTGCGGGAGAGATGCTGCGTCGGGAGAGACACCACAGTAGCCATAGTTCGTTCGTTGATTGATAGATAGCGCTATTAATGGATTATATGTTTAAAATAAGTTATTTATTTAAGTTGTATATGGTTACATTTATGATCAGTGCATTAATTAAGTAATTATCCAACTTTTTATTATTGAAAAGTAAGTTTTTTAACATAATATTTTATCAAGCATTTAATTAATTAGAATTTAAGAATGTATATTTCATTGTTTTAATAAAAATGAGATTTGTTATTAATTTAGGTATATTTTAAAAATACTGTATAAAATTTTAGGTTAGAATTCCGCACTATGCTTGCTATAGCAACATGCGGCATCTATCCCAACAAAAGGGAGAGATGCCGCATTTAAAGTTGGTATAGATGCCACATCATATCTTTTTTTTTTGGTCTGTAAATTATACCACGTAAATATAAAAAATCCATTAATGAATCAGGAAGAGCTCTCATATTAGTGAAGATAACGAAAATAATGATTACCTGCGTATTGAATGTTTTGAAAAGTACTCAGAAACAAAAAAGAAGTTGACTGGTTAAGATGTATAAAGTGCCAAAAATGGTTACATATGGCATGCATCATGTATGGAGATGTGTCTAAAATGGAAAATTTTTAATATGAACTATGCAACGTCTCTCCTTCTTTGATGCGGCATCTCTCCCATAGGTGTGGGAGAGACGCCGCTTTGCACTCTCTGCAAAAATGTTAATTATGAATCCTTTACGACTCAAAATTTAAAATTTTTTATAAATAGTTTTAAAGAACAATGTTTACATTTATTGTGTACCAAATTTCAAATCAATTAAATGCATACCTTAAGAATTATTAAGTATTTTCAAAATGCGCGGCATCTCTCCCGCATTCACCCTAGCTGAATTTTCATTCTGAACGTTCGTTAAAATGAAATTAATTTTTAATTTAGATCAAGAATTCAAAGGAACTCATTATAAAATGGCATTCTTAATCTTTATTCAATGCAATAGAAATACTTATTATAATTAATGAAACATACAACACAAACATGTTTAGGCAAACGTTTTGGCTTTCTGTCATTCAGTATTAATCCAAGTGTATAAAATGTTCTGTATATGACATTTGGTTAACTTTTATCTTTATAATAATATATAGGTATATAAGTATTAAAAGAATAGTTGACAATTATTTTAAAAAAATATCTTAAACGCTTTAAAAACGAAAATGATATATATTCGTCAACAATAAAAAAAACATATTTTTCTCGAATACTACTGAGATTAAAAAAAAAATGAACATGAGGCTAAAATTTCCCCGTAGGCTTTTGCAGACCAAAAAAACCTTCAAATAAACGATCAGACGGATCTTATCCAAATTTTTCTCAAATATTATGGAGATTCCGAAATAAACTAATGTGAATTCAGAAATATTCTCCAGAACCCTGGGATCTCAAAATGTCTCACAAATTACAGTGCTCTTAAAATTGTCAGTATGAATTTATCTAACTATCTACGATACGATCTCAAGGTACGAAAATTAGACATACTATTGAAATACGAATATAGAGAAGACTTTTAGAATATCTGATTTGAAATTAAGTTGAAGTTGGAATGAATCCTCCAGCGTTATCGAATTAAACAACTCTATACTCTATTTAAACAACTTGACTGATTTTGATAAAATTTTATAAAAATTAGATATGCTATAAAAAAAAAAAAAAACGCCGTGAGCAGTGGGGCCCCATCACGGTAGTCGAATTTTCCCCTTCATCTTCGGTATTGAATGTCTACAAGCGAAATGTGATTGAAAGTCTACAACCGAATTGTCATTTTGTTGGTTTCAAAACTGGTGATGAGTGTTCGGCTGATCGAGGCTTTAAAAAAAGGTTT
This sequence comes from Brachynemurus nebulosus, assembly GCA_035578155.1. Classification (NCBI taxonomy): domain Eukaryota; kingdom Metazoa; phylum Arthropoda; class Insecta; order Neuroptera; family Myrmeleontidae; genus Brachynemurus; species Brachynemurus nebulosus. Next base: position 4,607,169 of record JAPWDM010000024.1, read on the forward strand.
TAAGTATTTAAGGGCTGTATCTCAGTAAATTTCAATTTTGTGTCGAAAACAGGTAGCAGAAAAAAAACCAACACAATTCGTACGAGGACATTCATGGCCCATGTTTATCCGCTAATTGCCTTTATGTTTTAGTTTTAAATATTAAAAAAGGACCTTAAATAGTAAACTGGAAGGCCTTTATAAAGATATTTTTTCTTTCCAAAAAAATCCAAAATTTCTATTTTATAAATACTAAAAATCCAAAATTCGTAATTTATAAATAAACAGTGACTTTAATAACATTTTTAAATTACTTAATATGTATGTATTTCATTTGTCATAAAAGTAAGTTCACTTTTTTTTAAATTTTTTAAAATTACTATTCGCCTACTTGTATTTAGAATAAACATAATGCTTTTAAAACACATTTAACAATAGCATTCAATTCCGATGTAAAAATGGGAGAAGTGGGGGGAAAAGTGATGTGGACTCCCTACAAGGTACTAGCTGGATACTAACTGAATACACGTACAAAATTTCAGCCCTCTAGGTTTCCTTATGGAGTCTCTAGACGTGTTAGAAAACAAGCAAAAAAATTAAGGAAATATTGGCGTAAAAATCGTGGGGGTAGGGGTTAAAAGTTGAAACCTCCAAAAAACAGTGTCTGGCTATTAGCTTAACCTGTACACCAAATTTCAGCCCTCTAGGTTTATTTGGGGAGATTTTGACCCGAACGAAACTGTTAAAAAACAAGAAAAATCATGTTCTTTTGGGTATAAAAATGGTGGGGGTAGGGGTTAAAAGTCGAGACCCCCAAAAGGCACCCCCTTGATTGTAACTCAATCCGAATACAAAATTTCAGCCCTCTAGGTTTATTCGGGTGACTTGTGCGAGTGGTACAAACTTCGAAAACGTCGAAAATGCATGAAATTATAGCTTAAAAATGAGGGGGGTGGGGGTAAAATATTAAAACCTCCAAAAAGCACAACCTAGGTACGAACTTTATCAACACACCAAATTTCAACGCTCTACGTTAATTCTGGGGGGCTGGGGGCCTGTTAGATCCAGCGAAAATCGTTTTTTCCCCCCTCTACTCCCACCATATCATCCTAGGAAGCTGAATTTTGGATATGTTGTAGATAATTGACCGAAACATTATTTAAAACCGGTTTGGCAAAGTTTTATTGCTTTTCCGCCTCCACCACCCCCTTAAAGTTCGGGTCAGAAAAAAAATTTGCCCAAAATTTGACCCCACTTTGATAGTATGAGGTGCCTCGAAAATGAGCCCCATTTACCAAATTTCATCTCTTAACTTCCATAGGGGGGGCCCTACACAAATTAAAAGGTGGTGGGAATATATATATATATATATATATATATATATATATATATATATATATATATATATATATATATATATATATATATGACATTTTTTTTTCTACATATTCGTGTTCTACGGGTCCGAAAACGGATAGCGCCCCTACTCTCGCCTCTGGCAGCTCTTATCGTATAGACTGTATAAGTCTAATTTTTCGGAGAAAATTCGACTAAAAAAAATATGAATATATGTAATTATATAATTACGCGCTGTATTATGAACCTAAATTTGAAGTAATGTCATTGTTTAAGGGAAGAGTTCATGTCAGAAACGGCTAATAAACAAATCTCATTTTTTGTTTTTATTTCGTTCTGTTCAAACACGGTGATATATAAAACATGGCCAAAAATTTTTTTTTTCAAGTAGAAAAATATTTATTTGTGAGCCGCTGTACAGCCAAGTTGCTGCTCCTTTGCAGATAATGCTCGCCCCCCCCCCCTCGCGATTTGATCAGTAATAGTTAGTTTTGGTGTGTACACGAGTTATAGTATGCACCGAGATAATGTTCTTTTATTTGTATGCCTTTGTAGACGTTTTAATAAAAGTGAGTAAACCGCTTCTTTTGTTATTATTTTTGTTTTTTACCGTTTGCCGAAACTTGTGTTTTTCCCAACAAGGAAAATGATATCTCAAGTTCTAGAAAATATAAAGACTTAGTTTTTAATCGAATTTTCTCCGAAAAATTAGACCTATACAGTCTATACGATAAGAGCTGCGAGAGGCGAGAGTAGGGGCGCTATCCGTTTTCGGACCCGTAGAACACGAATATGTAGAAAAAAAAGTCTGATATATATATATATATATATATATATATATATATATATATATATATATATATATATATATATATATATATATATATATATATATATATATATATATATATTCCCGCCACCTTTTAATTTGTGTAGGGCCCCCCTATGGAAGTTAAGAGATGAAATTTGGTAAATGGGGCTAATTTTCGAGGCACCTTAAACTATCAAAGTGGGTTCAAATTTTGGACAAATTTTTTTTCTGACCCGACTCTTAAGGGGGTGGTGGGGAGCGGAAAAGCAATAAAACTTTTCCAAACCGGTTTTAAATAATGTTTCGGTCAATTATCTACAACATATCCAAAATTCAGCTTCCTAGAATGATTTGGTGGGAGTAGAGGGGGGAAAAACGATTTTCGCTGGATCTAACAGGCCCCCAACCCCCCAGAATTAACGTAGAGGGTTTGAAATTTGGTGTGTTGATAAAGTTCGTACCTAGGTTGTGCTTTTTGGAGGTTTTAATATTTTACCCCCACCCCCCTCATTTTTAAGCTACAATTTCATGCATTTTCGACGTTTTCGAAGTTTGTACCACTCGCACAGGTCACCCAAATAAACCTAGAGGGCTGAAATTTTGTATTCGGATTGAGTTAGTATCAAGGGGGTGCCTTTTGGAAGTCTCGACTTTCAAACCCTACCGCCACCATTTTTATACCCAAAAGAACATGATTTTTCTTGTTTTTTAACAGTTTCGTTCGGGTCAAAATCTCCCCAAATAAACCTAGAGGGCTGAAATTTTGTGTACAGGTTAAGCTAATAGCCAGACACTGGGGTTTCAACTTTTAACCCTTATCCCCACGATTTTTATGCCAATATTTCCTTAATTTTTTTGCTTGTTTTCTAACACGTCTAGAGACTCTCTAAGGAAACCTAGAGGGCTGAAATTTTGTACGTGTATTCAGTTAGTATCCAGCTAGTACCTTTTAGGGAGTCCACATTACTTTCCCCCCCCCCCCCCCCACTTCTTCCATTTTTACATCGGAATTGAATGCTATTGTTAAATGTGTTTTAAATGCATTACTTTTATTCTAAATAGAAGTAGGCGAATAGTAATTTTAAAAAATTTAAAAAAAAGTGAATACAATTTTTTAACAAATGAAATACATACATATAAAGTAATTTGAAAATGTTATTAAAGTCACTGTTTATTTATAAATTAGGAATTTTGGATTTTTATTATTTATAAAATAGAAATTTTGGATTTTTTTGGAAAGAAAAAATATCTTTATAAAAGCCTTCCAGTTTACTATTTAAGTTCCTTTTTTAATATTTAAAAATAAAACACAAAGGCAATTGGCGGATAAGCATGGATAGAAATGCCCTCGTACGAATTGTGTTGGCTTTTTTCCCTGTTAACTGCTATCGGCACAAAATTGAAATTTACTGAGATTCAGCCTTTAAAAACTTGAAACCTTTTTTTTAAAGCCCCGATCAACCGGACACTCATCATCAGTTTTGAAACCACCAAAATTACAAATCGCTTGTGGACTTTCAATTATATTTCGCTTGTAGACATTCAATACCGAAGATGAAAGGAAAAATTCGACTTCCGTGATGGGGCTCCGCTGCTCACGGCGTTTTTTTTTATTTTGTTCATAAACATATTGCGCATAAAGTGGAGAATTCTTTTTCCATTTGAACAATTGTAACTAGTTTTAAACATTTTTTTTTTTTTAATAAAAAATTGGGTTTTATAATTTTTAGAATTTTGGGACTACAATTTTATAGTTAATTTTTAAAATTACCTGAAACCCATACTCAGCTTTATGGACAGGTCCTTTAGTAATAAAATAATGAAAAAATATTTAAAAAATATTCATTACTTTTTGAGATATGGCGTTCCTTGTAAACGCTTAAAAACTTGTGAAAAAGAGCCCCCTCCCCCCACAGGGAAGAGTAATGAATGTTTCAAAAACAAATTTTTCTATTTCAGACCATTCCTAATTTGAAAAAATTTCAACAAGCAAAATAATCATAAATAAAAAAGTTGCTTTTTTATTTGAACTCCTCCCTTAAAGTATTCTTTATTGCAAAATATTTATAAAAAATGGAAAAAATTATGCTCTATTCTTTAAACACCTCTAAAATGTAATTTTCAGTTTTTCGGTTCAAATAAGATTCAAATAAGGTTCAAATAGAAGAAAAACATGCCCTTATAGCAAATTTGAAACCTATTTAAGATGAAAACTGTGGCCTCAGATTGTACACAAACAACTACGTCTAATGGTAACCGCTGATGGGTGACAGATACTGGTGGAAATACTTTAGAAAATTACAATAATTATTTGAATATATGTATAAAATTATATACATTCCTTCCTTCCCAAAAAAAATCATGCAAGTGACTGAAAAAACGTAATCCTAAACCTATTTTCCCTCTTAAGTTAATACCTTTGACTTATGACCTATTAACGTATTTTGGTTGAAACTATAAAATTACGTTTAATGTAAAAAATAAACACCCGGTAAAAGATTATAATGTATTTATCGCCACACTAAAATAACAAGATTTCTCTATAACTTTTCGTTTTCCCGAATATTTCTCAATCAACTAATTGGATGTTATTCAAGCTGAAACAGAATAAATTGCCAGGTGTTACAAAATTATAGCGAAGAGAAATTAAAGCGAAGCCAATTTAATTAGCTTTTTAAGAGAAATTTTCTGATTTATTCTACTACGGAATTTAATCAAATTATATTACACAAGAATCATTCTGTAACGAGGTAAATAGTAAATTTTATTTTCTGTTACTTAATATTTATTTTTATTTACTCAAAAAAAAAAATTAAGTATTGCTTGTTATATGTGTTTAAGTTATTGCTTATTATCATGAGTTTAAATTTGTTATATAGTTGCTTTTGTCCGTGACGTTTTCCGCGACTTCGTTCGTGTGGAGTCGTTGAAGGTTGACTAGTTGTATCAACTATGTCGACATGGTCGACATCGAAGCTGCGGTTTCGATGCCAATTTTCATTCCTTATTTAACCACCTTTAGAAGATGAATTTCCAAGTGTCCTTCCTAGTGCTCATCTATGTTACATAAAGAACTTCTCTGCAAAATTTTACGTTTCTAAACCGAACGGTTTTCTATATAAATTTACATCCCCTATTTTATCCTCTTAGGAGATAAATTTCCAAAAATTCTTTAATGCTCAATGACACTACATAAAGAACCTCTGTGGATAATGTTATGTGTATAGTATACTAGCAGATTTCTAAATAAATCTTCTTCATATTTTATCTACATAATGCAAAATTTTATGTATACGTTTGACGCATTATATACCTTCACTGGTAAAGTACAATATAGAAATGTTATTATTATTACCAAAACTCCCTTCTTAGCGTTTATCTACGTTATATAATAAATTCCTGTACAAAACTTTACGTTTCTAGACCTCAACAGTTTTCTATATAGGTTTTCATCTCCTATATTTTAGCCCTTTAGAAAACTAAATTCCAAAAATCCATTCTTGTTGCTTATCTACGTTATATAGGGAATCCCTGTACAAAATTCCATGTTTCCAGATCAAACAGTTTTCCATATCAATTCTCGTCGCCTATTTTACTCCCTTAGGGAACGAAAATCATGTGTCTTACAGTATTTCTGAGATTAAATCGAATCCAAAGATCCTATATAAAAATCGTCAATTCTTTACGCTACAAAAACAGATACACTTAGGGTAGGGCCCTGTAAAACTGTGCACTTAACATTTAAACGGCTATAAATAATGTAACAGAAAATTTTATAGTAAGTACATGGGTCGTTATTCATAAAGACAAGTTAGGTTAACTCTAACAAGTAACACTACCCAAGTACCAATCGCCAATCTTCTTGAAACTTTGTTGGTGTGTAGAATAGACAAAAATAAGGGACCCGTACTTTTTTTTTATCGGCCAAGGTCCACGTACAGGGGGTGAAACCAGTGCTTAAAGTAGTGGGTTCAAATCATATTTTTTAAGATATCTTAAAACTATAAGAGATAGAGGAAAACTTGAAATCGACGAAATATTACTATTTAAAAAATCTATTCACCTTTATAGGTTACACCAAGGTCAGGTTTATAAGAGGGGTTGGAGGGGCGAAAATCGGGGTAAATTTTATTGTACAGCTTGAATAGTTCAGTGTATCAAATTTTTACCACCATAAATAGAAAGAGCACCAAAAAATAATGGATACGTGCTTTTTGCGTTTTTCCGAAATTTGTGTTTTATTCAAGAAATATAAGGAAGAAAAAAATTGAATAGATTATATTGCATTATTATTGATTGCAAAAACCTTCTATATTTTGTTAATTTTATATTTATTTTATCACGAAAATGTAAATTTTTACTTTCCCATAATGGTTCATGTATTTTTCAGTACTTACTTAATTTGTAATTTAGTCATGTGCACTGAGAAAAAAATACGGTAATTTTTACGGAAATTTGTAGTAAAAAATTACGGAGCTCTCTGGTAATGCGGGCATAAGTGACAGGCAAAGGAAAAAGTACGATGGGTATATTACAAATTACCCTATGCCTCCGTAAAAATTTCGGCGCTGTACAGGAAAAATTCTACCCTCTTACCGTATTATTTATAAAGTTTTTTTTTTTTTTTATTTATTAATAATAGTTTAAAAAGATATTGATAGAAGGGTAAAGATTAAAATCAAATTATTAATACTGAAAAAATGTTCTGTGTTTTTTTATTATTTGTGGAAAAACATTGTTGAATCACGTCCTGCTCAACAAAATTATGTTTAATTACGTTCTGGTCACCAAAATTATATTGTGATTTTGTCGGTTTCACTACCGTGATTGATGTTAAAATAAAATAATAAAAAACCACAGAACATTTTTTCAATATTTGAAATGAATGTAGGAAAAACACAATGATGTATTTATTATTTGATAACAAATTAAATTGTTTATTTGAAGTTAAAATTATAACGTTTGTAATTATGAAAGTACAAAAAGCACATGTATTAATCTGAAAAAATGAATGTATGCTGTTGTGTTGTATGACCGTTGCGGCAGGCGTAATTTGGGCCGGTAATCCTATCGACTACCTGGTCAAAGTAAAGGTCCCATCTAATGACATAGCTATTTTGGGCCGGGAGATTAAGGACCCCCGCCGAGGATTTAAGTTCTTTGCAAAATACGAATGATGGGAAATACCAATAAGATTTACGAATTCCCTTGAAACTGTAAAATTTAAATTATAATTACATCCCTTGAGTAATATTAAAATACTTTTCTGCATCTTATTTTGTGATCGACAAGAGAACATCTATATTTTATATGATGGCAGTTTCGATAGTAAAGAGTTCACGTGGTTGTGATTTACTTATTATAGACCAATTTTCATTTTGCAAGCAATATACATTAAAGAGTGGTGAAGTTCGTTGGACGTATATTAAGAAACAATTAAAATGTTCAGCGAAAGTGTATACTGTTGGTACCGAATATACAATAACCAGGAGTGAATTAACTCACAATCATGAACCAAATCTACATTCTTTGCAGGGAAAAATTGTGACAACTGCATGTAAGCGAAAAGCCCAGGAGGACATATCGGAAAAACCTTCAAAAATCATTAAAAGCGAACTTTCGAAAAATATACCGGAGGAATTTAACACAACCGATGTAAATCTCGTAAGAAGAAATATATTCAACAGTCGCCGTAAGCTATTACCAGCCCTGCCTAAGGATATTAATGAAGTACATGCTGCAGTAGACAAGTATTCTCCAAAAACGACCATAGGTGAAAATTTTTTGTTCATTAATAGTTCAGTTGATAATATAATTGTTTTTTTCGTGTCAGACAAATATTGCTTCGTTGTGTAAAATGAACATTATATATATGGATGGCACATTTTCTTGTTGTACGAAGTACTTTTACCAATTATTTACTATACATGGCCTAGAAAACGGGCACTATATTCCTCTTGCATATTAATTGTTTATTACCAAATAAGACAGCCGCCACATATACGAAACTTTTTGTGTTACTTAAAATCAAAATTTTGGAAGTGTTTAATGAAATTTTTGAACCGGCGGAGGCATTTGTTGATTTTGAAACGGCAATACATATCGCAGTAAGAAATGTTTTTCCCAAAACCAAAATAAATGGTTGTAGATTTCACCTACATCAGGCGTGGTATAGAAAAATACAGTCTTTAGGGTTAACCCAAATATATAAAGATAAAAACTCTGAAGAAAGCAAATGGCTTAGTCATACCTTTGGGATGACTTATTTAAAAGCATCCGAAGTTGAGGATGCTTTTATATTTGACTTAATGTCCTACAAACCAAATAACGAATTATTGGAAAAATATGCAGACTATTTATTGGATACTTATATAGCACCTAATTCTGATTTTCCATCTGATATATAGGCAGACGAAAATCCGTCCATCATCAGAACAACAAACGCATGCGAGTCATTTCATACAAGATTTAATTCCTCATTTTATTCTTGTCACCCATCAATTTTTATTTTTATACAAAAATTAAAGGAATTTCAGATCGACGCCTATTTAAAAATAAAAAGTGTACATATTCCTGCAAAAATAAAAAATAAACAAGTAAGAAATAAATTAAAATTTTTAGAAAATATGATGAATATGCGTCGGTCTGGAAATATTTCCAGAATTAACTTTATTAAAGCTATGGCGTACCAAAGTATTTAAAATTTTATTGTAAATATTAGATATTATGTTTTTAGTTATAATTTTTTAATAAAATATAATTATAGAAAATTATAATATTTTTTTTTACCTGCTGCCCTCGGCCCAAAATACTTATAAGATTAAAACGACCCTTGAAACCTTCGGCCCAAACTACCTGTACCCTTTAAGTACCTGTACTGATTTCGGCCCAAATTACATCCGCTCGACCGTTGACTTGGCGGTATTATTGGACTGTTGCGACCGACTGTTGTGTTCGCGATATCTTGTGTACAACTGAACAAGTGCTGCGGTGCTCGAACAGGGTACCGATTGACGTTGCTATCATAGCTACTGCTGGTGAGTTATTCAAAATGACCTTGTGTGATGATTCAAGTGATACTTGTGTGAGAGAGATGCCTGAAGACAGGTTTCAAAGAGAAAATAGAGATAACAAATATCGTTTAAACAAAAATTAAATAAATTTTCCTGGTATCCAATTGAAATTTTCAATATTTCAATATAAATACAAGCCATGTTCGGTACTACATATATTACTTATGTATAAAAACTACCATAAAGTAAATTATCTACCCTATTTCTAAAATTATATAATTACATATGTTCATAACTGCGATAAACTAATTTAAATTTACAAAAGTCTAACATTATCTGCCGTTTGTCTTCTTTGTTAATAAAACAAAATAGTTATTGATTTCTTTCTTGTAGAGTTTTTTCCTTTGTAAGACGTCAAGTGAAACTTTGTTAGCTCATACACCACGTCTGACGACGTCAACAATTTCATACAAAGTTTATTAGCTCTCAAAATAGTATACCAGCTGGTCATTTCGTTATAATTCTCCATGACCCGTCACCGTGTTAACAAAAGAAGACAAACAGCAGATAAAGCTAGACGTTTGTCTGAGCTTGTTTGTCGTAGTTATGAACGTATGTAATTTTATTATAGAAAAAAGTCACTTTCTGCACCCCCTTAAGAAGTGCAACAAAAACATCAAGTGAGAGGGGCGAGCTACATATTGCGCACACATGTACACTACTTTCTTCAAGTTAGTTATATGCACCTACATATTTTTATAACTATAACAGGTTTTAGCCTAACTGTTGTTATTACTATACATTGTTGAAATTTTTTGTTCCAGTTTATTAAGTTAATGTCTATGAATCTTGACTAAATTTTGTTTAAACATTGATATTTTGAAAAAATTAAGTGAGATTAAAATTATTGCCTAGGATTCTGGAGTAATACAAGACGCAATAAATTAATGGCTGGACGAATTAATGCAGGTTCAGAAATATTCGCTAAAACACTCGGACTTCAAAAAAGGTTCGAAATTCAAATGCTTCTAAAGTTATCAATATGGGATCTACGGAAAGGTCTCAAGGCATTAAAATTAAATACAGTAGAGAAATTCGACAATTCATCATGCTCGGGCCGGAGGGGTGACAAATTACAGAAATAGATGAATTATGGAAGATCTCTGAAAATGAATAATAAAAAAAAAAAAAAAATAGTTAAATATTTTTACTTATTTAAAGAAAGTTATCCCTTTATTTTGAGTAATTCGTTGTTTCATGGAATTTTTACAACTAGGTACGATACACTTTAATTTTTTTCTATTTAAATTTCAAAAGTTAAGTAGAAAACCAACTACACTACGTACATTTTTTTTAGGAGCGACGAATTGTTATAGAATATGATGAGTTACAGAGTGACGAAACATCAAGTTTCCACTGTACACTTAAAATATGAATATATCTATTTTAAGATCATTGGACGAGCGGAACGGAACAGTAGAAGAAACTGATTTTATAAAGAAATTTAGAATATCTAATTTAAATGTAAAGTGAGTTCAAAATTAACCCCCAGCACTATCTAATAGCATTAAAATTAAACGGTTGGATTTTGACAATATTTTACGAAAATTAAATATGCTATAAAAATATGAATATGGTTAATGTAGGGTTATTGGGCGAGAATTATGCTCAGAATTTTAGAATATCAAATTTGAATGAACCTGGGGATCAGAATTGTCCGTGAAGGCCATCAAATAAGCCCCAAATTAATTGTGATATTAAAATTGTCCCTTACGGTCTTGGTGCCCCAAGCAAGGCCTAAAATGGAAATACTCCTAAAACTACCTGTTGATACGGGTATCTAAGTACATAAAGGTGCGGAAATTAGCCATGCTATTGAAATATGAAGACTGTTACTTTAGAGTCGTTTGACGAGCTTAGCTAGGCATTATAAATAATTAATGTTCAGAATTTCCGAATATCTAATTCAAAATTGATCTAATCATTTGACCAATAAATAAGATAATTTTACGTGGGTGAAACCACGGGCCACAGCTAGTAAAAAAATATAACAAGACAATTTAAGGTTATATTGCGATTTATGACGGGTGGGCTCCTTGACCTTTAATACAAATTTCGAAACAAGATTAATAATGGAGTCAGATAGACTCTAAATTTTAGTGAATAAGGAACTGTCTCCCCCCTCAAATTTTTTTTTTTGGTAGCATGTTAATTACATATAAGACTATATGAAATGAACATTTTCTACCACTTGCAACCGCCGCTACGAAAGTTATCGGCCATTTTGTGAAAAATCGACCATTTTAGTCGTACTTTCTAAATACTGATATATATATCTCGGTATGTGTAGGTCTGAAAACAATGAAAAAATTGAGGGCATTCACTACGATATAGTCTACCAGCGGTTACAGTATGAAATTTTTATCTGCACACATAACCTTAAAAAAAATAAAACTGGAGATACTGCTAAATTTTGGTTTTTGGGTTTTAACTTCGGATGTTTTAAATTAAATTTGATGAAATTTTCAGAAAATATACTTTATAAGATGGACAATAACTGGTTAAAATTTCAAGTCAAAATATCTTACACAAACCCTAAAAATTGACGTCAAATTTGAAAATTGACTGGCCAATGATTTTTGTGCACTGTATCGCACGAGGCTCTTTTTTTCGTAAATTGTAGGTTTTTTTATTCACTTTATAACGGTGCGCAAGAAAAAATTTTTAAGCTTGAAAAAAAGTGAAAAAAATCGATTGGAAATTCAAAATTGTCTGCTATGAACAGTATTTGAAAAATAATTTAAATCAAGTAAACTGCTGTAATTTAAAAATTTAAATAATAATTTGTTCCATACAGTGGTCACAAGGTTCCATGTAAGGGTTACACTAATCGCACCCGATTAAAAAACCAAGTTTGGAGGGATTAAGGTTCAATTGTTTTCAAAAATACACAACATCAAAAGTATATAAGCTGAAAGCTCCCATCCACCTCACAAACTACAAATTCAACATTCTTTAAGAGTGTATTAACAAACTAAGAAACAAACTAAGTGGCTTAATACCTATGAGCCTTCCGAGGAACTGTGTACTAAATTTTTCCAAAGTTGGTTTTTTAATGGGGTTTGATTCGTGTAATCCTCATTTGGAAGCTTGTAACCCTTGTATAGGAGAAATTATTATAATTCATAATATTATTATGGCGGTTTACTTAATTTAAATTATTGCAGCTGCTCTTGAATTTGCAGCTTGTAAGGTGGGTGGGAGCTTATATACTTTTGATGTTATGTATTTTTGAAAAGAGTTGAAACTTAATTTCTCCCAACTTGATTTTTTAATGGGGTACGATTCGCGTAATCCTCATATGGAAGCTTCTAACCCTTGTATGGGACAAATTATTACAACGAATATTTAAATTATGGCAGTTTACTTGATGTAAATTATTTTTCAAATACTGTTCATAGCCGACAATTTTGAATTTCTAATCGATTTTTTTCACTTTTTTTCAAGCTTGAAAATTTTTTCTTGTCCACCGTTATAAAGTGAATAAAAAAACCTACAATTTAAGAAAAAAAAGAGCCTCGTACGATACAATGCACAAAAATCATTGGCCAATCAATTTTCAAATTTGAGGTCAATTTTTAGGGTTTGTGTAAGATAATTTGACTTGAAATTTTAACCAGTTATTGTCCATGTTATAAAGTATATTTTCTGAAAATTTCATTTAAAGCATCCGAAGTTAAAACCAAAACACCAAAATTTAGCAGTATCTCCAGTTTTATTTTTTTTTAAAGGTTATGTGTCCAGATAAAAATTTCATACTGTAACCACTGGTAGACTATTGGCTGGGTGCGTGATGGCAACGATATCTATAGTATACATTTTTTCAGGCTCATTAACGAATATAAATAATGGTAACCGTGGAAATAAATAAAAATATTTTCAAAAAAACCGTAAAATCTGAATACAAATATTTGCTATTTACAATTATTTATTTTTATAAATAAATTTGAACAATTCGATGTATAAAATACTGGATGAAGTATAATAGTCGTATTAAAAAAGTAATTAAACAATTTTCGACGTTAATATGGATATAATTATCAAGACAGTATTTCCTTCCAAATGTTGTATTATATATTATGTACTATGCAAAGGAAAAAGTTGCTGGTGATGGTGAAGCACGTCAGGGAAATTCGAAAATTAAGAAATGCTGACGTAAGTCATTTAGTTGAATGTACAGTCATACATAAGGCAAACATCAATAACTCTTTATGAAACATCATTGCATGTAAGTTAAAATACCTGAAATATTTTTCATTCTGTATTTATGGATTGACGTGTAGACGTTAATACTGTTGACAGATAAATTATCATGTTGACAGATAAATGTCATATTAGTGGCAACTGTGTTTATAATCAAAGTGGATCAATGTAAATATTTTTATTTAATATTTTTTATTACACTATAATAATAATAATAACAATAATAATAATATTTATTCAACAATAAACATATATGAGCATGTATTATTGCCTGTTTTCTCCGCTACTCACGCTGCAATAGATTTAATTATCCCCACCATATACTTCGCACCCTGTCAATATCGTAGTGAATACCCTCAATTTTTTTTTCATTGTTTTTAGACCTACACATACCGAGATATATTCATCAATATTTAGAAAGTACGACTAAAATGGTCGAATTTTCACAAAATAGCCGATAACTTTCATAGCGACAGTTGCAAGTGGTAGAAAATGTTCATTTCAATTAGCATGCTACCCAAAAAAAATTTGAGGGGGGAAACAGTTCCTTATGCTTTGTTTATCCGACTCCATTATAAATTAAATTACTGACTTAAATGAATCTAAATTAAATAAATCTAGACGTTGTGCATAAAGCCAAAAATCTAAAGGAAAAATTCTTTAAATCAGTTAACAGAATAATTTCAGGTGTCCACCTGTCATTTCCTACGTGAACCCATTTTGGTTAACTGAAAAAGAATCTTGCGGAAAAATTATTTAAAAATTAATCCGCTGAATTTACATTATAAAATTTAAACAAATTTAAATGAGAAACGTCTAGTTGAATTAAATACTAACTACATAATCTAAATTTTAAATAATGAATTTAAAATAAATAAACATGCGTAAGAATAATTACGTAAGCCTAAAAATAAAATTAAAAAATATTATTAACTTACATGTTCGGAGTTTGTACTAAGAGTGTCGTATCATTTTTGATTGAAATATAAGCAAGCTTATGGTTACAATATTCTAGAACATTTTTGGACAATAGCGCCATAATCTTTCAATATTGAAAACAAGGATTTAAAGATACAATTACTTTAAAAGCATATCGAGTCAATTTCTGCATCATTGTATCATTTTAGTATTTTCATACTATTGGACTAGATGTCAATGAACTCATATATTGATTAACCGATTTGATAAATAGATATATGCAAGTATTTACAATTGCCACAGAATGATGGCATGGCATAACCTAAAATCGTCTATGAATAAGTTAAGTTTTATCTTAACTTAGAATCATCTTAGCTTTGTCATAAATTGTTTAGAATAACCCAAATTGTCTTTATTCTAGTACCTTAATGACTATAGTTAACTGGTAACGGAATTTTATTACAAACTCAATACCCAATAAGTTATTAAAGATAATAAAGACTTGTCATGTAAGAATGCACACTAAGTCCTATTTGTCGTCGTAACAAAAATATAAAAAAAATTCTAGTTTTCGTTATTGAAAGTTATCGATGACAAATAGCTAACATTGCTAACGATCTATACTTTAACATAGTAAATATTCTTCCGTTAAAAATGTTATTTTTTCGGTAGGACAGACGTAATTCAAAAGTTATTTAAAATAAATTTTCGATAACAAAAAGTAAATTTTAACAGTTTCAATATGTTGGAACATATATGAAACTTGCTTTGCTTATGCTTTAAACAGTTTCGCTATTTTTTGGCTACGACGCACCGTTTACGAGATATTTGCAACTAAAAATTTACGATAACGAAAAAAATACTTTAAAAATAACCGTTATAAAAACTATATTCAACGAATTTCCAATACTGGAAATGCAGCTATTACGGTCGTTCTCATGGCGCGGCTTGAACCCAGGACTAGAAATATGTATTGAGGTCCCTAGAAAACGAGAATGATATTCACTAGAATTTATATATATATATATATATATATATATATATATATATATATATATATATATATACATATATATACATAGAATTTATATATATATATACATACATACATATATATATATACTTTTGGCTCCCATGGACCTTGGCGGACCTTACATAACGTAATCTATATCTATTCAAAACTGTTTAGCTCTCTAACAGTGGAAAAATTTTCAAAATCGGTCCATTAGTTTATTTTTGGCGATTTTAAGATCCCAGGACCCTGGCCGACCTCATACAACATAAGCTATAACCACCGAAAATAGTGTCTCTCTCTAACAGTGAAAAAATTTTTAAAATCAAACATTATTCATCTAAAATAATTTTAGTAAGATGTTTAGCTCTCTAACAGTAAAAAGGGCCCTAGGGATCTTATATAACTTATGGCGGTCCGTGAGGGTCTTGTGGACCTCATTTAATAACTTAGCTAATGCAAATACCTTAGCTTAAACTAACCCTGAAAAAATTTTCTAAATCTATTGAGTAGTTAATTTTTGGCATTTTTAGGTCTCCAGTTGTACCCTAACGGATCTCACATAAGATACCTTAAACCTATTTAGAATTGTTTAACTTTCTAACATTAATGATTATTAGAGAAAAAATTTTCAAAATCGATCCATTTAAAATTTTTTCCCATGCGTACAAGGATATTGTTATTTTTTATAATATTTATTTAATAATATTATATAATGACATAAATTTCAATATCTTGTTCATTTAAATTCAATAAAAAAAAATATTTTCATTACATAAGCTTAAAAAATCTGGTTAATTTTAATTTTTCAACTTAGGACAGAGATATGTTTATTATAATACAATTAATACATACATGTTGACTAGCTGTCAGTTGTTTTACGTAAAAAATTGTAAAAAAATTGCTAGCTTTCTATATTTTATAACGAACTGAGACAGAAATATAAGTTACTTATTACACTGACAAAGAGAGCAAAGTGACCCAAAAGTGAAAAATTAGAATTTTTTCGAAAACTACTTAACATAGAAAACAAATTATAAGAACATTTTCTTCATAGTTTTTTATTCCTTTTCCACGATGTACAAATCGAACTGTCTAGTGATAGGATCCAATGATAAAAAATGGCCAAAAAACTTACTTCTGGCCATCCGACGCTTCTGGCTAACGAACTTAGCCGAGCCAATCCGAAATCCAGTTCGCACACATAATTTCATAAGCATTAAACGCATATATATATATATATATATATATATATATATATATATATATATATATATATATATATATATATATATATATATATATATATATATATATATATAAATTTTAGTAAAATTATTTTCGTATTCTAGAGAAGTGAAAACATATTTCTGTTATAGTCTCGGTCTCAAGTCACGCCATGAGAAGGGCTATAATAGCGTATTTCCAGTTTTGGAAATTCGCTAATACTAATAAATTAATTTTGTTTAGTTATGGGTATGACGTTAATTGTTTTTATACCAGTAAAATTTTTTGATTTTATATACATATTTGTTGTTGTGCTATATATAAATCTGTCAACATCATATTTTGTTCAGAGGTTCAGACCCACATTGTAGATAGTTGATATTGGTACATATGCATGGTTTGTTTATAAGTTGAAATGTGAACCGTGTCAATAGGTAAAACTGTCTATAACTCAAGGGACGCCTGTATAAGTGTTTCATTCGTTTTATTGATGTAAATATTATACAAATAACAAGTATTAAACTATTAATATTACATTTTCTTCACACAGGCCTGATTTCAAATTATTAGTTCTAATTTTTATACTCGATATGATCATAACAATACGCCAAATTATACTAAATTTTTGAAAATATATTAAAAAAGTAATAAAAAAAATAAAAAAGATAAAAGAAATATAAAAATTAACATTAATGTGAACAAATCCTTCTAAATGACAACATCATACATTATTGTCATCGTATTGTTATTATTAATATTTTAACGGAATATGCAATTAAATTTTAACATAATATTCATTGTAAACAGTTTTGTCAAAATTATCGTTGTAAATGAATATTTATATTACTACACAATAAATAAATGAATGGCTTGAATATGTTAATATTTAATGTATGAAATATATTTTTTGTAATTATGAAGTTAATAGCTTTGTATAATATTTCGATTATTTAAATTTTACAACACTATCACACACTCTTAATTGCGTGTATAAAAATTTATAGGGTTATACTGACATCAAAATGGGGGACTGTAAAGTTTATTGCTATTTTTTTGAAAAAGGTTTGTTTTATGGTCCTAGATACTTTATCTTTGTATGTATATTGTATACTCTATTTCAAATGAGATAAACATATTTTCATATGTCTTCTCATAAAACAGAAAATTTTGAAAAAATTTTAATTTTTTTTTTTTGTAAAAGGTCAATTTTATTATTTTTTTTTTCATGTACACGCACATGTATATTATCAAATACAGCTAAACCTTTTTTATGCGGTCTTCTTTGTGCGGTTTTTTTTGTGCGATTTCTTTTATGCGTTTTTTAAAAAACTGGCCATTAAAATACATAATATGAATCAAAAACAAGAGATAGTAAGAAACTTAAACGTTTACTAGAATAATTTTCTTTGATAAAAATACTTTTTAACAGCTTTTAAGCATTTAATCAATATTATACAATGCATAAGAACATAAGTTATTGCATCATTTAATTTGGTTACAGATGTAGGTATTTTTCAAAATTTTCATAATATTATAAAAATGAAATAAAATCTTTCTACGTGTAAATTAAGACTTTATCTTGTTTAGAAAAACAACTTCTTTTGAAATTGTGAGGTTTTGAGCGTTTTGAGTTACAAATTAACTCAATTATCAGCGGGGACAGTCGTATCCTGTAAGAAAAGACATGAAAATGATAGTCAAATAAACTTATTTCGTAAAAATGTTCGCAGTATTTTCTCTGTGCCACCAAAAACATGCAAATGACACACAAACTTTGTTTTGATTTTGTGCATCAGATTTATACAATTAGCGGCTCAGAGAGCCTTGTCTTTTAAGTAAAAAAATAAAAATAAAAATATTATATATATATATATATATATATATATATATATATATATATATATATATATATATATATATATAAATGCAAAATTACTGTGGATAGAAGTAATTAACTGCTCGTATGAAGTCTGAATAATTCTTCATTACTATTGTGGAGACTCCTCCACATGTACTCCGTCAAATAATTATCAATATTTTTAGGAGTTGTTTTACCAATTCTTCGTCGCAAATTCCTTTTCAAATTAGACCAATTATGGGACTCAATACCTTGGGTATGGGCAATAGAGTTATATGGAGTACCTGTGATTTACTGTCAAATGAGTAAACCCCGAAGCTTCAAGTATCTCACAATTATAGCCCCGCCAACTGTCCGTCACAATTGTTGTGCCGGGTTTTATGTAATCCAAGATTTTGGTAGTTAAAGTGTTCATATCTCTTTTTGCTACCACCTTCAAGAAGCACTTTGAAGTGCCTCTTTCTATCCCCCCTAAAACCCATTTCGTTTTTGTTAACCGCCCCCGGTTATATTTTCTACGGCCAAAAACACTCTCGTCAACCTCTACAATACGATTTACTCCTCCTAATTTTGTGCTCGATTCAATTAATCAAACGGTAAAAATGTTTCGAAATCCAGGCAAAATTTTTCTAACTGTTCGATCATATCTAAGCCAGTTTCTTTCACCATCGTTAAATGGAAGTATTTCAAGATCCATTCTACTAAAACCAATATCATTTTATCCATCGGTTAAACCGAGTTCAGATATTCGAGTGATTACTATAAATTAATATAAATATTTACAGTACATATACAAGCAGATATACCAAACTGAAAGTATGTAGATATATCTCTTTTGTAATAGAGTGTACAATATACGTACAAATATAAAGCATCTAGGGCAATAAAACAGACTTTTTCCAAAAAAGATCAGAAATATTTTAATTTTTTATGACAATAGCAATAAACAGCAATAAACTTTACAACCCCCCATTTCTGTGTTCGTATAGCCAATTTATATTATAATATATTATGTATCCCACAGAATACAGAAACGACCTTAATGTCTTTGTACTAGCGATACCAGCGTGGACAAAAAAGTCGCCTCCACATCCCGCTACTATGTTATGCAGTGGAGGGATGTGGACACTGTTTGTAGTTGTGTGTATTTGATGTCTGCATCTATGTGAGTGGTCACACACACAGCCACATATACACGGATTGCGCACAGAGCAATATGCAGTGTAACTAACAATGATTTTAACAGTACATACCATAACAATTGATGTGCATCAATTCACCGCATCCGAAAGAATGATCAGCTAAGCAGTGAGAAGGGCTCAACTGGCCTCCTACTGTCCACAGATTTTTATATGTACGCTGTTTCTGTATTCTGTGATGTATCCAGTAGAATCTAGAACCTCTGATTACGAACACCTCTCTTAACCGGACCCCTCCTATAGCCGGACAAATTTTTTTATGACGGTGGCATAAAACCAATGCAGTCAGCATTTTGTTAAGCGGAGCTTCTGTTAACCTGACGCGGATACAATATTTTTTGACAAAGACATATATTATATTTAATACATTATTACGTCCATTAACTGAACTCGAGTACGTCTAGTGCGTATGTATACCTATATGGGTTAGGTATAATTGATTATGTTTTAACTTGTTAACAATGATTCTAATGTGATGATTCATTTGTAAACGTTATATTTTTGTATAAATACCTAAATTCGTTCATAAAATTCATTTGAATTAAAAAATTTAAAAAATTTTGAATTAAAAATTAGTTATGAATACTACATTAGTTAATGCTGTTATAACCTTATTTATAAGAACTGAAAATGACTCATGTCAAAAATAAAATTTTGTCACATATAAAAGTTATTATAATTTCTATTTCAATATATTAGATAATAGTTATAGATTCTATTTCAATATATTAGATCAGTGGTTCCCAAAGTGGTCCCTACGGACCCCCAGAGGTCCCCGGGATCATTCAGGGGGTCCATGGAAAAATAAGATTGATTTGGGGGTCCCTGAACAACGTCAGGGGGTCCGCGCAAGGTTTAATATAAAATAAAAACATTATGACAAACTTTTATTGATATGGAAGTTAAATAACAATGAACAAATTATTAGCGATTTTTACATCCTAATTAAAGTATAAAAGAAAAGTTATACTCTTGTTTAAGTTGATTAAAAAAATTATATATCAGAGGTATCAATACAGTAAGCCCTTAAGATTTATTAAAGATTTCTTTTTTTATTAAAAACCGAAGAAGTGTTTCTAACACAGATGTGTTTCTAAAAAATATACATAGTATTAATGATCAGAGATGAGGCTTATTTAAAATACAAGTACTTGAAATACACATACAAGATACAAAATACGTATTTTCATTTTGTATAATAATAATAATAATAATGCGTTTAACGTCCGTTTTCCGGACAATTCAGTCCATAACAGACGCCACCCACATCATTATTTTGTATATTTTTTTTTTATTTATTCATTACATTAGTTACATTGTACATACATTTATGATGTGGGTGGAGGAGAAGGAAAGTGGGTGAGAGCTAGGATTTGGTGGGTATGCGTCTGCAGCCGTCTTCTTAAGGAACTATGCCGATATTCATCTGGAATTGTGAAGGGAAACTGCAGAAAACTTTCACGAGCATAGCCGGTCGTCGGATTCGAACCCTCGACCTACCAGTTGCAAGTGCCAGTTAGTGCTTAAGCAGGCTCGGCCACTTCGCTGGTTCCATTTTCATTTTGTATCTGAAATAATTTTTTAAAAATTCAATTTGTATCTTGTATTTAGATACATTATTTTGGTATCTTAGTATTTTGTAAATACTAAGTTTGCTAAAATTCTTTTACTAATTACCAATGCATTTTTAGAAAATTTCCAGAATGGAAATTCAGCTATTACGGCCAAACTCATAGCAAGGCTTGCGCTCGGGACTATAACAGAAATCTGTTTTGTATATATATTTGGTCGGTTTTTTTGGTGATATAAGTTAAGAAGTTCCAATCCATTTGAATGAGCATTATGGGTTATTGTACAGAAGCTGTAGATTACTTTTTCGTCTTCCTATTTGGTAAAACGTGAATTTAGTGCCGTTATAAGCCTCATCACAAAAAAAACCGACCATAAATTAGTACTAGTGGGGATTTGCGGTTGCTACTCACAAACATTGAGCCGGACATAAATACACTCATAACATCCCATCAGGTTTATCCAAGTCTTTTTTTTTTGTATTTTGAAAAAAAAAGTTATAATTTCAATAAATACTTCTTCAACAAAATGTTTTATTTATATTTTATTTTTACCCCACCATTTACCATTTTTATTATGCATTTATGTAGTTTTTCACCCAGGGTCCGTGAGTAAATTTTTACTATGAAAAGGAGTCCGTGAGCAAGTTTTTACTATGAAAAGGGGTCCGTGAGCAAGTTTTGACTATGAAAAGGGGTCCGTGGGCCAAAAGAGTTTGGGAACCACTGTATTAGATAGTAGATCTTGTGAGAGATAGCTATATTACGAGTTTGTCTGATACATAAATTTATGTGAATGAGTCATTTTCAGTTGTTGTTTTCACTATATTTACTCTGCCTCTGTTAAGCGGATACCTCTATTAGCCGGACAAATTTTTCCGTGACACTAATGTCCGACTAACAGAGGTTTTACTGTATAAAGCAACGTTTCTCAAGCGCGGATTCATGGACCGGTGCCGTAAGTTATTTTACCAGCCAGCCCGTAGAAAAATTATTCATTTTAGCTTTATTTTAAATTAACCAATAAAAAAATATGCGGTAATTATACAGAAGCACGACTCCACCATAAGTGGGGGAAGGGGGGCTGGAAAAGAAAATGAACCAATACCATGATAGGCAGCCGTAATTAAAAAGTAACAACTGCATAAAAAATGTATAATGCAACCAAAATTGATGGCAATATTCGATTTTTATGATGACGTAATTTTTCTAAGGGGGTTGAACGCCGACTGATTGGTTAATATTCTTGTTGTGGTGGGTAACCTTGACCATACTCCTTCCCACCCCATGTTCTCCGGGCGTGGAATCGATTTTTAGATATTTGCCTTTGGAATTATGAATTTCTTGTCTATAGCTTCTAAGCAACATTAAATTTGGGAAGTCTAGTGTTTCTACATAATTCATCTAATTTAGCCGAAACAGTATCTCACACCGTTTACGAGATCCCCATACTGGCAATGTTATTAGGGACACCTATATATATTAATCATATACATCATATATTCGACAAGGTTCTTTCTTGTATAGGTATTTACAGTGAGTGAATTAGCATAAATAAATTATTACTAAACAACTGAACCTTTATTCTTTCCTTTTTTCAGTTCACATGTATCTATCTATTGTTATTCGTGATTAATTCACTGTTCAAAACAATTTATTCCCATGAGAATTGTCTAAATATTTTATTTGAATATTATGATATCAATTTCAATAAATTTATTTACTTTTCCTTACATTTTCCTGCAAAATTATCATTTTTATAAAAGTTAAAAACAGTAAAAATAAAAAGCCTATTTTAATAAAAAAAAAAAAGAATATCAAAACGGCTGTGAAAAAAAAAGAAGAAAAGATAAAAAAAATTAAAACTAACAATAAATCAGTTCACAGCAGTTCAAAATGGCCAATAAGCCATTTACGCAACAAGTCTATAAAGAAAATCTTTATATACGCGCGTTTATAGCCCAACGAGTTTCGAGTAAGACCAATAAAAAAGGCAAGTTCATGAAGTTAAATTATATACAAGTCAATTCACAAAATTTCTAATTATTGATAGAAATCGAATTTATAAATTTTATGTCTATATTCTAAATAAAAAATTTATTTCACATACACACTCCGCACTATGAAAGTGTTAAAGCACTGGACTAAATCACAGTTTCATAATGAGATAGGCGCCAAAGTAAAACATTGATTATATGTTTAAAGAAGTTTATTAAAAAATTAAAAAATAAAGCTTATAAAATAAAATGTACATTAAGTAAACAAATAAATTAAAACAATAAATAAAATTAATTTTTTTTAAAATTTTGATTAGTCTTGCTGTATGTAGTCATGCAGCTAACCTTACATTTGTCAGTGAGACACATAGGTGGCTTACCGTTTTCTATTTATTAACTTCCCATAGGAAGTTATTGTAACGGGTCCGATAAAATCCGAAACCATCGTTATTAGCGTGATGTCTGTGTGTGCGTTCGTTAGTTCGTTCGTTCGTTCGTGATTTTTTTTTAGTCTCGCATATCTCGAGAAGAAATGATGGTATCAATTCCGGACTAATTTCATTAGATGCATAATCAAAAAATGAAGACCGGATAAAGTTTTTAGCAAATTCGGGTTAGCGGTTTGTTTTTTGTGGTAAAAAAACGGAATTAACTTTATTAAGATAACACTGATTATATGGACTTTTTCCATAACATTATTATATAATGGCCTAGGAACCTTCCTTGATGTTAAAAAAGCCAGTATTTTATTATAAAATTTAAAAAAAAAAAAATGAAGCAAGGAACCTTTTTTGAAATATATTTTGTCTCGCAACTGATGATGTTATAATGTTATAATAAATAATGTTAGATATTATAATTTTATATTAGTTTATGTTATAATTAGTGCTTTGAGAACAAATGATGTTACCCTTAGGTACAGAAGGCGAAGCCCCTGGTATGGTGCAAGGGGCAAAGCAACTATCGGGGGCGCCGGGGGAGGAGTCGCCTGAAATAAAAAAGAATTATTTATGTACAGTAGTCTCTAATCTTTAAGGACACCCAATGGGAAGTTGACAGTGTGGGTAGACTTGTCCCCCAAATTTATTTTAATAATTTTCAACTGATCTTCAATGGTAAATACGTTAATTTTTTTGTTTTTTGTTGATCCAGTTTTATTAATTTTAATAATCAAAAAATGTCTAGACGCCAGTGACTAGTTTCCTGCTAGGTACCTGTACTACGACAATAACAAAACAAACATATCTGCCTGTATTCATATGCAGCGTTTGATTGTTTGTCACACAAGAGTGGTAAAAGTAATATTATTATAGTTGTAACAGTATAACAGCTTAACAGCTATGTGAACTACGCAATTGACTTTCGAATATTCGAAATTCGAAAATGGCATTCGAAAGAGAATCGTTTGTACCCGATTGTACCACTTTTCTTTTCGTTTGTACGTCAAAGGGTTCGGAAATAAAGCGACCCCGAAATTCGAGGTATTGTGAATTTCGTTGTTTTTTAAAATATTGAAAATCTGAAAACGGCATTTGAAAGAGAATCGTTTGTACCCGACTGTACCGCTTTTCCTTTCGTTTGTACCTCAAAAGCGTCGGAGATAAAGAGTCTCCGAAATTCGAAGTATGGTGAACTTCGTTGTTTTATAAGATACTGAAAATCTGAAAACGCAGTTTGAAGGAGAATCGTTTGTACCCGATTGTACCACTTTTCTTCTCGTTTGTACCTCAAAGGGTTCGGAGATAAAGCGACCCCGAAATTCGAGGTATGGTGAATTTCGTTGTTTTTTAAGATATTGAAAATCTGAAAACGGCATTTCAAAGAGAATCGCTTGTACTCGATTGTACCGCTTTGCCTTTCGTTTGTACCTCAAAGGGTTCGAAGATAAAGCGACCCCGAAATTCGAGGTAGGGTGAATTTCGTTGTTTTTAAGATATTGAAAATCTGAAAACGGCATTTCAAAGAGAATCGTTTGTACCCGATTGTACCACTTTTCTTTTCGTTTGTACCTCAAATGGTTCGGAGATAAAGAGTCTCCAAAAAATCGAGATATGGTGAACTTCGTTGATTTATAAGATATTGAAAATCTGAAAACCGCATTTCAAAGAGAATCGTTTGTACCCGATTGTACCGCTTTTCGTTTCGTTTGTACCTCAAAGGGTTCGAAGATAAAGCGACCCCGAAATTCGAGGTACGGTGAATTTCGTTGTTTTTTAAGATATTGAAAATCTGAAAACGGCATTTCAAAGAGAATCGTTTGTGCCCGATTGTACCACTTTTCTTTTCGTTTGTACCTCAAAGGGTTCGGAGATAAAGAGTCTCCGAAATTCGAAGTATGTTGAACTTCGTTGTTTTATAAGATACTGAAAATCTGAAAACGGCGTTTGAAAGAGAATCGTTTGTATCTGATTATACCTCTTTTCTTCTCGTTTGTACCTCAAAGGGTTCGGAGATAAAGCATCCCCGAAATTCGAGGTATGGTGAATTTCGTTGTTTTTTAAGATATTGAAAATTTGAAAACGGCATTTCAAAGAGAATCGTTTGTACTCTATTGTACCATTTATCTTTTCGTTTGTACCTCAAAGAGTTCGGAGATAAAAAGTCTCCGAAAAATCGAGGTATGGTGAACTTCGTTGATTTACAAGATATTGAAAATCTGAAAACCGCATTTCAAAGAGAATCGTTTGTACCCGATTGTACCGCTTTTCGTTTCGTTTGTACCTCAAAGGGTTCGAAGATAAAGCGACCCCGAAATTCGAGGTACGGTGAATTTCGTTGTTTTTTAAGATATTGAAAATCTGAAAACGGCATTTCAAAGAGAATCGTTTGTACCCGATTGTACCACTTTTCTTTTCGTTTGTACCTCAAAGGGTTCGGAGATAAAGAGTCTCCGAAAAATCGAGGTATGGTGAACTTCGTTGATTTATAAGATATTGAAAATCTGAAAACAGCATTTCAAAGAGAATCGTTTATACCCGATTGTACCGCTTTTCACTTCGTTTATACCTCAAATGGTTCGAAGATAAAGCGACCCCGAAATTCGAGGTACGGTGAATTTCGTCGTTTTTTAAGATATTGAAAATCTGAAAACGGCATTTCAAAGAGAATCGTTTGTACCCGATTGTACCACCTTTCTTTTCGTTTGTACCTCAAATGGTTCGGAGATAAAGAGTTTCCGAAAAATCGAGGTATGGTGAACTTCGTTGATTTATAAGATATTGAAAATCTGAAAACCGCATTTCAAAGAGAATCGTTTGTACCCGATTGTACCACTTTTCTTCTCGTTTGTACCTCAAAGGGTTCGGAGATAAAGCGACCCCGAAATTCGAGGTAGGGTGAATTTCGTTGTTTGTTAAGATATTGAAAATCTGAAAACGGCATTTCCAACAGAATCGTTTGTACCCGATTGTACCACTTTTCGTTTCGTTTGTACCTCAAAGGGTTCGGAGGTAAAGAGTCCCCGAAATTCGAAATATGGTGAACTTCGTTGTTTTATAAGATATTGAAAGTCTGAAAATTGCGTTTGAAAGAGAATCGTTTGTACCCGATTGTACCACTTTTCTTTTCGTTTGTACCTCAAACGGTTCGGAGATAAAGCGTCCCCGAAATTCGAGGTATGGGGAACTTCGTTGTTGTTTAAGATATTGAAAATCTGAAAACCGCATTTCAAAGAGAATCGTTTGTACCCGATTGTACCACTTTTCTTTTACACATTTTATATTACTTATTTAATTACAATAGGATTTCTATATCCATCTAGTATCCGTCAACGCCTGATAAAGAAAAATTTAGTCTCTAGCATTAATTAAGTATACGTACAAATCTACTTTTCAAACGTATACCTACATAATCCCACATAAAAATAAATATTTTCTTCAAATAAAGAATAAATGATTAGGGGTTTTATCAGGAATCCTTTGAGGTACAAACGAAAGGAAAAGCGGCATCGGGTACAAATGGCATGACAATCGGGTACAAACGATTCTCTTTCAAATGCCGTTTTCAGATTTTCAATAACATAAATCAACGAAGTTTACCATACCTCGAATTTCGGATACACTTTGTCTCCGACCCTTTGAGGTACAAACGAAAAGAAAAGTAGTACAATCGGTTAGAAGCGATTCTGTTTCAAAGCCGTTTTCAGATTTCAAAGATCTTGAAAAACAAACAAATTATCGTACCTAGAATTTCGGGGTAACCTTTATCTCCGAACCCTTTGAAGTACAAACGAAAAGAAAAATGGTACAGTCGGGTACAAAGGATTCTCTTTCAAATACCCTTTTCAAATTTTCAATATCTTATAAATCAACGACGTTCACCATACCTCGAATTTCGGAGACTCTTTATCTCCGACCCCTTTGAGGTACAATCGAAAAGAAAATTGGCACAATCGGGTACAAACGATTCTCTCTCAGATGCCGTTTTCAGATTTTCAGTATCTTATAAAACAACGAAGTTCACCATACCTCGAATTTCGGAGACTCTTTATTTCCGATCCCTTTGAGGTAAAAACGAACAGAAAAGTGGTACAATCGGGTACAAACGATTCTGTTTGAAATGCCGTTTCCAGATTTTCAATATTTTAAAAAACAACGAAATTCACCATACCTCGAATTTCGGAGACTCTTTATCTCCGAATCCTTTGAGGTACAAACGAAAAGAAAAGTGGTGTAAGCGGGTACAAACGATTCTCTTTGAAATGCAGTGTTCAGATTTTCAATATCTTAAAAAACAACGAAATTCACCCTACCTCGAATTTCGGGGTCTGTTTATATCCGAACCTTTGAGGTACAAACGAAAAGAAAAGTGGGGCAATCGGGTACAAACGATTCTCTTTGAAATGCCGGTTTCGGATTTTCAGTATCTTAAGAAACAACGAAATTCACCATACCTCGAATTTCGAGGTCGCTTTATCTCCGAACCCTTTGAGGTACAAACGAAGAGAAAAGTGGCACAATCGGGTACAAACGATTCTCTTTGAAATGCCGTTTTCAGATTTTCAGTATCTTAAGAAACAACGAAATTCACCATACCTCGAATTTCGGGGTCGCTTTATCTCCGAACCCTTGGAGGTACAAACGAAAAGAAAAGTGGTACAATCGGGTACAAACGATTGTCTTTCAAATGCCGTTTTCAGATTTTCAGTATCTTAAGAAACAACGAAATTCACCATACCTCGAATTTCGAGGTCGCTTTATCTCCGAACCCTTTGAGGTACAAACGAAGAGAAAAGTGGCACAATCGGGTACAAACGATTCTCTTTGAAATGCCGTTTTCAGATTTTCAATATCTTAAAAAATAACGAAATTCACCCTACCTCGAATTTCGGGGTCTGTTTATATCCGAACCTTTGAGGTACAAACGAAAAGAAAAGTGGGACAATCGGGTACAAACGATTCTCTTTGAAATGCCGTTTTCAGATTTTCAGTATCTTAAGAAACAACGAAATTCACCATACCTCGAATTTCGGGGTCGCTTTATCTCCGAACCCTTGGAGGTACAAACGAAAAGAAAAGTGGTACAATCGGGTACAAACGATTGTCTTTCAAATGCCGTTTTCAGATTTTCAATATCTTATAAATCAACGAAGTTCACCATACCTCGAATTTCGGAGACTCTTTATCTCCGAACCCTTTGAGGTACAATCGAAAAGAAAATTGGTACAATCGGGTACAAGCGATTCTCTCTCAGATGCCGTTTTCAAATTTTCAGTATCTTATAAAACAACGAAGTTCACCATACCTCGAATTTCGGAGACTCTTTATCTCCGATCCCTTTGAGGTACAAACGAACAGAAAAGTGGTACAATCGAGTACAAACGATTCTGTTTGAAATACCGTTTTCAGATTTTCAATATTTTAAAAAACAACGAAATTCACCATACCTCGAATTTCGGAGACTCTATATCTCCGAACCCTTTGAGGTACAAACGAAAAGAAAAGTGGTGCAATCGGGTACAAACGATTCTGTTTGAAATGCCGGTTTCAGATTTTCAATATTTTAAAAAACAACGAAATTCACCATACCTCGAATTTCGGAGACTCTTTATCTCCGAATCCTTTGAGGTACAAACGAAAAGAAAAGTGGTACAATCGGGTACAAACGATTCTCTTTGAAATGCCGTTTTCAGATTTTCAATATCTTAAAAAACAACGAAATTCACCCTACCTCGAATTTCGGGGTCGCTTTATCTCCGAACCCTTTGAGGTACAAACGAAAAGAAAAGTCGTACAATCGGGTACAAACGATTGTCTTTCAAATGCCGTTTTCAGATTTTTAATATCTTAGAAATCAACAAAGTTCACCATACCTCGAATTTCGGAGACTCTTTATCTCCGAACCCTTTGAGGTACAAACGAAAAGAAAAGTGGTACAATCGGGTACAAACGATTCTCTTTCGAATGCCATTTTCGGATTTCGAATATTCGAAAGTCAGTTGCGTAGTTCACATAGCTCGGCTTAACACATAATAAGAGAATAACTGATAACAAATAGTAGATACAATTTTAGACACATTCACATTCTATATTTACAGTTAATTAGTACAGTACAAAATAGAATTGTATTCTACAGTAATTAATCACGCGTACAGTGATCTTTTTACTCTACACGTGAAATTATGATATTTAGGTTTTAGTAATTGAAGGAGCCATTTTTGAGATGTGCCTACAAACCCAGTAGGTACATAGAACACCAGTGCTTGCTGTTAACTTCTTAGAGGAGCTGTAAGGTGTCTCAAATTCATTACATTTTAAACGGTCTCTCGATGGTCCAGCTGTTTCGTAAATCCGGCCTACCGGCCGCCCATTTAAGCCGGATTATCGAGGTCTTACTGTATTGGAATTTCCCAAATGTTATTCAAATTTTTAGTTACGCCTTATTTACAAATTAGTATATTTAAAGGGACACCTTTATATCTGTTCCTGACAGTTCCATTAAATGACAAGTCTCCTGAGTCCGTAATTACTAATTACCTTAATCTGATTAAAAAAAAAACCATTGTTTTTGTGGCACAGAGAAAATACTAGGAACATTTTTACCAAATAACTTTATTTTACTATCATTTTCATGTCTTCTCTTACAGGATACGACTCTCTGAGCTAATATTTACGTTAATATGGTTCACAGAAACAAAACTGTATGTACTTCATGAATCCTACATAGTATTTCGAATATATTTGACACGTTATGATTATTATTATGTTATGATATAAAATTAATGTTATTTAGCTTACAATTAAGTTTTGGTTACCAATATCATCAAATTAAACTCTACTAGTGTATTTGCTTATTTTACATTTTGTTTTTAAATATATAAGTATATATATATATATATATATATATATATATATATATATATATATATATATATATATATATATATATACTAAAATAGGTGGTTTGCAAAGATACCGATATGTCTCCTGCTTTATAATAGCAAGAAATAGTAGTTATTTGATAATATCCATATGGGTGTACATGATAATAAAATAATAAAGCTGACCTTTTGCAAAAAAAGATTAAAATTTTTTCAAATTTTTCTGTTTTGTGAAACCACCTGGGGATGCCCCCAATCGTAGGTAGATTCTACCTATATATATATATATATATATATATATATATATATATATATATATATATATATAATATATATACATATATATATATATATATATATATATATATATATATATATATATATATATATATATATATATCCGTAGTTCTTCAAACGATGGAAGAAAATAGACTTAGTTCCGGCCACACATTTTTTTCGTGCATGAGCTTTGGAATGTGGTTTTATTTCAAGGTGATGACATTTTTTACACTATTTGAAAGTGGCCAGTCAAAATATTAAAAATTATAAATTTTATGGCCATTATAAAAAAAGAGACATCCAGGAAAGTGAAAAAATGAGTAAAAAACTAAAATTAACAAAAGAGAATTTCTTATATTCATTTTTATTATTAAGCACAATTTATTAAACTATTAAACAGTTTATTAATTGTTATTAATAATCAATTTTTATTATTTTATTATTACATTTTTAATTATTAAACAATTTATTATTTGTTTAATATATATTATATATTATATTAGTAGTATATATATATTAGTAGTTATATAGTGTATATATGTAAATATTAAAAAAAAAATTAAAAAAATAACCAAATAAATAAAAAAAAATTGGGAATTTATTATTTATTAAAAAATATTCGAAGTCATTTACTGCAGTTTATTACATATTATATATTATATTAGTAGTATATAATATGTATCAGTAGTTATATTAATTATATAGTATATAGGTATTATACAAAAAAAAAAAATGGGAATTTATTTTTTATTAAAAAATATACGAAGTCATTTATTACAGTATTCTAATGACATTTATCTAATTTATTTACATTATTTAAGTTAAATCCCCGTTTTCGGAGCTGCCAGGAGACTGAGAAATCTTCAATATTCTTTAAAAATCGGCTAAATAACGTTTTATAAAAAAAAGGACAGGTCCGCTATTCCAATACAGCATATTTACAACTCATACAACTGAAAAATTTCTTATATCCACAGTATTTTTCACGAAAATGCTGATCAGGATACTGAGAAATTGACTGGACCGAGTACGATCTCACTTACAATGTTAACTGAATTAGTTTATACAACCCCAAATTAAATAAAACATGTACTTTATTTTATTTATTATATTTGAGTTACTTACTATGACAAACGATGATTTAATCGGAATAACTTTAAATAACTCATGTTGTGTGAATTTGTATTGTTTTTTTTGGACACAAGCGCGAGGCTCGTAACTGCTGGCTCCTGCTACATGGCTAATTTAGTTGTTCCGGCACTGTTTAGTTGCTCCAAAAACTTTATTTTCTGTTAAAAACACTATATTGTACCCATTCACTTTGTTTTTAATTCCAAAGTATACCAATTATATGTCATCAAAATCTTGTCAAATATATATTTTTTTTTATAAAATTTCCTTACCATCAGTTAGTTTTTTCTAATTTAGTTCATCTTATTTAAAATTAAATAAGAAAATTTTCAAAATAATAAATATAATGTGTTAAAACAAAAATATTTATAATTAGGTTATATACATGCATGCATATTATATCCATATATTTAAAAATGATTCCATTTGACAGATTGTTATAAAAAAACAAAACAAAAAACTAACATAATCAAAATTTGTACTTCGTTTACAAATAGCTAAGGGCCATTCAACACCACAAAAAAAATATGTCAAAAGTTTATTTAATCAAATAAATAGTACAGTTTAATTGATTAACATTTATAATATAACTTTATAAATTTATTAAGACATTATTCATAATGTTTAATTAAAGAAATCTGACATATATTTAGGTAATAGAAATAACTAGTGACGAAACACCCTTAGACACATTTATAAACACAATATATATTAAATAGAAAAATCAAACGAGGTAGAGTGAAATAACAAATAAAAAGAGACTTTTAAAAAGAGATTATTTTTGATTTTTCTTAAGAACCACGTTATATAGAAGAAAAGTATAAAAAGCTCTCTGATATAACTTCTTACGAAATTTTTGATAATGTAATAAAATTTTTGAAAAAGTTTTAAATTCTGATCAAAAACACAAAAAAAAGACTTTAAAGCCCAAAATATCCGGTCTGTGGCATCGGATGTGTCTGGCTAACGAACTTATCCAAGCGTTTTGAACAATTAACGATTTTACCAAATTTCGTAACAATTAAATGCTTCGTTCGACAGCTATCGCGTACACACATAAATACATATATATATATCTATATATATATAAATTTTAGTGAAGTAGATTTTCGAGTTCTAGAGGCTCCAAAACAAATTTCTGCCATAGTCCCGGGCTTAGGTCTTACCATAAGTGCTGCTGTAATAGCTGAATTTTCATTCTGAAAATTCGCTAAAAGGACCTTAAATAGTAAACTGGAAAGCCTTTATGTTGATATGTTTTCTTTCCAAAAAGATCCAAACTTTCTATTTTATAAATAAAAATCTAAAAATTCCTATTTTATAAACACACAGTGACTTTAATAATATTTTTAAATTACTTTATGTATTGCATTTGTTATAAAAGTAACTTCATTTTCAGCGAATTTCCAAAAGTGAAACTGGAAATACGCTATTACAGCAGGTGTCATGACGGGACCTAAGCCCGGGATCATAACAGAAATGTGTTTTGAGGTCCCTAGAATACGTAAATGATATTCGCTAAAATTTATATATATATATATATATATATATATATATATATATATATATATATATATATATATATATATATATATGTCGCCACGATAACTCTCGAACGAAAGGTCTAATGCTTATGAAATTTTGTGTGCGGACTGGATACTGAATTGGCTCGGCTAAGTTCGTTAGCCAGACACGTCGGATGCCCAAAAGTAAGTTTTCTGGCCATTTTTTATCATTCGATCCTATCATAAGACAGTTCGATTTTTACATCGTTGAAAAGGAAAAAAAAAATTATGAAGAAAATATTCTTATAATTTTCTTTCTATTTGAAGTATTTTTCGAGAAAATGTAAATTTTCACCATTATATTAGTTTTCTTTCTTTGTTAGTCTAATAAGTAATTTATATTTATATCTCAGTTCTTTATGAAGTATAAAAATATTTCACTTTTTTATTAAAGAATTTTGTGAGAACAAGTGAAGTCTATTCACATACATGTGTTATAACACACATACATGTATAGAGTTATGTTTCTCATTTATTGCATTATAATTAGCATGGTTCTATCTCAAGTTGAAAAATGAAAATTAAACAGATTTTCTAAGCTAATGTAATGAAGAATTTTTTTTTTTATTGAATTTTTAAGTAAACAAGAAATTGAAGTTTATGTTATGATATAATATTATTAAATATGAAACAAAACAAAATATGTACAATGTACATATGTATGCACGGAAAAATATTTTGAATCGATTTTGAAAATTTTTTCAATAATAATTAATAATGTTAAAAAATTAACCATTTCAAATGGATTTAAGGTATTTTATGTGAGGTCAAGGTTTTCGGGACCTAAAAAGGCCAGAAATTAATTAACCAATCGATTTTAAAATTTTTTTCACAGTTAGTAAGTTAAAGTATATGAATTAATTAACTAAATGATGTCCGCAAGAAGCTTACGGACTGCCATAAGTTATATGAGATCCTTAGAACCCTTTTCTTACTGTTAGAGTACTAGACTTGTATGAGTTTCGCCAGGATTTACTGATCCCATAATTGTAAAAAATAAACTAAACGACCAATTTTAAAAATTTCTTCACTGTTACAGAGCTAGACTATTTTAGATAGATTTAGAATACATCACGTAAGGTCCGCCAGGGTCCACAAGACCCAAAAGTGTCAAAAATAAACTAACTAACCGATTTTGAAAATTTTTTCACTGTTACAGATCTAAACTATTTTAGATAAATATCGATTACGTTATGTAAGGTCCGCCTGGGTCCATAGGACCCAAAAGTGTCAAAAATAAACTGCCTGATCGATTTTGAAAATTTTTTCGCTGTTACAGAGCTAAACTGTTTTAGATAAATATAGATTCCGTTATGTAAGGTCTGCCAGGGTCCATAGGATCCAGAAGTGTCAAAAATAAAGTAACTGACAGATTTTGAAAATTTTGTCACTGTTATAGAGCTAAACTATTTTAGATAAATATAAATTACGTTATGTAAGGTCCACCAGGGTCCATAGAACCCAAAAGTGTCAAAAATAAACTAACTGACCGATTTTGAAAATTTTTTCTCTGTTACAGAGCTAAACTATTTTAGATAAATATAGATTACGTTATGTAAGGTCTGCCAGGGTCCATGGGATCCAAAAGTGTCAAAAATAAACTAACCGACAGATTTTGAAAATTTTTTCACTGTTGGGGAACTAAGCTATTTTAGATAGACATACATTACGTTATTTAGGGTCCGCCAGGGTCCATGGGACCCAAAAGTGGTAAAAATAAACAAACCGACCGATTTTGAAAATTTTTTCACTGTTACAGAGCTAAACTATTTTAGATAAATATAGATTACGTTAAGTAAAGTCTGCCAGGGTCCATCGGATCCAAAAGTGTCAAAAATAAACTAACCGACCGATTTTGAAAATTTTTTCACTGTTGGGGAGCTAAGCTATTTTAGATACATATAGATTACGTTATGTAAGGTCTGACAGTGTCAGTAGGACCCAAAAGTGTCAAAAATAAAATAACTGACTGATTTTGAAACTTTTTTACTATTACCGAGGTAAACTATTTTAGATAGGTACAGGTTGTGTTATCTGAGATCCACAACTGTCCTGCGGATGCAAATGCGGCGTAGAATGCTACACAACGGGTTTTGAATATATATATATATATATATATATATATATATATATATATATATATATATATATATATATATATATATATATATATATATATATATATATTACATAAAGTCCGCCTAGAATATACGGTCGAGCTGATTTTTTAATGAGGTCCACCGGGATCCTGCAGATCCGAAAACGCCAGTAATAAGCTATCGAACCGATGCTAAAAAATTTCTCACTGCTAGAGAACTAAACTATTTTAGATGGATACAACTATGCTGCACAAAATCCGTTTGGGTTCTTGGATCCCCAAAAATACCAAAACTAATTACCCAGCCGATTTTAAAAATTCTTTTACTCTTAGAAAGCTAAACTATTTTAAATAGGTACAGGTCTTAGATGAGATCCGCCAGTGTCCAAGATTTGGAAATTCGCTATGTTATGCAGATGCTGCGACAGGGGTATTTTTGTATTAGAATAAAAATAAGGCTTTTAAAACACATTTAACAATACCATTGAATTCCGATGTAAAAATGGGAGAAATTGGGGAATCCCTAAAAAGTTCTAGCTGGATACTAACTCAATACACGTACAAAATTTCAGCCCTCTAGTTTTCCTTAGAGAGTCTCTAGACGTATTCGCAAAAAAGCAAAAAAACCAAGGAAATATTGGCGTAAGAATCGTGGGGGGAAGGGTTAAAAGTTGAAACCTCCAAAAAACGGTGGCTGGCTATTAACTTAACCTTTACACAAAATTTCAGCCCTCTAGGTTTATTTGGTGACCTGTGCGAGTGGTACGAATTTCGAAAACGTCGAAAAAGAAATTGTAGCTTAAAAATTGTGGGGGTGGGGGTAAGATATTAAAACCCCCAAAAGGCAGACCTTAGGTACCAGCCAAATTTCAACCCTCTACGTTAATTCGGGGGACTGTGGGCGTGTTAGATCCAACCAAAATAATTTTTTCCTCCTCTACTCCCTCCAAATCATCCTAGGAAGCTGAATTTTGGATATGTTGTAGATAATTAACCGAAACATTATTTCCAATCGGTTTGGAGAAGTTGTATTGTTTTATTGCCCCCCACTACCCCCTTGAAATTTGGGGCGGGTCCAAAATTTGTCCCCACTTTGATAGTATGTGGTGCATCGGAAATTAGCCCCACTTACCAAATTTCAGCTCTTGCCTTCCATAGAGAGGCCCTACTAGGGTTGCCAACTGTCCCGATTTAATCAGGATGTCCCGATTTTAGGTCGGTATGTTCCACGTCCCGACGACAGTAGTGGCGGAACGCCAATTGTCCCGATTTTTAACATCTACAATTGTTTTTACTTTTCTAATGCCGGCAATCTCGCTATTGCTGTTTCTAAATTAACGCGCTTACATATCATGTCGTCGCTCGGCCAAGGAAATAAGTACCTACACATAAAATATACAGTGTCACCAGTTTGGCTCATCAAAATTCCCCCAACACTAGTCAAAACCCCTCCAAAAAATGCATTTTAGGTAGAAAAAAACTCCAAAAAATGAAATAAAATATTTAACGTACATGAAATTACACAAGTGGCATCCGACTCATCCGAGTAGCCCAGAAATAGTCAATATCTAAGGCTGACAACGTTTTGAAAAATGTCTATCTTAAAAAAGAATACAGTTCACAGTAAAAAAAAAAAAATAATAATAATAATTTCTCGCAAAATAAAAAAGTATTGTAATATTATTTTCAAGAAATGGTTTATTGTATTTTTTAAAGGATAAATTTTGTCTTAAAATAGACAGCACACATTAAAATTCTAATGGTTGATTTTAAACTGATTATTGAGTAAGAATGATAAACATATTCTAACAATAAGTATTAGTAGAAGGGCTAGGAAAGTTTTATGACACAGTAAAACCCCAATTTTCCCGAATACTTTTTGACGGTGTTTAGAACCGTGTAGTTGGGGTTCCTACTGTACCTCGTGTATGGATTGACCTTTGACCCGGCTCGTACCGAGTACATGTATCAAAGTTTGTTGTTGACATTTGACCCCACAGAACTGGCACACAGAAAGATGGTACGTTTTCAAAGTACATATAAGTAAGTACCGAAATCACATAAAATTTGAACAAGATACATTTGAACAGATTTAGAATACAGCAGAACTTCTGAGATTGTGAACTTCCCAGAGTGTGGCTTCACACATGCATACTCACGAGATAACAAATAAAATACGTAGTTATTTGCATATGTGTATGTAAGTTTGATGTAAATAACAAAAAACAGTGGCGGCTTTAATAATTCAAATTAAAAATATTTTAAAACAAAATAAAATCTTTTTAAACTTTATTTACAGTGGACATGTAATGGTACGTATTCATGGTACATATTATATATATATATATATATATATATATATATATATATATATATATATATATATATATATATATATATATATATTCATATGTATATATATATATGCATATGTATATATATATATATATATATATATATATATATATATATATATATATATATATATATATATATATATACCATGTGAGTTTTGTGAGAGTTGCCATTTTTATTACAACCAAATTTACAAATGGGAAAATTGAAATGGTACTGGAAAAGGTTCTTTTCTTGAATATAATGGAGATGTAACCAACCAGAACACTATCGGTTGAAAGCCTCAAATACTTTTACCGCCTGACTGATAAAGAAAAATTAAAAAATTAGACTTGGGTAAAAAAATTTGCTCATTTATATTGTTAATTAATGCAATTAGATCAGTTTTATTAAAAATTAATATATAATCTCATTTAAAAATCTATAAGTTTGTCTGTAATGAAAATGGCAGCTCTCAAAAAACTCACACAGTATATATTAGACATTTTTTTTTTTCTACAGAATCGTGTTCTACGGGTCCGAAAACGGATAGCGCTTCTACTCTCACTTCTCGGCGTTCCTATCGTATAGGCTGTATAAGTCTAATTTTTTCAAGGAAAAATTCGATTAAAAATGGTTAAGTTATTTGCAAAGTGAACAATAGTTTAAATTATTTTTATTTACTTCCACAAATAATAAGTCAAGTTGCTTACACAAGTTGCTTCGACAGAGAGGTATTTGTATATTACAAATTTTGATCTAAAGTAATCAATTTCTATCAAAATGAGTCATATATGAAGATTAGACACTTTTCGTGTACTCTTAGCTTAGCCCGGCGATACGACACTTAGGAGATACGACACGCAAGATGCGACATAAATGACATAAGACGTGTGTCGCTTTAATATAGTATAGTACTTTTTTTTAGGAATCCATTAATTATGAATTTTCACAAAGTAAACTTATCTTCGGTTAAATACCTTATTTGAAATTCTTATTCAACTCTACCTATTTAATTAAAGAAATTCGTCATGTTCTCATGTTTATTCAAATTTTATGGTTGCCAAAACCTACTATACCTACATCAAAATTCTTTATAGTTAATGTTTATTTACTACTGTGTACGTATTTACCACAGTCACATACATATTTTAACTTTAAGGGTGGTCCAGACACAATGCCTTATCGAACAGTAAAATGATCATGTAAGTCGTTCGACAAAAAGTATAAAGATTAACGTGTCCACACATTTCCAGGGTCAAATTTTATTTTCGTGACGTTTGTCTGTTTGTCATGGAGAAAGCGCTTTTTTCGTCACTTTACATGTTTGCATTGTAAAAAAAAAAAATAAATAAACGAAAAAGCGAGAATTGTTTCTAAAAAGACATGAATTTTCCAATGTCAAATTATCACGTGAACTTCATAATGAAGCAGGTCAGACATATTATAATACCCCTGTCGTAGCATCCTGCGTAATATAGCGAATTTCCAAAATTTAGGAGTGAAAAATTTTCAAAATTGGTTGGATAGTTAATTTTTGGCGCATTTTGCATCAGCAGAACCCGGTCGGATTTCATTTAAAATACTGTTTATCTAAAATATTTTAGCTCTCTAACAGTAAAAAAAGAAAAACAATGCAAAATCAGTTGGAGAGTTTATTTTTGGCGCTTGTAGATCCGCTGGATCTTGGCGGAACTCATATAGAATAGTCTATCTAAAATAGTTAACTCTGCACAACGAAATAATTTTCATAATCTCCACAACGAAATAATTTTCATAATCATTTTCATAGTCTATTATTGGCACTTTGGCAACCTAGGATTTTGGCGGACATCGTACAAGAAAGCTACAGTTCATCTAAAATAATTTAGTTCTCTAATAGTAAAAAAATTTTCAGAATTGGTTCGTTAGACTACTTTTGGCATTGTTAGATTCGCGAGATTCTGGCGGACCTCATACAAGGTAACGTATATGCAGCTAAATAAGTTTAGATCTCTATAGCAGTGAAAAACTGATCAAAATCGGTCGGTTAGTTTATTAACACTTCGGGAGTCCAAGACCTTGGCGGATATTGTATCAAATATAATCTTTGTCTGTCTAAAATTATTTAGCTCTCTAACAGTGAAAAATTATTTAATCGGTTGAGTACTTTGTTTTTGGCAGTTTTAGGTCCGCAGGATCATGGCGGACCTCATATTAAATAGGCTATATGCATCTAAAATAGTTTAACTCTTTAACAATGAAAACATGTTTAAAATAAGTTTTATAGTTTATTTTTACTGCTTTTGAATCCCCAGAACCCTGGTGAACCGTATATAATATAAAAATACTCCAAAACTTTCCAATAAAACGAAGGTTTGCTCACATGCATTAACTTATCGAATCAATTCTCAAAAAATGATGCCTCACACTTTAGATTTTCAATTTATTGTACAACCTTATTTCGACCATGCAAGACGAATATGTTATGGTCTACATGTTCCGTTTTACTTGATACGACTTGTCTGATTTTATAAGTTGTTCGATAAAATGTTGTGTGTGCACCGCCCTTTAAATTTTATGTACATAAGTATTAGAGAAATTTTGTTACTTACTATTATATATATATATATATATATATATATATATATATATATATATATATATATATATATATATATATATATATATATATATATATATATATATATATATATATATATATATTATGTCGTATCACAACCGAACTACTATGTAAAAATGAAAGTATCTTTGGTCGACGAGTACTATTTGGTACAAACTAATGCTTCGCCGAAATTTTTATTCAAATTGTTTCGAATGAGAATGTACCCAATTAAAATAATTTCAATGGATCGCCACTTACTTAGTCTTTTATGATGAAAACCAAGCAAAACACTAAAATTCGACTTTTCACTTTTATAATTACTGAGAGTAATTCTTTTACTTGAAAATAAAAAGATTTTTCTTTATAAATTTATCTTCACAATTAATTAAAACGCCGTGAGCAGCGGGTCCCCATCACGGTAGTCGAATTTTTCCCTTCATCTTCGGTATTGAATGTCTACAAGCGAAATGTGATTGAAAGTCTACAAGCGATTTGTCATTTTGGTGGTTTCAAAACTGATGATGAGTGTCCGGCTGCTCGGGGCTTTAAAAAAAGGTTTTAAGTTTTTAAGGGCTGAATCTCAGTAAATTTTAATTTGGTGCCAATAGCAGTCAGCAGGAAAAAGCCAACACAATTCGTACGAGGGCATTCCTACGCATGCTTATCCGCCAATCGCCTTTGCGTTTTATTTTTAAATATTAAAAACGAACCTTAAATAGAAAACTGGAAGGCTTTTATGAAGATATTTTTTCTTTCCAAAAAAATCCAAAGTTTCTATTTCATAAATAAAAATCAAAAAATTCCTATTTTATAAACAAACTGTGACTTTAATAACATTTTTAAATTACTTTATATTTATGTATTGCATTTGTTATAAAAGTAAGTTCATTTTTTTAAATTTTTTTATACGCCTTTTTGTATTAGAAATAAAGCTTTTAAAACACATTTAGCAATACCATTGAATTCCAATGCAAAGATGGGAGAAGTGGAGGGAAAAGTAATGTGGAATCCCTAAAAGGCAATAACTGAATACTAAGTCAATACAGGTACAAAATTTCAGCAATCTACGTTTACTCAAAGAGTTCCTAGACGTGTTAAAAAGGCAAAAAAATCAAGGAAATATTGGCATAAAAACCGTGGGGGTAAGGATTAAAAGTTGAAACCTCCAAAAAGCAGTGGCTGACTATTAACTTACCCTGTACGCAAAATTTCAGCCCTTTAGGTTTATTTGGGGAGATTTTGAACCGAACGAAACTGTTAAAAAACAAGAAAAATCATGTTCTTTTTGGTATAAAAATGGTGGGCGTAAGGATTAAAAGTTGAGACCCCCAAAAGCACCCCCTTGATATTAACTCAATCCGAATACAAAATTTCACCCCTCTAGGTTTATTGGGGTGATCTGTGCGAGTGGCACAAACTTCGAAAAAGTCGAAAAATCATGAAATTGTAGCTTAGAAATGAGGGGTGTGGGGGTAAAATATTAAAACCTCCAAAAAGCACAACCTAGGTACGACCTCTATCAACAAACCAAATTTCAACCCTCTATGTTAATTCTGGGGGGCTGAGGGCGTGTGAAAAGTTCTATTGTTTTGTTGCCCCTCACCACCCCTTTAAAGGTTGGGTCGGATCCAAAATTTGCTCAAAATTTGACCCCACTTTGATAGTATTGTTGTGCATCGGAATGAGCCCCACTTACCAAATTTCAGCTTTTATCTTCCATAGGGAGACCCTACACATATTAAAAGGTAGCGGGAATATATATATATATATATATATATATATATATATATATATATATAAATATATATATATATATTTTCCCTATGGAAGTTAAGAGTTGGAAGTTGTCATGTTCTATTTGGTATAAAAGTGGTGGGAGTAAGGGTTAAAAGTTGAGCCCATCAAAAGGCACCCCCTTGGTAGTAAGACAATCCGAGTACAAAATTTCAGCCCTCTAAGTTTATTTGGGTAACCTGTGCGAGTGGTATAAACTTCGAAAACGTCAAAAAAGCATGAAGTTGTAGCTTATAAATGGTGGGGGTGGGAGTAAAATATTAAAACCTCCAAAAAGCAGACCCTAGGTACGAACTCTATCAACATACCAAATTTCAGCCCTGTAAGTTATTTCTGGGGGACTGTGGGCGCGTAAAATCCAGAAAAAATCATTTTTCCCCCTCTACTCCCTCCATATCATCCTAGGAGGCTGAATTTTGGATAGGTTGTAGGTAATTGACCGAAAAATTATTTTAACCAGCTTGGAAATGATTTATTGTTTGTCAGTTGAAAAATTCGACTAAATAAACTAACAAACTAACGTTAGAGGAAGGCGCCTTTGATGAGAGCCTCTTGTATTTAAAACCTTAAATTAGAGCCTTATTTGGACAATTTTGCGAAATATTTTCAGACATATATTTACTAATTCAAAGGCGTTTTGTGTGTCTTTATAGGCCATTTAGAAATTTTTGTAAATAGCTTCTTCTAAACACCGTGTTTGGTGCGATGCATGCACTGTCTTATGGAGCTCTTAGAACCCTACATGAATATATATATATATATATATATATATATATATATATATATATATATATATATATATATATATATATATATATATATATATATATATATATATATATATATATAATACTTATGCACTTGGAGGGAAGGAAAGAGGAAAAACGGGAAAAATCCAAAATTGAACATTTTGGTACAACTCGAGAACGCAAAGCTATCTTAACCTAATATTGCAGCCGTGGAATACATGTGAAAGGGCGAACGCTACCATGGCACTCACCACCCAGGTTGGGCCTTAGGCAGATTCATTTATCTTATCCGGAGGGTCCTTTATTCAAACAATAATTATATCCTGACAAAAATTTGCCTGAGTTGAAAATTGTTCCTTAGGGTCGTCTAGGAAACCCAAAAAATAAACGGCTGGAAGGATTTTAACCAAATTTTATTAAAATAATGTAATTGTCTTCTTTGGACGAATCTTGACCAAATTTTCTTTTAGTGTGCTAGGGACCTCAAAAAGGATCGAAAATTAAAGTGCTCTTAAAACTTTCAATATATGTAGGTATTTACAAAAAATCTCCAGGTATGAAAATTAAATACTCTATTAAAATACCAATACATATATAGTTATTTTGGAGTCCTTTAGCGAAAAAAGGCACTGTGTGGAACAGATTTTCTAAAAAAAAATTAAAAATATCTGACTTAAGCTTAAGGTGAGGTAGAAATTGACCGCCTCAGTTCAATAGGACTCAGATAAAATGGCTGAAGTGATTGTGATAAAATTTTATGAAAATTATATTTTGTTGTTGAAATATGAATATAGTTACTTTAAAGTCTTTGGGCAAGCGTAGCGACGCACTATAATAAACTCATTTTGTACAAACTTTCAAAATATCAAATTTCAATGAACTTGTGTTTGAAAATTGTTCGTCACTGCTATAAAATAAATCTCAAATTGCAAAGTTGAAAAAATCGTCACAAAATTTTGGACAAATATTATTAAGATCTCCGAAAAGATGAAAATGAGTTTAAAATAGTCTCCCAGGGCCTCGGTGCCTCAAGAAAGGCTCAAAATAGAAATACTTCTAAACCATAATTCTAAAGTACAATAGAATATTATAAATTATTGAGAAACCTTTGAAAGAAAGAGTTAACGTAAATTTGCAGACAATTTAGAAGTTTTAATTATTAAAAAGAAACATTTTCCGGGTGAAAGTTATATATTGGAGCATGTCTAAGAAAAAATTGTTTTACTTTTTTTTAGAACTTCTGGACTAATCGATGTTTACGTAACGTGACCATTTATTTATAAGAAGAAAGAAAGGAACATTATCTGAGAAGCGACTTTATACGTGAGTTTTCTTACATAATCTTGCATCTTTCACTTCCCTTAAAAGAAAAATTAATTCAATCCCAAACAAAATTAATCGTTCCTAATTTTTTTTCAGTCTATAATTTTTTACTTTGTTCAGTCTTCATTTAATCTTCAATCTATTATTTACTTTTTGACTTTTTCTATAAATCTAACCTTTTAGCCAATCGATCCACTACTGGGATTCCAAAGATCCTACTACCAGTCGGTTAATTTAACATCTTTTTCATTATAAATAAAACACTGGAGCGACAGCAAAATCTTGATGGGATAATAATTTTCGCTCCCCCAATAATCTCAAATTGTCACTGTGAGGAATTTTCGT
This sequence comes from Brachynemurus nebulosus, assembly GCA_035578155.1. Classification (NCBI taxonomy): domain Eukaryota; kingdom Metazoa; phylum Arthropoda; class Insecta; order Neuroptera; family Myrmeleontidae; genus Brachynemurus; species Brachynemurus nebulosus. The sequence continues at coordinate 4,651,911 of JAPWDM010000024.1, forward strand.
ATAATGTGTTATCGTATGATCAAATGTCTTTTGTGCGTATTTTTCTGATCACCATAAATAAACTTAAATTTTTTCAGTCACTAATATATATTCAGCCCTCCACCTACATGTTAACCCTTTTTTTATAAGTACTTGTTATTTTTGTATTATAGAAAAATAAATTTGTCATTCGTGTGAATTACGAATACTAGGAAATGGACTAACAATATAATAAAGTAATCAAAAATTGATTGATGGCCAACGAGGTACTACTAATGAACTAATAAATCTTAATCATTCAATCACGTCACATGAGTTTCGATTTTTATTGAAATAGTACTATAGGCTTGTAACAAATAACTTATTCGACCATTAGACGAATATCAAACGTTCAGGCAGTACTCTGACCACATAGGCGAATATTCAGTGAATTATATTCGGTAGAAAAATTATTAGAATCCAACTGCAGGTAAAATGAAATGAAAAAAATTTTTTTTTTATTTTTTTAGCGACAGCCTGCATATAAATTATTAAGAACGAACTAAAAGAAAGAAAATTGTTCTACATGTGATGTAGAATAATTTTCTTTCTTTTAATTCGTTCTTAATAATTTATATGAAGGCTGTCGCTAATAAAAAAAATTTTTTTCATTATATTCGGTAGTTTTGATGCTCAAAAATTTAAAGTGACGCCAACAATTACTTAAGATATTATTAAGGAGCTAGTCAGGATTAGAAGCTTAGAAAGACACATTTTCAACAATTTTTTTTAAAAGAAACCTAATATGCAATCGATCTGAAACCTTATACGCGGCTCGATCGTTTGCGGCTCACAGCACACAGCGTCAACGGGTGGTCAGAAATTAGAAAATCAAATGGGGTTTTAAACAAAATAAATTTTCGAGTCCTTAAACCTAAAATTACATCGATTCAGAATGAAAATTAGAAACTGTAAGCCTTTGGAGAAAAAAAAAATCGAAAAATCCCGTTTTTTTTTTGTTATCTTTGTATGAAAAAAGAGTTGAAATTTAAAGGGGGTAAATTTTTTAAACTTAGGGGCTAAGAAAATTGTTACGCTTCCAACACGCTCTTATACGTTATAATTAATAGAGAACTACGGGTTGTACAATGTGAGCCGATTTGAAAATGTAGTTTTGTGTAAAAGGCATTTAAAGATTTTTTTCTAATTTTTTTGTATGAAAATTGATTAAATATAAAAATATTGGTTGTATTTATCTAGACCACTATTCCAGGATCATACAGAAGTTCGAGAGTTTTCTCATACAGTTTTTCCGTCTTAGCAATTATTCGTTTTTTAGCAGCCCTCGCCTTCTTGGATTTTGCAGTGCAGTGTTTTTCCGAAATTTTAACACGTTCGTTGTCTCTTTTATTAGTGTAATGGTATGCGTGCGGTCCAACGTTAAGCCCCAGCATATCGAAAAATTTTAATAAGGATTCGGATCCTTTATTAAAAACACGTATATTCAAGAGGACAATTCAACCTTTTATTCCTTTTATTAATGATTCCTGAGATATCTACTTAATAAATTTCTAACACTGACTGACTGACAGACAACGCACAGCCTAAGCCGTTGGGTTTAGAAGAATGAAATTTTGCACAGGAGTTCCCTATGTAATGTAGGTGAGCACTAAGAAAAGATTTTTGAAAATTCGTCTCTGAAGTGGGTTAAACAGGGAATGAAAAATTGTATGGAAATTCGTTATTTTTGAAGTTAGTGGTATATACAAATATGTTACTATGGCTATTAAAATAAGTAATATATCTTCTACTAAAAATAATAAATTTTTAACACTGACTGACAGATAACGCACAGCCTAAACTGTTGGGTTTAGAAGGACGAAATTTAGCACAAGAGATATGAAAACTGGCGTTTAGGCTTCTGTTTATAAATAAAAGTCAGTTGTGTAAACGTTTTTGGAAAATTTCCTAAGGAGTTAAAACAGAAAATGACAGTTCGTATGGGAAGTTCCTCATTTTTGAAGTTAGAAACGTGGATATTGATTTAGGCACGGATTTGGGTTTTGAAAAACATTAAAAGTGAGCAGAAAGTGAGCACCTAATAAAAAGATGTTGTCGATGGGAAACCCCATCGGGTATACGGCTAGTAAAGGAATAAAAATACTGAAAAAAAAAAATTCGAATTTTTGTTCCTGCAACCCAGTAAGTAAATAAATGCAATCGACTTCGTTTTTTTCACTATTCGACAAAATAGTATTCTGATATTTGATATTCGTCCGAGTATAAAAAAAATGGCCGAATACGCCGAACACCAAAATAGTTTTTGAATATTCGTTACGAGTCTAGCAATTACTCATGATTATTTAACATTGATTACCTATCAATATTATTATTTTTATAACCATTAAGATATCATAATCAAGAACTTATAAAAATTATGTGTTATTAACCGACTTCAAAAAAGAAGGAGGTTCACAGTTCGAGTGTATTTTTTTTCTTCTACTTTTTTGGCGTATGTTATGATATATCTTCACTATATTTAAGCCGATTGGGATTTTTTGTTTGCTTAAAAAAATGTTCTCTTGAAAACAATCACATTTGGCTTGCTATTGATACGTATGTAGGTATATTCCAGTCTCACTTTCCATGTTCTAGTAATAAGGGTGAGAAATATATGTATAGCCATGTTGACTATACCTATACTTTTCTGCCTTCTCACTAGAACATGGAAAGTGAGACAAGAATATACGTACAAATCAATAGTAAACCAAATGTGTTTGTTTTCAAGCACATATTGCTTACACTTGAGCGCAAGCCGCTTCCGCTTACGCCGACATGAATTGGCCCAAATTCTTAAAATGTTGACACACATAGTGAGATCTCTTGACGTAGATAATCTAAGTAGGGAGCATCGACTTTAATTCAGTACAATGGTTTGAGAAAATAACATAATACACACTTAAGAGGTGATCTAGATAAAATTTTAGATAACAGATAAGATAATATTTAGAGAATTGTACACAAGTTCAATGTTTCTCTCTAGTCCGCAGAAAGATGTATGAATTACAATAAATTACAAAAATGTTTAAATGAATTGTTTTGGCGATAAAAATCGTGTCCGCACGGTAACTCTCGAATGAAATGTCCTATTTTTACGAAATTTGGTAAAAATGTTAGAAGTCCCAAACCATTGGACAAGTTCGTCAGCTAACCATGTCCGATGTCTGGACCATAGTTTTTTTGTCATTTTTAAAGAAAAAAAATTAGTTTTTTGCCAGAATTTTCCTAAGTTCAAACGAATTTTTATAAACGGGAATTCGCTATGCAGGATGCTGCGACAGGGGTACTTTTTATTTTCGGGCCATACGTCTAGCACAACAGAGAACAACATTTTTGTTTTAAAAAAAGAAAACGACGGAGCTTACTTTATGCCCAAAAAATTGTTTTTGAATATAACATTTTTTTGAGGGATTTAGTTTCTGTTCTTTACGGCACATGAGTGTACACGACCAGCACAATACAACGCAATCACTTTATTTGGGAACAGAAAATGGCGGGGTTAACTTGGTGGGAACATCTTTATGGTCGACGTTTCATATAGATACATATCATGACCTATATAATGTTATTCTACCTAATGGCGGAAATCATTCCAAACTAAATGAAATCTGTTTATTTTTAAGATTAAAGAACTGCTTAAGTGTCAATATTTATTTGAATTACATGGTCAACTAGGTGGTCGAAAAACGACATTTCATATTACACGATTAAATATTGTTTCTATTAATGACGGAAATGATTCCAAGCTGAATTCTATTTAAAATTAAAGAATTGCTTTTAAACATTTTTGCAATTATTATGAAAGTGTCAAAATTTATCTAAATTAGTTACATGGCTGGCCAAGTGGTCGAGAAACGACATTTCATATTACACGACCTAATGTTATTCTAATTAATGGCGGAAATAATTCCAGTTAGTAAATATAGGAAAATGGTGAATTTAGTTTGTTTTCCTTTTTTTTTCAGAAAAAATCAAGATAATTTTATTGTCGTTATCTTATCTTTTTCCTTCGTTTAATAAAAAGATATTATAAAAGATAACTTCTTTTAAAAATATCTAGATAAAAGATAATAGATAACGAAAACGTTATCTAGATAAAATTTCAGATAGGGTGAAAGCAGGTAAGAGTACGCAGGCATGTAAGATTACGCAGAATTTAAATAGGTTTTTATCTTGTCTATGAACACCGTGAATATCGAATTTAATAGTTTATAGCGATTAGCACGATACCTATTTATAGTTGACCAAATACGATTCAATTCGCCACAATTTTTATTTAATTATTTTGTAAAAGCAATTCAGGTACCTCAAATCAAACAAATGTTATAAAAATTGCCATTATTTTAATAGAGTGTATTTTATCTTTAGTTCATTCAAAAGGTAAGATAATTGCCTTTACAGATTCTAAAGACACTTTATTTTTATTTGAATTTCATCTATAAACTCAAAGATACAATTAATTTTTAATTGTTAACGTTTAACTGACAAAAACAGATTCTTATAAGAGTACACTTCCTAAAAGTTGATAAGAGTACGCACGTTTCTATTAAAATTTCTATTTATTTTTAAACGGGCTTTTGAAAGATGAGTTATCAGCGAAAACTCAATAGGAAACTGATATTTAGAAAGTATTTTGAAAAATATCCAAGAAAAAGTAAAAAATAAAGAAACAAAAGAGCTATAACAAGAAAACTGGATATAGCGGAATGCACTCTTAGAAAGAGACTTAGAAACGATCCACTTTCCCTTGGAAGATACAAAAGAACATTTTGAGAAATTATGAAGCAACAATTGGCTGAACATATTCGCGAATTAGATATTATGTTTTATAGAATAATGTTATAGCAAGGTTAAAATAGACTACATCTGGATATGCTGTATCAAATAATATATCACATAGGTTTAATGACAAGAAGAAAAATAGCAGGAAAAACATGGGTGGTAGAATTTTGTAAAAGACATAATTTAATTTTTCGTCAACCAGAAAAATATTCATTAACGAGGATGATGAACTTCAGTCAGACACAAGCTGTAAATAGATTTTCTCACAATTTATTTGTAAAAATTGTTAATGCGTACTCTTAAAATAACCTATGCGTACTCTTAAAAGCAAGTGCTTGAAGAGTACGTTTTTGCAAGTTAGAGAAAAAACATTTTTTTTCTTATTAAAATTTTAAAATTATGATTAAGGGGAATTTATACTGAAAATAATTTGGCTAGCCAATAATTTTTCTATTAATAATAAATTTTGTTATCAAAAGTTTCTTTCAAAAATAACTTCATTAATATAGTGGGTGTCCCGTTCGGATGTGCACATATACAATGTACAGATGTGCCGTGACTATTTGGACCCGATTTCGTCGGGTGAGTGACGAAAGAGAGGAGGTAAAGCAACCATACATAACATAGAAAATAATGTCTTACAGAATTGCTTGTACACTTACACATAAAGTTAATGTATTTTCCAATTTCGTTTATAAATATAACTTTAATTACAAAAGGAAAAGGTTAAAAACCAATTTTATTTAACTTATGGGTGTAGTATGTCTTGCGAAAAGTATTTTTCTAACCGAAATTAAGCCTTTTTAATTAATTTGCTTTGTAATCTTATACAGCTATACAGAGCGTGTATGGTTGTTAATATAGTTATAAAATTATAAACAGTTTGAATAGTGAATACAAGTTTGAATAACCCCCAACAGCGTACACCAAACATTGTATCTGTGATTACCAATCGGTGGGCCAGCTGTCAATATTATCAATAACATTATGTATTATCAATAATAAGCTGGAATACTGATTTTGAAGTTAAATCAAATTCTTATTTATTAATTTTTTATCAAATAATATTATTTTTATGAAATGTTCTTGTCTTTCTCATTTTCGCTTTTAGAATATTTGAACAAAGATTATATTTAACATATTTATCATAAGTTTTTTCGGCTTTTGTTAAATATCTTCAAAAACAGGATAATAAATTGTTTTATTACCCAACCACTTTATACAATTTATTTCTGGGCTTTTTTGAAAAATTTTATTACATAGTTTATTGATAACATGATGATAACTGTGTTGGCAAGTGTGTTTCTAACGTATGAAGATTATGAAGAAGAAACAGAAATTTTTTGACTTTTTTAACTTGAAGATATATTTGTGGTTTTTGTTTATTTTGTAAATATGATTTTGATGTGCAAATATTTATTTTAATTCGTTTTCAAACCAAACTTTTTTTAATATTTAATGGATATTAACGTTACTTTATGAAATTGAGTTTATAAAATAATACCTAATATTTTACTATACTGTGTTTTATTAAAGTAAGAATATAAGGAACAGTAAGTTAACAAATAAGAGTAATCTATTTTTTTTTTTTCAAATTTCTATTCACAACTGTTTGGTGGTCACTGGAATCTAACTGTGGCAACTATATAAATATAAAAAAAGACAAACTGCAAAAAAAAGGATAGATCAAAGTATAGAGATAAGGTATCGGGTCCTTTTAGTCACGGCAGATCTGTACATATTAATTGGTAACCTTCTATTACAGGATTTTTCACATGAAACTAAATAAATTACAATCAGTGTTGCAATTATACGAATTTTTTTTGCGATATCTGTTACCATTAAAAAAAATCACAGTAACAATAAAAGAAATACCCCTGCCGCCGCAACTGCATAACATAGTGAATTTCCAAATATTGGGCACTGGCGGATCTCATCTAAGACCTGTACCTATTTAAAATAGTTTAGCTTTCTAAGAGTAAAAGAATTTTTAAAATCGGTTGGGTAATTAGTTTTGGTATTTTTGGGACCCAAAAACCCGAACGGACTTTGTGCAGCGTAGTTGTATCCATCAAAAATAATTTAGTTCTCTGGCAGCTCCCTAGCAGTTCTCTAGCAGTTCTCTATCTAATTCTTTAGCATCGGTTCGGTAGCTTATTTATGGCGTTTTCGGATCTGCAAGATCCCGATGGACCTCATTAAAAAATCAGTTCGACCGTATATTCTAGGCGTAATATATATATATATATATATATATATATATATATATATATATATATATATATATATATGTATATATATATATATATATATATATATATATATATATATATATTACGCCTAGAATATACAATTCGATTTCTACATCGTTGAAAAGCAAAAAAAATTATGAAAAAAATGTTCTTGTAATTTTCTTTCTATGTTAAGATACGATGTATACATACGTATGTATACATCGTATCTTAACATAGAAAGAAAATTACAAGAACATTTTTTTCATAATTTTTTTTGCTTTTCAACGATGTAGAAATCGAATTGTCTAATGATAGGATCGAATGATAAAAAATGGCCAGAAAACCTATTTCTGGGCATCCGACGTCTCTGGCTGACGAACTTAGCCGAGCCAATCCGGATTTTAGTTTGCACATAAAATTTCATAAGCACTAAACGTTTCGTTCGAAAGTATTCGTAAGTGTGTGGCGACACACACACACACACATATATATATATATATATATATATATATATATATATATATATATATATATATATATATATATATATATATATATATATATAAATGAAAATGAAAATGATATTCACTAAAATTTATATTATATATATATATATATATATATATATATATATATATATATATATATATATATATATATAATATAAATTTTAGTGAATATCATTTTCGTATTCGAGGGACCTCAAAACATATTTCTGTTGTGGTCCGGGCTTAGGTCGCATCATAACACCGGCGGTAATAGCTGAATTTTGAGTTTTCGAAATTCGCTAAAAGAAAAATATTTAAAAAAAAGATAAAACTGACTTTAAAATAATAATAAAAACATTAAAAAATATGAAATATTTACGCCATAAATCAAGAAATAAAGCAAAAGCCCTATATCTGAACGCGATCCGATACTGGAACAGTATTGACTTTTATACCGGTATCCCATCTGAATGTATACATACGGTTTACATTTTAATTGATAACACTGGATTCCCATAAGGAAAAAGTTATATCACAAGAATGCTTTGAATAAACATATTTATAAGTATTTTAGTTAAATTTCTTTTATAAATTAATTTTTTTTAATTTTATTTTAATAAAACATAAATAAATTAATAAAATAAAAAATAGATAACTATCCAGATATTAGTTTCTTAAACTAATATCTGGATTGTTTCCTACGGCGGTTAGCACATTAATTGCATTTTCAACTTCTGTCCCAACTGCAGAAAAGCTACTACTAACATTATATTAACATTTTTTTATTGTGTGCATATATATCTACAATAGTTGAACTATTTATCAAATACTGGGAACACATTTACGTGTTTTGAGTGAACGATATTGTGTATTGTCGACCTGGAATAAATTATTTCGATACATCTTTGTCACTAATCGGGTACGTCGATACTGTAAGCACATTTAGGTGGAGTGTACGATATTGTGTATTGTCGGTTTGGAATCGATGGTTTTGATAGTTTTTCGTCACTTACCCGTACATCCATATTGTAAATAACTCACACGTATAAATTTTATGTATTTTTATAACTTATACTTAATAAATGTTCATAATTATATTTATGTTACATAAAAATAACAATAAATAATTTAGTAGTGAATTTGGATGTTTTTATTGATAAAGGAAAAAATATATAATCTTTAAAGTCAGACAATCATCATCACTACAAATGTAAAATTATCAAATTGCGAAATAGTTGTTGGTAACGCAGATTTTTGATCTGTTGTAAGAGTGGTACTACAAATCATCACAGATGGTACTACAAATTATCAATAGATATTCAATAATATCGTGAGAGAGCGACATCTCTTTGTTAAGTAATGAACTGGTATTGTCCTGTTAAATCAATGAAAAGTGAGTAGCTGTTTTCGCACCAAATTCAAATTAACTTTTTAAAAAATTTCTTTTATAGTTTAAAATTTCTTTTATAAATTAATTTTTTTTAAATTTTATTTTAATATAAAACATAAATAAATTAATAAAATAAGAAATAGATAACTATCCAGATATTAGTTTCTTAAACTAATATCTGGATTGTTTCCTACGGCGGTTAGCTCATTAATTGCTTTTTCAACCTCTGTGCCAACTACAGAAGGTGTCTTCTTAAGGTCATTATTTACACATTTATATTTTTTAAAATTTTCTAAAATGCATTAAATTGGTCTGAGGCACGGTATCGGACGATCAGCATACTTAACACTGAATAAGTCTCTGGTACTACGCAAACTATTTCCTTCAATCTTCCAGCAAATTACCTGCACTATTTCTTCAACAAAAGATTCTTTGAGAATTTCTATTATTTTAATATTTATTTTCAAAAATTTAAAAAATGCCTTTTGACTTTACAGAGAATGACACAAATATTTTTATTTATGTGAAAATATGAATTGCTTGAAAAATGCAGCATTGATTTTTTTTTTATTTTACTGTATTATTATTGTTAAAGCGATAGAAACAGTAACTATAATATTAGATTAATATTATTATTTTATTCAAAGCACTCATGTGACATAATTTTTTCCTTGTAGGAATCCAGTGTTATCAATTTACATGTAAACCGTATATATACATCCAAATGGGACACTTGGTATAAACGTCAAAACTATTCCAGTACCGGATCGCGTTCGGATATAGGGCTTTTGCGTTATGTCTTTATTTATGGCGTAATTATTTCATATTTTTCGATGTTTTTATAATTATTTTAAAGTCGGTTTTATCTTTTTTCTTTTAAATTTTTTTCCTTTTCTTTTATTGTTATCGTGATTTTTATTAATGGCAACAGATATCACAAAAAGAATTCGTACAATTGCAACACTGATTGTAATTTACTTAGTTTCATGTGAAAAATCCTGTAATAGAAGGTTATTGACTTTTACCAGAAAAAAATTTATAAGCCATTTTACTCTACACTGTCTATAAAAGAAACTTTTTCTAAGCCACAAAATGATTTTTTCTCCCCAATCTTCACAGTGATAGCTATAGCTACAGTCGTAATCCACTGATAAACATCTTTTAACGTAGCTTATTTATGACAGTTGTCTTATGGATGTGTGTTCACGTAAATTTATAAAAGATAAACCGCTTTAGATGGAGAGCACGAATCAGACCCAACAAATATACTTGCCTTGAAGATTTGATCTTAAAAGTCATTTACTCGTATCAGCTCGTACACACATACATTCACGTACTAGTAATTATTACTATTGTCTTCGCTGGAAGTACATACTTTCTTATATTTCATTCCATTCACTATTCAGTGGGACAATGTTTTCGTTTTATCATTATTATTATAACATAGTAAAAATTCTTAACTGTGGATCAAAAAGTTCTACCTATAGGGTAAAAGCCACCTTTGTGGAACGGTATCTAATTATGAACATTTACATATTAATGAAATTATTTCTGAAAGAAACGTCTGATAACAAAAATTATTATTAATAGAATGATTGTTTTTCAATTTAAATTCACCTCGCATTTAATGTTTCCTTACTTAATTAAAGAAATAAATATGTAAATGTCAAAACTGTTCCAGTATTAGATACCGTTCCATAATGGGGGCTTTTACGTTACTACGAATATTATATTTTACCTACGACTACTATGAAATTACTTATTTATTGTACAAAATACTATATCTAAGTAAGCTATGATTTACATATAGCTGTACAGAACATTATGCTTTACGCACCTATGCCTTAAGCTTAAAGGGACACAGCACACTACACTTTTATTAATTTTTATATTGTATATTATAAAATCTGTACCAATATTTTACCTAGCAACTAAATGTTTACATTTGTTTTTAATTTTCAAGTTCTACATAATTTTAGTGTATTGTATTCGTACCTATCAAATTTATATAATTTATTCTGAGTTTCAAGATAGCTGTAGATAAAGTATTGTATGTTACTCGGTTGTAAGGCATATTACACACTTGCCCTATTAATCCAATATGCAAGAGTCGCGCCGCTTTTTCGCTCGTTTGTAATATGCATCTTACAATCTCAATCGCGTAATCTATACATATAATAAAACTATAACGAGACCATTTCTGTACATGGAATATTTTTTTTAAATTGTACTGCTACTGTAAATAGTTATCGGTGTAGATATCAAAACAGCAATTTTTAAAATTTTTGTCTGTCTGTCTGTCTGTTCACGCGAAACTATTGAACGGATTTTAATGAAATTTGCTGTGATGATAACTTATTACCTGGGTTAACATCTAGGATACTTTTTATTCCGGGAAAATGTCTCATTCCCACGGAAAAATAGAAAAACAATTCTGAGCATGTGCACAAATTACGCGAAAACTATTGGACGGATTTTGATGAAATTTGGTATACTGATAACTTATTGCCTGAGTCAACATCCAAGGTACTCTTTACTCGGAGAATGTTTTATTCCCACGGGAAAATAGAAATACTATTTTGAGCATGTGTACACATTACGCAAAAAACTATTGAACGAATTTTGATGAAATTTGATGTGGTGATAGCTTATTACATGGGTCAACATTTAAATACCTTTTACTCAGGGAAAATGCCTCATTCCCACGAGAAAGTAGAAAAACCATTTTGAGCATGTGCATTCATTACGCAAAGATTACTGTTCTATGCAAATCCTGTATAATTATTATACTTATACACTTTTCATTGGGCTTATAACAATTCGTCGCGTGAACGACGTCGCGGGTACAGCTAGTATACTATTAACTCTCACCATTTAATTTTTGATACACCTAAACATACTTGGAGTTCATTGTGATGTGCGTTTTTTAAAGAATTTCCGAACCGTAATTGGATGAGTATTTATAATCAGTTAACATTAAGAAAATGTACGGTAGCTTTTGAGGACTGAGTTGGCTTAGTGGATACAGCTTTAGGCAATTTTCATCTGACAGATGTATACTTATAATTTTTACTGTTAACTAAATGAAGTGTTAATAAGTAATTGTTCACATTTATTAAAACTTCAGTGTTACAGCAATACGTTCTTTTACGACAAATTTTATTTTCTTGTTTCAATTAATCGATGATAAATAATGGTTACATTATGAATAAACATAAAGCAAGAAATAGTATGAATTTTTATTTTGATAAAATTATTTTGTATTTAAGGCCACTTAGAGCCGAATTGGGATTTTAGGCTTTTATTTCTGCAAATTATGATATTACGTCATCAGAGTCTGTTTACTAAACTCAATTTTGATACAACATTAAGATTTCATAAGAAAATAATCAATAGTTTCCAAATTATTAAGATTCTTTATATGTGACAATTTTAAAATTTCTAATTTCTCACCATATAGCAAGCGGAGAATTACGCGTGTTTAGCTAATATTTCATTTCAACCAATGCGCCAGCTGATTCTATTAACAAATTTTTCAAGAAATAAATAGTAAAACATTTCCCAATTTAAAACGAACTTTTTAAAAAACACTGTAGGTACTTAAAAGTTTAAATTATCTAGTGAGTACATAGGGTAGTGTCGTGTAAGACGGCGCACTTAACATTTTGATGGCTATAAAAAAATAACGGAAAATGTTATAGAAGTAAATTGTATTTATTGTAGTACCTTAATGATTAGTTAACGCTGCGCTGTGATAAAGGATTTTTATTATAAACTCAATACCGACCGAGTTATTAAAAAAAATTCACAAAATGGGAAATGCGCACTCTTACACGACCGGTTGTATAAGACGGCGCCCTTATTAAAAAGCTTTTATTTTAGCACAAATCACATTCAAACAATCCGGCACCTACGTAAGAGGTGAATTTCTTATGTCAGAACTTCTCCATATATTTCGTTATTCTGAACTTTGATCGTAAGTAACGACGGATCGTAGCAAAAAAATAACGAAAATTTTGAAGGTTTAAATGAAGTAAGTTATGGATATTCCAAACGAGTAGAAGAGTTATGACAGTATGGCGGCATATTACGTCGTCAAAAGTATGGGAACATCCTGAACCAAGGTGAGCCCATACTTTTGACGCCGTATTGTACTTAATACTATGGTACACTACCGTGCCAAAAATGTGGGTACACTTTGGATCAGGGTGTTCCCATACTTTTGACGACGTAGTGTACCGCCGAACTGTCATAGCTCTTCAACTTCAACGTATTGTGATTGTTAAAACCTACTTTTCGTTATCGAAACTTATCGATACCGAATAACTTATCATAAATTGATTATAACTGGTTAATTTAGACTCCATTAGTCCGATTGATTGGGTCAGCAATAACACATTTTAAAAAAAATTAATTTTCGTTACTTTTCGTAATCGCAAACTTTTGATCGTAAATATCTCGTGAACGATGCGTCACAATGAAAAAATAACGAAATTTTTTAAGACTTAAACGAAGCAAGTTGTCGGTATTCTAAATATTTTGCGACTATTAAAATGTAGTTTTCGCTATCGAGAATTATCGATATCGAATTACTTCTTATAAATTGATCATAATTTGGTTAATTTTAGGCTCCACTAATTAATTCTATTGTTAATAATATCCCACTGATTTTATTAGCAATAGAATATTTAAAATAAAAAAAAACTACGTTTCGTTATCGTTAGTTTTCGTAATCCTAAACTTTTGATGTAGGAACTTGAGTTACACAAGTTTACGTTGTACGAAAGTTTGCTGTATAGAATTCCTTAGAAAAGTTAAAGATAAACATAACAAAAGAAATTGTCGTGTAAGAATGAGTGCGCCATCTTACACGCCTTTTTACTGCGCCATCTTACACGCCTTTGTACTGCGCCATCTTACACGCCTGTCTATTATCAACAAAATCATCCAGTGGGAACCATCCACTATTACTGACACGAATGAAAGTGATCAAAGCTAGTTCGTAACTAATTTTACTAGCCTCAGGAACATTTCTAACTTTTAACTTGTTTCGACATAAACCATAGTAACACATCCAAAATCGAGAAAAATAATATCAAATCATACTAAAAATTTTAAACTTAACTAGAATATCGGCATTATGTCATAAACCAATATTTTCTGGTGAGTATTTACAGATACCCGAACACTTCAAAACACGATTAAAGTTGGTTAGAAATTTCGTTCCTGTTTCGCGAAAACAGAAGTGCGCACTCTTACCGATTGCGCCATCTTACACGACCCTACCCTACTACAGGTTTACAGTATGCTCAGTAGAAACGGAAAATCCTTAAAAATGTCGTGAACCATAAGAAATAAATAAATTTTTCTTGTACACTACAGAAATCATGTACCATATTTAAACTAACAAGATTTTATGTTATTTCAAAAACTGGAAGAGAAAAATAGCTACTGGAATAAAGTATCACCTCCAATTGCAGATGGCTCACTATTGCATTGGGGTATATGTCGATTAAATCTTTAACGTAGTAGTCTGGTAACTCGCTCTGTTTTTCATACCTATTTTTAAGGGCATTTTTTGGAGAAAGACCAAATGAAAAATTTTGAATTTTTAATGTTTTTAGTAAGTACATCTTAAGGTACAAAAAAAAATTTTTTTGAATAAATTAAATTTTATATTATTATTATTATTATCACTTGAAGTTGACGCCTCAAAAAAAAGCACTGGATGGCCCGCGTGATTTTCACTCTTGGGGGCATCTGAAATCAAAAATTCTTAATTAGTCTTAATCTATAGATATGTCATTCTGATCGGAACTAGAATTATGAAATTATATCGAAAAATAACAAAATGGTGGACTTCGAAACAAATTTTAATTAAATTTTTTTTTCGAAGTCCGCCATTTTGTTATTTTTCGATAAAATTTCATAATTCTAGTTCCGACCAGAATGACATATGTATAGATTAAGACAAATTGTGCAATTCCATGTAAAAGTCTCCATAAGTAAAAAAAAATAATTAATTGATATTAATAGTAAAAATACTATAGTATGATAGTAGCACTATAGTACTTTTAAGTTTTCTGAATTGCAGCAACGATTTGTTTTTTATTTTCTGGTAATACTGTCATTTTCGAAGTGGTGTCGTGAGTATAAGCTAACAGTGAATTTGTAATGGAGTTTTAATTACATTTTCACGATAAGTGCTTTAAGTTATTGTAACAATTTTACTACATACTAATACGTCAAGTAACGATTTACCGATAAATAGTCCGTAATTTATGTAAACACTTTTTTTTAAGAGATATTAAATTGATAAGACTGTAGTGTTTAGTTGTAGTGTCAATCATAGAATAAACAGAATTTTCTCTCTCACTTTAATAAAAATTATCCTTCATCAAGGAAAAATTAAATTTTCCTACTTGACAGAATTACTTACATGATGCCAATATCAAAAATCTATTATATTTTTAAATAATCCTTAAACAGGTTGAAACATTTTTGTAGTGTCAGTCACAATGTAGAGTCAGTCACGACTGCATCATAGTGAATTGTAGCATTTTGTGTCTTTTGAAGACATATTGGAGATATTACCAAATCCTAACATGATTCTTAAGGGGGACAGAATCTGTTATAAGTTTCCTAAAAGTCTGGAGATCTTTAAAAAATCTTCAGAAATTTTGTATTTCTGTAAAAAAAAATTTATTCGCTGATAAGGAAAATATTGAAGTTTTTGAAAAGAGTTTTATTATTCATGTTCCTAAGAATGTTTTGATTTAAATTATTTTAGTTTAAGTGCTGGTATCCAACGTTTTATTAGGGACTTTCTGTATGTTGTGATTTAATTCAAAAATAACATTTTAGTACGTTTTTGCACCTTTAAAATTATTTTAAATTTCCTATTTTATGTCCTGTAATGTCAATCTCTAAGATTTTGTTTAAAAATACTACTATTTTGCAATGCAAAGTGACTGTTGTGTCAGTCACGTTTTGTTTTTCGAATAAATAATTTCCTAAAAAAGTAAAGCTTTTTATTTTATCATTTTCCAATAATTTATTTCATATACTTTGGTTAAAGACATAATTTAAATTTATAACGCCTGTACAGAGGAAGATTTTCGAAGTTTAAAAACACTCTCGAAGGCGACTGCCTTTTGCATGTAGTGTCAGTCACATTTACATTTTATTAAATAAATCATATTTAGCAACTTTGTATGTGCGCACTTTTACTACAGAGGGATAATTGGAGGATCAACTATAAAATTATGCTAAAATTGAAACTGTAAACATAGTGGTACTCGTAATATAAGGCAAAATAAAACGCAAGTTGTGTCAAATGTAGAGTCAGTCACATATGGAATTGCCCTAATTAAGAATTTTTGATTTCACATGTCCTCAAGAGTCAAAATCACGCGGCCCATCCAGGTACTTTTTTTAAGGCGCCAACTTTAAGTGGTAATAATAAAACAAAATTTAGTTTATTCAGATAATTTTTTCTTGGTACCTTAAGATGTAAATGAAAACATATTAAAAATTCAAAATTTTTCATTCGTTCTTTCTCAACAAAAAATGCCCCCAAAAAATAGGTATGAAAAACAGAGCGACTTACCAGACTACTACCTTAAATGACTGGCATGTGAAATAGTTTTTCAATATTTAACTCTTTAAACTCATTAATTCCACAAAATTAAAATTTAGTATACTAAAAAAATTATCCTGAAAATCTCGTTCTTTAATAATAAAATTACTAATGTAACTCCATTTGCAATCACCTTCCTTCCTAGTTGTACAGGTTATTTTCTGTTTACCTACTAATGTTGTCGATAACATAGTTACAAAGCTATTAAGAAAGCTTTTATCTGCAAAATAAATTTGATTTTGATAAAATTTATAAGTGAAGTAATAAGTAAATGAGTTGTGTTCGAACAAGTATACAGTACAGACGTGTTAATTGTTACCTAATTTAATTTTAAAAAATAATTAAAAAACATATTTATTATTATCAGTGATATTATATACAAACTGCAACAACACAAGATACAAACAACATAGTATCTGAGTGAAGTCATCAATACCGCTGCCTACCTACAGATAAGTAGCACTGCTACTTACTAGTTCTTAACTCACAATGATGTCAAACAGTACATATTCTAAACAAACCTCAACCCAATCTACAGAAATATCAAATCATTTAAAAAATTCAAATAACAGCAATACACAGATTTCTTTCGCAAACATTTTACAACAAATATCCAAAGAAGATGCAAATATCTTACCAGCACTCGAAGACCTAGAATTTTTGGATTATGTTCACGCAGTTGGCGAAAAAATATCACCCGAAAATATAACACATGCTGCAAAAATCTCTAACGACAGAATATGCATATACTTCAAAAATAGAAACATTGCTAACACTTTCCTTAACCAATACCCAACCTTAACTATAAAATCACACAACATTCCAATCCGAAAACTTATAACACCAGCTAAAAAACTCATTATATCAGGAGTTCAACCATTCATCCCAAATACCTTTATCGTTACCCTTCTAGCAAATCTAAACATTAGATTCTCGGTACCTCAACCATCCATATTATCAGCAGAGCCAACAGAAGAAAATGAAAACCTCCTACAAAAACCAGCAACATCACAAACATGGCTACCACAAGCATTAATAATACAAACGAGCACGCAAGCACTGCACAAAACACATCAACAGAAACCAAAAACATACACAATTATAACAATACGTTACCACTTGGAAAACGACAAGGTACACTCTCCAATAATCAATTACAATCAGATACACAACCAGAACTTACCTCCCTACCAGAACAAGATACTAGTGATACACACACAACACAACATAACAACCAACTACAAACAAAACCTCTACCAGTCAAAAAAGTAAAAAAACAATCGGAAGAACAACAGCGCTTAGAAAAAGATAATAAAGACATATAACCAATTAAAATACAAATGGAAAATAATCCAGAAAACACACAATATCATATACCAACCTACTCAACATAATTAACGAAACAAAACTATCAAAATCCTTTCCTATTCCAACCCATAAGTATATTTTGAACCCCGACGACCTAGTTCACCTCCTCAAAACTTACAAACCACTATTAAATTCCTCAGTAATGAAACGTAAATTTGGATTTATGATATCTCAACTGACACCTAATGATAGCCGATGCCTCCGAAAATCCCTTCTCTGGAACCGAAAACTAAAATGGCTCTAATTCAATGGAATGCAATCGGATTCTTCTCTAAGCTGACAGAAATTCAACTTCTCATCACAAAACATGATCCAATAGCTCTACTCCCGCAATAATCAAACCTTCGCGAATTTGACAATGTTAGAATAAATGGCTATAAATCATACAGAAAAGACCACACAGAAACTAGGCGAGCATGTAATGGAGTAATAACTCTAATTGAAAACTCAGTTCATCAAACTACTGTACCACTTCAAACTAACCTTCAAGCAGTAGCCAACTCCGTAATACTACCATCAAGACAGAAATTATGCATTTGTAACATTTACATCCCACCATCCCAAAACCTAGAACAAGGCGAACTACAAAATCTAATTACTCAACTGCCACACCCATTCATTCTAGCGGCAGATTTCAACGCATATAACATTATTTGGGAAAACAACGGAAATAACTTCAAAGGAAGATTAATAGAAAAGTTACTAGAACAAAATTATTTCTTACACATCCTAAACAGTGGACAACCTACTCATGTCAACCTAGCCAACGGCAATACTTCTGCGATTGATCTGATCATGGTGACAACATCTCTCCTGCCAACAGTAAACTGGCAAGTGCCCGATGACCTTTGTCACAGCCATCACTTTCCCATTATCACCTACTTTATCAACGAACAATCACTACTGCCTGGATACAGCAACAAAATGGAACTTTAAAGAAGTCGACTGGGAACTCTTCAGCTCGTCAATCAACTCCAGTTTTGAAAATTTGAATGTAGAAGATAAATACAATGCGTTCCACACAAATATCTTACTCGCAGCTGACACTGGAATTCCAAAGAAACGAATAACATCACATAAAAGAACAGTCCCTTGGTGGTCACAAGACATTAATTTAGCTATTAAAAAGAGAAAAGGAGCATATCGTAAATTTTTAAAAAACAAAACCAATATTATACAAAAAATCCCGCGCTGAAGCCAGAAGAAAAATTCTCGAAGCAAAGAAATCTTCTTGGGTAACATTTATTTCGACACTAAATTCAGATACTGCCACAAGAGATATCTGGTCTACATTCAACAAGATATCAGGTAAATACCGCGAAACGACTATATCAGCATTACTAATTGAAGGATAAATAATAACTTATTCAAACGATATTGCTGAACACCTAGCCAATCAGTTTTGGGAACAATCTGAATTAAACCACGACCTTGAAATTGTACGAACAATGGTACAATTAAAAAAATGATGAGTACTTGTAAGACTGAACTGGCCAGGCAAAATAAATTTTAATTTTGAACTGAACAATTTCTATTATTTAAATTTCAACTACATTTTTATTTCAGTGCAATAAGAAATTTACTTTTTACAAAAACAATTTATTTTCATTAAAATTTTTCTTTTACTTTGAATTTATATATATACATATATACATACATATATATATATATATATATATATATATATATATATATATATATATATATATATATATATACAAATTTTAGTGAACCTCATTTTCGGTTTCTAGAGGCCTCAAAACAAATTTTTGCCATAGTTCCGGGCTCAGGTCTTTTCATGGCACCCGCTGTAATAAGTGAATTTTTTCAAAATGGAAATTCACTTCAAAATTATGTGAAACTCGTACCTAAAATTAGTTTGTGCAACTTGTGCGGGATTTTCGACTGCCCACTCGAGCGAATGAGTGCACTCACTACGATCGTACCCTCAGCTTCAATCTCATGAACAATTGACTTATTCCACTATATACTATTTCTACATAGCATATATATATATATATATATATATATATATATATATATATATATATATATATATATATATATATATATATATATATATATATATATATATTTATACACATATATACATATACATATACATATATATATAATAATAATAATAATAATAATAATAATTATTTATTTGTGTAAAGACCTTTTCAGGTATACAAAACGTCAAAGGATTACAATAAGTATTAATTACATATAATATGACACGTATAATACATATTTTCAATTACAATAATTCAGCTATTTCATACGGAACTTTACTATTTAGATGCTTTTTTAGTTTAGCTTTGAACTTATTATATACGTTCTCAGTTCGTATATCTTCAGGTAAATTTTGGTAAATTTTATAGCCTGTGTAACAAGGAGTCTTTTCAAAAAATGTTGTTCTGTGTGCGAAACTGAATAAATTTTCATATCGCGTATCATACTGCATTTTTTCTTTCGCTACAAAATAATTATTTTCTTTCATATATGTTATTAGTTCATACACAAAGATACCATAAAAAGTTAAAATTTCATTTTCTATAAATAAATTTTTGCAAGATTCCCTCTTTGGAATCTTGAAAATGGTTCTTATTATCTTTTTCTGTATTATGAATGCTCGGTTAGATTCCGCAGATCTTCCCCATAATAGTATTCCATACTTCAGTGTAGAGTAAACGTATGCATAGTAAAACATAATTAACTGTTCATGATTCACACATTTTTTTAATACTCTAATTTGAAATAAAAATTTATTCAGTTTCTTACATACAAAATTTACTTGATCTTTAAATTTTAAATTACTGTCTATAATAATACCTAAAAACTTAGTTTGATTCGTTGATTTTAGTATTGTCTGATCTATACAAATTTCCACCTTTTCATTATATGATTGTCTTAATTTAAAATTCACGAGTGCCGATTTTTGGCCGATTTATATATATATATATATATATATATATATATATATATATATATATATATATATATATATATATATACACATATATACAAGGTGGTCCAGAATTATGTACCGTAATTGGTAGAGCTCGTAGTATGTTCAAAAATAATGGTACCTTTTCATGTACACTTTTTTCCAAAACTCAATAATAAGGGAGATACAACTCTGTAAAGGGGTGAACCGGAAACCATTATTTCTTAAATATTTTCCAAACGCTTTTGAATAACGGATTGATATTTTAGGGGTACTAATTTTCCGTTAGAAGGATTAAATTTCTGTCAACACTTATTCCACCACTCATGACTAAGGGGTGGTTTTAAGTGGTAGGTGTGAGTTATCACGTCTTTTCTTTTTTAATTTGCAATTATTTAAACAAAATCCCTGATAATATAATTCCTCAGACAATTTCACGCAAAAAAGGTATACTTGTTACATTTCGATAAATATTACCGTTTTCGAGTAATTTAAAGTAGAAGTATCTATTTCCAAATTATCCCCTAATCATAAGTGATGGAATAATTGATGCCATAAATTTAATTATCTTAATGTTCATACGCGTCCTTAGAATATGAATCCAGTAATCAAAAGCGCCTAACAAAATTTTAAAAAAACGACGTCAGTTTCGTTCCACCCCTCTACATTTTACCCCTCTGCTTTATCTCCCTTATTATTGAGTTTTGGAAAAAAGTGTAGATGAAAAGGTACCATTATTTTTGAACATACTATCAGCTCCAGCAATTACGGTACATAATTCTGGACCACCCTGTATATATATATATATATATATATATATATATATATATATATATATATATATATATATATATATATATATATATATATATATATGTATGAATATATGAATATATATATACGTATATATATATACATATATATATATATATATATATATATATATATATATATATATATATATATATATATATATATATTGATACGGCTTCTAGAAATTACTAACGCGTCTATTAGTTTTATCGGAAAATGTAAATTTGTCTAGATAAAAGCAAACATCTTATATTAGCTAATTTCCATACATCTCTACGATGCGATGAGGATAAGCTGTTTTGAAGTACCCTATAAATTTATTTTCTCTCTGCATTTTAAATTGTATTAGAATCAATAATACAGTCGAACCTGGATAGGTAAGCAACAATTCCATTGCAATATCTAATCGTGTCGCACTTCATGAACAACACTCGCGTTTATAGAGATGTAAAATGAAACGATCCGAGCTCAGGTTTTCCTTCTTACTCATTTATAAAAGATTTTAAGAGTGGAAATAATGAAATTTTAATCTATTTTATAGCATTCTTTTGACTACCTAAATCTTTCTTTACTCTTATATAGATTGAATTGTAGTTAAGTATATATAAAACTTATTTACATATTAAAAGAAAGCCGTGTACAGCAGAGCTCCTACTCCATCACTAGAGTTGAATTTTCCTCTCATCTTAATTCCAGTTTTCCAATGCGTAATTACTATGATGTTGCTACCCAGTGACCTCGAATCACTGTAATCTTACTACTTAGTGATCCACAACCACTATGACCTTACTACCCCGTGGTTAATAATCACTATAATATTACTACCCAAGTTTCGTCGAGTTGTTTATTTTAAGCTTTTGTTGAATATCTAATACCTACATTGACCGACAATTTTGACGTTACATTAACTTTTCACATAATTTAATAGCATTTGAGAAGAAATTTCTCCAGAATTCTGGGCAACCTAATATAATGTCAGCCTGGGATTGCTTAACTTTCTAAGAGTAAAAAAATTTTCAAAATTGATTGGGTGGTTCACTTAGGAGCTTTTAGGGTCCCCAAAGCCCTGGTAGACTCCATAATAATAATAATAATAATAATAATAATAATAATAATAATAATAATAAACACCCTGTGGGTGGGGGCTTCACTCTGCAGAATTTCCCCACAGTAAGTCCTGCTTGTCGTAAAAGGCGACTAAAAAGACAACCCATTAGGATGGAGCATACAAAAAAGAAGCCTCGGAAAAATGCCGCTGCCGGTGGAGCGACCGGGCGCATCAGGGTCACCACTGAATGTGACAGTTTAGATCGCGGTGACGACAGGCTGGGTTCTAGGCAGCCACCTGTCAGCTGTAATAACACCTTCAGCCAAAATACTACTGCCCTACTTACAGAGCCCCCAACACCTTTGGCTCAGCCGACTTTAAGTGTTTCCTCGGAGCATTCTTTGGGGACCACTAAAGCTGGTAAGAAGCGTGTGCGTATGCAATGGACAGATGAACTGAATGAATTCATCGTACGCACATACTTCCAAGTTACTAGACTTGAAACGGACAAAACTGGTTACCGTACGAAATTACATCAAGAGTTCGCGCGCACCTACCCTCACCTTAGTCGCGTCACTGAACAGAGACTGGCAGACCAAAAACGTGTCATTTTTACCAATAACCTTATCCCGTCCTCCCTCATAAACACGATTAAAACACAAGTCGCACATCAAATTGCTCAAAGTGAAGAAAGTCAGGCCGACGACGGCCCACCAGAAATGGGGAGCCCCACACAAAACGACACTCAACAACTTGTCGATAATGGGCCTGACCTCCATGAAACAGCAGTAAACGACACCCTACTGCAAAAGATCGAACTGGAATTTAACACAGCGCTTACTGAATTTGAAGGGACGGACCCCACCCCAAACAACACACCTCACGTAGATTGGCTGAGATCGTTGAGATATTAAATAATATAATACTGCCTAAACATGTAGAAACCTGTGACAATTTTATCGAGTTACACACAGCTATCTATTGTGGAGCCGTTGCAGCTATACGTTGTAACGGGTCCGATGTAACACCACCTGTAGCGCACAACTCGAAGGAACACAAAACTCCTGCCTGGCAAACACGATTGAATAAACGCATCAGCAACATCCGATGCAACCTCGGCAGGATCACCCAATACCAACAGGGTACGAGGTCCAAACGGCTCAACAAACACATACACGACATATTACGCAAACACACAGTACACACACAATACGAGGAACCCAATAAAACACTCACAGAGATCAGAGATACGCTTCACCAAAAATTAACAGCACTAGCGAAGCGCTTACGAAGATATAAGACCAGTACTGAACGCAGACGACAAAACCAAGCGTTCAGCAGAAACGAGAGACGGTTTTATCAGTCTCTAACGAACACGGTAACTGACAGTAATGGTCTACCGGAGAAGAACGCACTCCATAGTTTCTGGGCGAATATGTGGTCCAACACCATTGACCATAATGACAAAGCCAGCTGGATCGATACAGAGTGCAGGAATAACGAACATCTTCCGGAGATGCCCTATACGGACATTACTACAGAGGACGTCTCCAGAGCTTTACAGAGATCGCATAACTGGAAAGCACCTGGCATCGACAACATACAAAACTACTGGCTCAAACACTTTACATCAACACACAAGTATCTCGCTGAACACTTTACACTATTTATAAGAACACCAAACCTGACACCGAAGTTCCTAACGCAGGGTATCACATACATGAAATCTAAAAACAGTGATACAAAAAATCCTGCGAATTATAGGCCTATCACCTGCTTGCCTACAGTATATAAGATTTTGACGTCCTGTCTGGCAGAAAAGATCAATGAGCATTGTCAGATTAACACCATACTGACAGAAGAACAAAAGGGATGTCGAAAGAGGTCACAAGGCTGCAAAGAGCAGCTTCTGATTGACTCCGTAGTACTGGAACAAGCGAAAGGGAGAAAACGTAACCTGTACACAGCGTTTATTGATTATAAAAAGGCATTTGATTCGGTCCCGCACTCCTGGTTACGGAGAGTATTGGAGCTGTACAAAATACACCCAAGTATCGTGAACTTCCTTGGAACGATCATGTCCGACTGGCGAACGACCTTACATTTAAGTATTGGTAATGAAAAAACAACAAGCGACCTTATTCAAGTAAGACGCGGCATATTCCAAGGCGACTCATTGAGTCCATTATGGTTTTGTCTCGCAATGAATCCACTTTCTCGCCTGTTAAATGAAACCAAATACGGTTACAATGTAGGTACGCAAACGAATTCGCGCCATACTATTTCACATCTAATGTACATGGATGATATTAAGATCTATGCAGCTACTAAACATCAATTACAGCAGCTGCTGGGACTTTCCAAGGAGGTTTCGCGAGACCTCTGTATGGAGTTCGGAATCGATAAATGTCGAACACAATGTCGTTCTGGAGGAAAACGAGATGCGGTCGTATTCGAGCTCGAACCAGAGTCTGTTATGCAGCCCATGGACGAGGGAGAGTCGTACCGGTATCTCGGATTCAATCAGGACGAACGTATAGATCACAGCGCTATAAAACAACACCTGATGCAGCAATACCTAACGCGTGTACGGAGATTACTGAACACCCACCTTGATGGAAAAAAAACCATCAAAGCAATTAACACCTACGCAGTTCCGGTACTAACATACTCATTTGGGGTAATCAAATGGACGCCTACGGACTTGACAAACATCGAGATCAAGACCCGCGTCCTTATGACCAAATACAGAATTCATCATCCCAAAGCAGCGATAGAACGATTGACGCTGCCAAGAGCCGAAGGGGGTCGAGGTCTTATAGACATAAGGAACACGCATAATAAACAGGTTCATAACTTGCGAGAATACTTTTACACCAAAACACACACATCACACTTACACAATGCAATAATCCAAGCCGACAAGGCATACACACCATTAAACCTCTCACACACAGAAATGCCAGATAGTTTTTGCCGTTTGGTCACGAAGGAGGACAAAATTCAGCAATGGATTCGGAAGCCTTTACATGGGAGACATCCACATGAACTTAATCAGAGTAACGTCGACAAAGCAGCGTCGCACGCCTGGTTGAGTCAAGGAAGTCTTTTCCCGGAGACTGAAGGATTCATGCTAGCTATACAAGATCAAGTAATTCATACAAAGAATTACTCAAAATACATACTACGTGACTCGTCAATAACATCTGACTCATGCCGGAGATGCCATTCCAAACCTGAAACGATCCAACACATCACAGCTGCCTGTACTCAGCTCGCTCAGTCCGAATACAAACACCGTCACGACCAGGTTGGCATAATCATATACCAGAAACTAGCGGTTAAGCACCACCTTATAACCGATAAAACACCTTACTACAAGCTCACGCCAAAAGTAGTAGCGGAGAATGACTCCTGTAGACTTTACTGGGATCGGTCGATTATTACAGATAAGACCATAAATCATAATCGACCAGATATCACCTTCGTAATGAAAAACACTAAGACAACCTATCTGATCGATATTGCGGTTCCAAATACACACAACTTACAAAAAACACACGCAGTTAAATTGGATAAATACACTGGCCTCGCAGCCGAAATAAAACAACAATGGCGAATGGAACATGTCCACATCGTTCCAATAGTGCTCAGTGCCACCGGGGTCATTCCACACACACTACATAATAGTTTGAGCCTCTTGGGTCTCCCAAAATACACATATGTCACTATGCAAAAGGCAGTGATCATAAACACGTGTCGTATAGTACGGAAGTTCCTCAGTAATACGAATCCGACTGCGATATGTGAAAGCACAAGACCTGCTTCTACTCCATCTGAGCCATCTACAGTAAGCGAACAATACACTGACACTCATCTTACAGACACACAACACACATACATAAACACACAATACATTAACACTGAAAGACAAACACTTAACACACATACAGATCCAGATTCGTCTGATGGAGAGGGGGGATCGAACAACTGCCGCACTGTCACTGTTACCGCTCTAGTGCACAATCCTCCCCAATTCAATAACACACAAGGTCCGTCAACCTCTGTACCATCTAAACGCGCAGTTCCAGGAACACCCGATCTTAATGAGCAATTTGATGAACCAGAAAACATCTACACCAAGAAACGTAAAATAGAAAGACACATCCACACACATACACAAACACACACACAAACACAAACAGTCCTTTCCCTTCCCTCTGTCCCTACTCCTACCTACCATCTGAGGACACGAAAACGAACTAGGCTTTCACAGCCCTCTGACATTGAGCCAACATCTACGCTCCCACAAAAGTCTCGCCGTACGACCCAGTGTACACGAAAATAGACGAATAACACCTCGTTTCAAGTAGCAATAACAACAATATAGGGAGTGATGTGACAAACCCGTCCGTGAATGTACTACGGTACTTTTACGGATTGGTTTGGCACATTACCCTTCCACAGAGCCTAATACCTTGCATAATGCCGGTATAGGTGAATGTTACCCAGTACTGTCCTACTGAGTAGTGAGCGCCAGGTTGGCGTAAAAGTATAATAATAATAATAATAATAATGCCTGCCGGGCAGAAATCCAACCCCCTCGTCCTCGTCGTGCTCGGTGGGCTGCTAGCTGGCTAGCAGGCAGATGGGGCTCTGGTTTGTTAATAAATAAGACAATTACAAGATCTTTTTAAACACATAAGTTTTGTTATTGTTTGTTGTCCCGTGTTTGTGTTTTTCGGCCGCTGGGGGCCCTCGGGCTATCAAGGGTGTTGTTGGAACCCCCGTTGCATCACTGGGTGGTTCCAGGCCGCTAGGGTGCAACGGGTTAGCTGTGATATTCAGTCTGTGATATTCTTTGTTGTTATTTTTTATTGTTGTTGTTTTTCTTTTTTGTCGTTGATTTTTCTGTAGTGGAGGCTTTTGAAGCCTTCACTAGTGTTGTTGTTATTATCCTCATTGTACCACTGACAGCTTCTAGCCTTTCAGATATATGTAGTACTAGTTATATGTAGTTTATATTTTGGCTGTGATATTTTTCTTACCACCGAAGGCTCTTTACACCGGAGGTGGTAATGTTTATTTGATGATTTACTAAACCCATCGCATGGTGTATGGCCCAGCATTGTTTACTGCATATGTATGTATCGGCGGACGATTGACTTGACTGGGTGTTTGGAGTCTGTGCTACCGAAATCCCTTGTGCCGGTGGCACTGTGACTGTTTTACTTGTCCGAGGGTGGGTCGCTCTAGCTGATCTGCACTGACTACTCTCGTCGAGAATTTTTCAGGCTCTGGGATGGCAGGGTCCATCGATGGTTATTTTAATATTCTTCGTTTGTCCTTTGTCTATTGCATTTATGTGTCCCTGTCTTTATATGTGTTTTATTTTCGGTGTGTATGGCGGTGCATGCCCGTCGCTGGCGATGCCGCCGGACGCTGCTGACCGCGCCATCCACCGGCAGCAGTGTTCCAGTTTTAATTTAAAAAAAAAAAAAATAATAATGCCACACGGCGTTAACACACCGTCATCTTCTCGCCGGTGAGGATCAGCCAAGGTGCGCCGCCTGCGGGACGGCGCTGACCGTGAGGCATATAGTTGAGGAATGTGTAACCTTTGAGCCATTGCGCCAGAGGTTGCAGCTCCCGAATAATGTAGCCGACGCATTAAGTTATGATGCTGTCTCTGAAAGAAAGATGCTTGAATTTCTCCGAAATGCGCATCTTCTTCAGAGACTGTAGGGGCTTTATATCTCTTAATTTTATACAAGTCGTCTCTTTTTGTCTCCCCCGATAGTAAATTTTATTTCAGTCGATTTTAAATTTTGTGTTCAAAAAATTCTTTGTGATGTCCTAAATTATTTATTTATTAACCATACCCTGTTCCAGCTGGTCTGGCAGGGTACTTTTAGTCTTTTGTTATGCCAGTAAGGGCCTTTACACCCTTAGTGGTACTGTTTGTTATACATACCTGTTTGTTGTTTCCGTTATTGTTTTTTAACGATGTACCACCGAGGGCTCTTTACACCCGAGGTGGTACATCATTTGTTCCTTTTATCTGTGATATTTTGTTATGCCGCTGTAGGCCTGTTGTTATGGCTTTACAGCGGTATTGTTTTAACCCCTTATTGCTTCACTGGTCGGCCTGTGGCCTCCCAGTGACGCAATAAGTTTTATCTGTGATCTTCTACTGTGATAATGGTCTGTGATACTGTGTGTTTTCTAGTCGGTTCTCTCCATTCCGGGGACCTTTACACCTCGGAGGGAGTTCCAGCAATGGCTTCCAGGCCTTGGTGACCGGACGCTCTGTCTAGTACTTATCGTACCGTCACCAAGGACTGTCCGCTCTTTTTAAGCCCTGGGATGGCAGGGCCCATCGATGGATTTTATTATGTGTACGTTTTGTCCCTTGTCTATCGCATTTATGTGTTCCTGTCTGTTTTGTGTATGTTTTTATCTTTACCGTTTATGGCGGCGCATGCCCTCTGTTGGCGATGCCGCCGGGTGCTGCTGATCAAAAAAAAAAAAAAAATAATAATAATAATAATAATAATTGTTCTTTATTTTATAAATAGTTAAAAAAAACTACATAAAATAGCCAATGTCAATTTGAAACAGTATAACCTTGTAACAGTGGAAAAATTTATGAAATCGGTTGAGTAGTTTATTTTCGGTCGCTTTTGGATCGCCGGAATCCAAGGGACCTCATATAATATAGCCTATGTTGATCTTGAATAATATAACTGTTTAACGGTGAAAAAATTTTCAAAATCGGCTCGGTACTTTTTAAGTTTACTTCGAACATACAAATAAATTTTCTCTCTTTATTATATTCGTATAATAAAGAGAGAAATTGACAAAAATATTCTACAGTGTTACTTACACATGTGTCTTGAGAGTTAGTTACGTGCTAATTTAGTTCCATATGTCTCTTAAAGAAAAATTTTGAAAATCAATATTTCGTAAATGAAGCTCGAAAATGAATAGTGAAACTTCATTACAGGAACTTTATTCTAAAAAACCTTTCTAACGATATGCCGCACGATAGAGTACTCGTACGTGAAATTATTTCTAGAATTACTTACAAGAAACCAAAATTTTATCCATTTTCCAACATTTCCCTTAATGGTTTGGGTTTGATTTTTTAGACGATGTTTTCTAAAACCATTTCAATAATATTTCTTCTACATCTAAATTACCTTTAAAATTTTTGAAAATTTGGTTGCCTTATCTGCAAAAATTGCCGGCACAACTTAGCCGATGTAATTTTAATTGAGTATTTTTAGCAAGTGGTAGTAATTTCTTCAGATTTTTTCGATCAATAATTTAAATATTGTAGGATGCATAAGAAACCTTATTTTGAAGGGGGGCTTGAAAATGGAAAATGATAAACAGAAGCTTAATTTCAGTTTAAGAACCCATAATAACCATATCCCACAATATGTGGTACTTAAAAAAAAACTTTTCAATCTTATTTTCTATACATTATAACTTTTTTTTTACTTATTATTAATAGCTGTTAGTTTAAATGTAGCAGACGTTTTTATAGCATGTACAGTTAGTAAATAGTAAACGACAAAAAATTTCCATCTCATGTTTATGACAACAATATAAATGAATTTTGTAATTTTATATGAACATGAAATTAGCGATATATTATGCATATAATTTCATACAAATTCATAGTATATTATTATTTCTCCGTCAATATTCTAATTAAATAGATTATGTTAGTGTTGTTGCAACAATACATGAGATGTTTGTATAATATGATATAAACTATAGGGGAAACCCAGTATTTGCGCACCAGTTGAAAATGCGTCCCGCCAGTGCTATTTGAGAATGTGTTTTGAATTTGATGCTGGCGTGTATGACAACAAATTTCTAACGTTATATCCGTTGTTGAAGAAACAAAACATGTAAATTTTAGTAATTTGTTTTTGTAAGGATAATGTGACTCTTAGGTAATCTGAATGCATGAAAATATTTACAATGAATAGCTTGTAACGAATTCTGCAGTTAATTTGTAACACTGATGGCAATGCCCGACCACGTAGAGTTACAGGGCTGGGGGGGGGGGGTGAAATCAAAAATACCTAAACTTCAAAATAAACCTTAGTCTAAACCGTTAAACTAGCAATCCCAAACTGATCCTAATAATTTAACCTAATTGGTGAAGGAACTGGGACTTGAATTTTTCAAACAACGGAATTAGCTATTGTATAATTATGTTTTATTTATGAAAATTATTTAGTTCAAACAGATAAGAAATTGTTGAAGTAAAAACTTCTGTAACGAGGCTAAGTCGGCGAGAGCGTGTAATAAAAATCTGTAATGTGAGAGTGTAATGAAATCTGTAATGGTCAAGAGTTTTGTGAAAATGGTAATGCTTTCGCTCTAAAGTAATTTGTAATGATTGTAAGGTATAACAAACGTTAGTGGTTTGTTGATAAAATTACTAACAATAAGTGATTGATATTATATTTTACTAGACGTATCTGATTTACCTGATGGGATTTACCATCGGCAATATTTCAGGATGTCAGTTAGTGTCAACGATTTATTAAATAAGATGTTTATTTTAATAGCCACAGTAATATATTTTAATATATCTCTAACTTCAAAATTGACGAATTTCCATACAAATTTTCATTCTCTATTTAACCCACTTAGGGGACAAATTTTCAAGAATTCTTTCTTAGTGCTCACCTACATTACATGTGCAATTCCTGTGCAAAATTTCATTCTTCTAAACTCAACGGTGTAGGCTGAGCGTTCTCGTCAGTCAGTTAGTCAGTGTTAGAGATTTATAAGTAGATATTGTTCAAATTATTTTATTCATCCAAAACTTTATTAATGTCTGATTTTGAATTATACTCGCATTTATACAAAATGAAAATGTTCATATAGTTGGAATGTAAAAATGAAATTTTGTCATTTATCAAAGTTATTATAATTTTTACTATGCTTTTTCAATATATTAGGTAGTAGATCTTGTAGGAGATAGCTAACTTGTCTGCTGTGCTCTCTGACGTGCATTCCTATCGCATGAAATGATTTTCATTTGATAAAAATATTTCTATACCTATTTGAACTTCTAACAGGTTCAAATCATTATAATATATACTAACAATGCAGTAGCGTATCACTGCTGAGAAATTTAATTTTTAATGAATTTTTTCTTTAAAATAATAAAAATAAGTTTACATTTTATATACTAATAACATTTTTGAAATTAAATTAATATTTCTATTTACTAAAAACTAGATGAAAACCACTTCTATAGTATTTATTCTAGTACTCTAGTGATTAGTTAACGATGTGATAAAGGATTTTTATTATAAACTCAATACCGAACGAGTTATTAATTTATTCTATTAAACAGTATTATTTTATTCTATTAAATACTTTTTTTAACAATATATATATATATATATATATATATATATATATATATATATATATATATATATATATATATATATATATATATATATATATACAAAGGGTCAAACTGCTATATGGTAGCCAGCATTCCGGCTGTCACCAGAATTTTACGTCATCAAACTTGGCAGCGAGGCACCCCACTTTCTACGGTTATATTCATATTAATTTATAGTTTGTGTTTGTATGTGTAGTATAGTGGATGTTAGTATGTGTGATTGTCGTGGCAGGGTGATTGCGGGTACATGCATATGTACTATAAACTACTCTATGCACGTATATGCTAATGATGATGTGGCCACCACAAGCCACCACCCTAACAATAGTTGTTTGATCTTGTCTCGTCCGTCTCGATGGGCGACTAGTCAGTAAGCAGTATAAAATGTAGCTCCTTGCAACATTCGAATCACATTTTTTTTAAAGGCATGCTTCATCTGTCTCATCTATATATATATATATATATATATATATATATATATATATATATATATATATATATATATATATATATATATATATATATATATATATATATATATATGTATATACTATATATATATATACATATATATATATATATGTAATATATATATATATATATATATATATATATATATATATAATTATATAATTATATATATATAATTATATAATTTCATATATATATATATATATATATATATATATATATATATATATATATATATATATATTATTCCAAAAAAATATCAAATAAATAAAATAATATTTGAGGCATTCAAATTCAAATTGAAATTGAGTAAATCAATTTTTAAGTTAAAAAAAATCTGAAGCAGAGAGAAGATATTGGGTAAAAATAAAACTCTTTGAGTTGTTTAGAGCATGAGTATAAAATTTTATTTGAATCCTTGTAATCTCAGGGGATTCTGGGTTCGTGAATGATGAAGTTCAGACTTAGCATGTTACATTCAAATTCATATATTTAACAATAAATTTGATTTTTTAATTTTCTTGTTAAACTAGAGAAAGTAAATAAAAAAATTAAATAGTTAACAACAATGAAATTTACTAGGTAACCCAAAATTTGCTAGATCGCAGTGTAAACGTATCGAATATATATATATATATATATATATATATATATATATATATATATATATATATATATATATATATATATATAAATATATGAGTCGTATAGTTCCAAAACTGGCCTTGTCCATTTTGTAAAATTTTTCAGGAAACGCAAAAAACTGTTACTAGTACACATGACCTCTAAAATATTCAGATGGTAAGTTTTTTCAACACTAAATTGATGTTGGATTAAGAAACATTAATAAAAATTATGAAATATTGCATAGTTTTTTATTAAATAGCTTCTAAATTTTGGACAAGGCCACTTTTGGAACTAAACCACGGATAAGGTCAGTTTTGTAACTAACCCTAATGGATTAGAAAAGTTTTGAAAATGACATATTCTCAAGCGTTTAAATAAACGACACAAATTGAACTTCAAAACATTTATTTATGAGGCTATTACATTTCCAAAATAAACTATTTTCATAAAGACTCCTAGAGATAAGATAGGTGAATTTACCTAAGGCCCAACCAGGGTAATGAGTGCCATGGTAATGTTCGCCCTTGCACATGTATTCCGTAGCTGCAGTAATAGGCCAAGCTAGCTTTGCGTTTTCAAGTTATACGAAAATGTTCAATTTTAAACTTTTCCTAATTTTCTATTTACTTTTCGCTCAAGTGTATACATTTGTGCAAGTCTTATGTATATATTTGCTTGTAGGATTCTAAGAGCTCCACAAAACGATACATGAAGCTTCCCAAAACAAGGAATTTAGTTAAGCGTGGAATAAAGATGAGTTCTAGATAAGGAGCATACAAAAACCAGTGCTATAAACACAACTGTTTCCTAACTACGATATAAATTCAGCGATAACTTGTCTTTAACTTTTCAGTTCACTTTTTTGTGACAGTAGTCGTGTTTTTTAATCGATGATATTTTATAAGACCTTTCCAGTAAGGAACACTGATTATGATCCTTTATTGATTCAATGATGTCAATGGTCTTTATGTCCGGACCATTATTTACTGAAACTTTTCCGAGACAATTTCTATAGAATTCCAATTCTTCAATACTTTCCATTTCGTTCCCAAAATGTTTTGTGAATAAAAATTTGACATCATTTAAGTTAGCAGCTTTAATTTTACTTTCAAGGGAAAGTATCTCTGGCTCCGAAGTGTTCTGGAGGTTATTGAAAAAGCTTTAAAAGCAGTAGAGGATTTTACTTGGATTAGGCAAGCTATGGAATTGAGTACCTATTGTGTAATGGCGGAGACTGTGGATAAGGTTAGTTTTGAAAATAACTGAATAAGCCTAGTTATGAAACTGACACATGAGTGGATAAAACTGGTTTTGGAAATAACCTCGATTTTTAAAATTAATTTACACAGGGTACGAATTTTTTTGAAACTTACTAATTATTGCTATAGATGGACATTTGTCATTTAACTGTATAATAATACGGTGTCATTAACTCCAAATCGATTTTTTGTAGACAAGGCCACTTTTGGAACTATACGACTATATATATATATATATATATATATATATATATATATATATATATATATATATATATATATATATATATATATATATATATATATACTTTTTAATGAACCATATTGTCGCATGTCAAATATTACTAATTGATCTTACTGATTTTGAATTAACAAATGTTGGCTTTTGATTAGGAGTTTCATGAAATGCCTGTACATTTCATAGATCATGATCTGGATGGGTCAACGATCAACCGCCGACATATTTATTATAATAACATGATAATAACAAGTTAGTATTCGATATGCATCATAATTATTTTAATTAAAAATTTTTAACATTATGTATTGCATAATTATAGCTCTAGCCTCACAATACCATCGCATTAATTAATTAAAACCGTTCATATAAATTAATTTTATCTAAAAAAGGATATCTAATATTTGAAGATGTAATGAGAAATCTTATAATATGATTGTTAATAAAGTTTAAAAGTTTCAAATTCAAAAGGATTATTTCGAATTTTAAATTATAAAACTTGGTTTTGTGAATACTGTACTACTGAGGGAAAACTTAAATTTTTACAAATTATTGATTAAAACGTGTGTTACAAAGTAGAAAAACTAAAAAATTATTACTAACTTTTGTGACAAGATATATTTTAATTGAAGTCATGTATGTACATACATCAAAACACACAAAAGTATATAATATTAATATAATTTTAGACACAGCATAATTGTATTTTATAAACACAATATATTTTCAACATAACACAATTCACATTTTTAAAAAAATGTTATTAAAACAGTCAAAATTTTAAATTTGTTTGCAATATTTTATTAATAAAAAATATATAAAAAAAATATAGGTAATTAAATTTTTTGTCATATTGGGGTCAATTTTCATAGCTTATCAATACCGCTCCTTTATTTAGCATAATAATTATGTTTTTAATTTCAAATGTTATTGAGTATCGAAACATTATTAATGTATGGCGGACTTTTGTCCGTATTTAAACATACACCAATATTCATATGTTTACTTAATTTCCAGCTTTAGTTGATACTTGAACACTTGATGTACTTTGGCAAATGGCCATTTCATTATGTTAATTTAAATTCATATTAAACATACACCAATATTGGTGTATGTTTAAATACAAACAAAAGTCCGCCATACATTAATAATTGGTTCGTTCGTGCAACCAATTTCAAACTAATTAGTGATTTTTAAAACTATGATTACTGCGCATGTTCAACAACAAACTAGTTTCAAATTATTTTGACGCTCGAACGGTGAATTCGAGATTAAGGTTTAATTAAGAATCACCAGATGTCACTCTTATCGTGTCATACCGGCATGTCATGGACTCATGGGCCTCATGGATGTCATACACATTTTATAGTGTGACTAATAAGGTTATAAAATATTGACATTTTACGTAATTTAACAATTTTGCTTTTAGTTATTAAAATATTTGCAAAATATCCAATGAAATATTAAAATATTTAATTGCACTTAATTTTCCATTCCATTCCAGTAAGCGCATTTAATTTTCCATTCCCACCCAACTGATGTTTGAAATATTCACTAAGCTGAAAACGTTCTGCTAGACTTTCAGCTACATGTCTATTTATTTTGAAATGCTCAATAAATTCTTTATTATTATATAATTGAATAGTATTTTCAAAGTAATTTTCATTTTTTAGTCGAATTCTACTAATTTCAAAATCAAATAAATTCACTCGAAATAGACAAGTCGCTGGAACTAAATGTATTTTGGTGCTGGATGAACTTTCATTCATTTTGTACAATAAGAGAAAGAAAAACTAATGAAAAATATTATTGTGAATTCATTTCTTCTCTGTAAACGATAAAAAGGACACAATAAAACTGTATTTAAATATGAATATTTCTTTTTAAAAATTATTTACCTGTACCTAGTAAAAAAATATTTCAAAAAAATTTCACAAGAAAAAATAACTGAAATAAAAGTTCCCAAACAATACATCTAACCTACCAGACAATAAAATATTTAAATTTTAAACAGTAATATATATTTGAGATCTACTGCGCAAGTACAATCCGACAAATTTGTTAAAAATTAGTGAATTTTTCTTGCTGTCGTGTATTAGTTCAAAATTTTATTTTTAAGCTGCTAGAACATTAGATTTACAATCAAATCACAAATTTAGTTTTTCTCGAACGCTCATTCAACAAATACGCATGCTCCGTACAGTTTTGTACTTTCAAAACTGTTGCACGAACAAACCTAATGTTTCACAGACACTCGATAACATTTGAAATTAAAAATATAAACTGCGTCTCGCATTAAAGAGAGGTTGTGTTTGATTGATTATCAGATTGGAATTGCACTCGAACAAGCGGTCGGTGGCCTAATTGGTAAGGCGCTTGGCTAGCAACCAAGAGATCCGGGTTCGAGTCCCAGCCGATCCAATTTGATAATTTTTCAAACACTATGTGAATTTTAATTAACATAATAATTATGGTTTATTTTCCTATGTTGCTTAACCTTAACTAAATATTTAAACAAAGTTCAATAATATATATATATATATATATATATATATATATATATATATATATATATATATATATATATATATATATATATATATATATATATATAATATATATATATATATATATATATATATATATATATATATATATATATATATATATATATATATATATATATACCCCCTTAAGTGATGCATGATTACCTGTAATGACCTGTAAATGTTGCTTTTTGACTGATTTATTTCGAGAAAAATTACACATATAAAATACATGTTTTGAAGTACAAAAAAATTCGGGCCAAACCCAAAATAAAAATCCAAAAATCGCCCCTGCCCAGTTCTTTATTTTGAATTTTTTCCGGTTCTTTCTCTCGATTATTTATTATAAAAAAAACAACTGTAATAATTGTGTCAAAAAAATAATCGTTAATCGAAACAAAAAAATTAGTTTATTAACCGGTGGGTTTTTGGCATCCCTAGAATCAGTGTGAATTTCTCACACTCGGTTGAAATTCAGTTGAAACAACTAGAAATATAAATGCTAAACTCGGTGACAGTGATGCTATACTACAACTTCCTTTCGAGAGATATCATTTCAGTCCATAATAAAGAAAAACAGAAATATAGAAGTAAGTATGTCAGTTGTGTGAAGAAAACACAATATATGTACTTAATATAATATCGTTGAAAATTCCTTTATAACCGTCATTTATTTTCCTAAAATCTCTTTTATTTTCATATTACGTAGACAAAAGATGGAGTACATCATATATATTAAATATAATCCTTTTGCTTATAAATAATACGAGCTTATATAAAATTTTTAATGAATCAGTACTTTTTCACGTTGCTCTCTAAATCGCACATTTCTATAAAATTTAAAAAGTTCATGACCCTCTATGTCTATACTATACTAGATTTCTAGCAACATAGAAGATAAGCAAAGTAAGAAGACGGGTATGGATTATTTTAGGTATATTTTGTTTATTGTGTTTAGCATATGAATCTGTTTTGCAGAACAGATTCATATGCTAAACACAATAAACAAAATATAATCGTAATACTTAATACCTAGAAACAGGAATAAGAAATTTTGGGGCTTAACAACATGCTCCGACAAAAATAATTAAATATTGTGTTATATATTGTTTTATAAGGCTCATATTTTTATTAATTCAAAATCTTATAAGGCGACTGGTTTCATTAACTAATTATTATTACAGCGTATATCAAAACAATTCGCACGTTTTTCCAAAAATTTTCTTTTTTTTCTTAATTATTTTTTAACCGTTGACCCAACGGTCAAAAAATAATTAAAATTACAAAGTGTACCCAAAAATATTCTTCATCAAAAATTTTCTTTCCTTGGTATTTTATATTCAAAGTTTGCAAATTATTGCTTCTTATGTCTATTTACATACTTCCAGTACGAAGAAATTAAGTTTTAGTTTCTTGGTTATTATTTTTCATTTTGTTTTATTATTATTATTACAAGAGTTCATATTATTATATTATAGTTTTATTATTATTACGGGTTCATATTAGAATAGTAGGAGAGCCAGTGGCCGTTTTGCGATGATCATTTCAACACTCGTCAAATTGAGAGGATAGGATCTTGGATACCTACTCTACATATAAATTTAGTTTTGGCAAGCCTATTTGGCCGGGTTGAGTCATCCTTAACCTTTAAAGAGGGTAAAAAATAAGACCCAATTTATATAAAGTAACAGTTCTTGAATTTTGATACCTGAGACTTAAGACTATTTTTCATCGATAAAAAACGTTCTGTCAATGTTTTCTCTTCATCAAGGTACTGCCAGAACAATCAAGATATTGTGTAAGCCGAATAGATTTGCCAGAACTGAATTTTTGTGTAAAGTAAGTATCCAGGATCTTATCTTCTCAATCTGACGAGTGTTGAAATGACCATCCGCAAATCGGCCACTGGCTTTTGCTCTGCAAGAGTATCAGACCAACTGTGAAACTATTTTAATTGCACTCATTGTGAAAAGTACTTCCACTTTGAACATGCGCTTTTGCAAACTCTTTCACTAATAATAAATTATAATTTGCAGAATAAATTAGTGTTATTATTAAAGTTAACCCGCAACTATTTGCTTACTTGCAGAATTGAAAAGCCTATATGTAACATTTCGCTAATTTGCGAACGAAAGGCCCGATCCTCCTTTGTCCAAAATACATATTCCTGGACAACGGAGATGTATGGCTATAGAATTCATAAAAGTGTTTGGAACTTCCAAGCTTTTCACTAAATTTTATAAAATTTGGATGTTTCGTTCAAGAGTTATCGTGCTCCTACGTCGATTCTACCGTTGCTGTGATCCCCCCTTGTGTATAAACTTACTTTCGAGAAAAATTAAAAAATATATATCTTTTAACTACATTCTTTATATTGTATATATAAAAAAAAACAAATTGAATTTTTTTTCGAAGTCCGTCATTTTGTTATATTTCGATAAAATTTCATAATTCTAGTTCCGACCAGAATGACATATCTATAGATTAAGACAAATTAAGAATTTTTGATTTCAGATGTCCCCAAAAGCCAAAATCATGCGGGCCATCCAGATACTTTTTGTTTGAAGCGTCAACTTCAAGTGATAATAATAATAATAAAAAAAATTTATTTATTAAAAAAAATTTTTTTTGGTACCTTAAGATGTAAATAAAAACATATTAAAAATTCAAAACTTTTCATTTATTCTTTCTCAAAAAAAGAAAAATGCCCCTAAAAATAGGTATGAAAAACAAAGCGAGTTACCAGACTACTACCTTAAACATTAAAATCTGGGGCTGTGGACAATAAATAGCGTTGAACCAACTTTTGAAAGTAACAAATCTAACAAAAAGAGCATTTAAAACATTTAATTCGAGCTTTGAGAAAAAAGGTTGCCAGTTTTTTTTAAAAAAAATAGGAATAAAAATCATGCGTCATGTCATGTCTCACATGTCTTACCAGCTAGCCGAGAAACACGTTTATTTTTCTTGAGTGCAAAGAGTTAATAATTGACTGTAACATACTACGTTTATGAGTATAATTTACCAATATATTAAATTGAAAAATAGCAAAATCTGAAATGATATGGTATGAAAAAATATAGAATTACTTACGTGTTTGGCGCATTTCTCATATTACGGTTTTTAATAAACACAATCACAAGTGTTCCGTTACCAATAACGCCAACAACAAATATAATAAAAAATAACACGGGCACAATATATGTCTCGGGACGTTTGTTATACGGTTTATAGTCAATTGGCACTTCTGTAGTCACTACATTCGAAGTCGGCACCGAAAAATTCAATAAATCGTCATTATAGAACGAAATATTGGTCACATCGTTATCACTGAAATAATTTACGACAGTTTTTATAAAAATATTATTATTCGCGTCGATAATATTATTTGAATCACTTATATTGTTATTACTATCCATTTTTGTTTAACAAATTTGTTTAACTTCTATTATAGAAAGAAAAATTAATAAACACATTTTACTTTAACAAGTGTTTTTCTTTTTTTTTAAAAAAAAAAAACAATAAAACTCAAGTTTGTTTAACATCTAAAAACATTTACGTAATTAAAAGAAAAAAAAATTAACTTTTTGTGGTAAAAATGTAAAATAATTAATTAACATTATTTATGAAGTCTTTGAACTGACAATGAACAGATCCTAAAAAAAAGAAATTTTAAACAACTCTACATTTTAGTTTTGTCATATGCCAAGAAAATGATTTACAATTTTATTACACAGTAGAAACTCTCAACAGTACCACACACAATCCCTAAATCTAACAAGTAACAATACTCAACTGCTACCATTAAATAGCGAAAAATATGTACTAAATACGTTTTTTACTTATGTTTCAGCTAAATACGTTTTTTAAGGATAGAAAACATCTCTTATCCCCTGGAAATGGACAGTTATGATTCATTATTTTTGAAACGATACATTTGCTAAAAAAAGTGCTTTGAACCAAAGTTGTAGAGTTCAAAGTGTCGCATTTGATGGCGACCTTATTGAAGTCGATTTTCAAAGTCAGTTAAAAATCATTTCATCTATTTCAAAGAAAGTAGTTTACTTTTCATCCCTAAATCCTTGAAAATATATTCGGGTGAAATTCACGAGTAAGATAGTTAAAATTTAAATTAGTGATTAAGAAGTAATTTTGGAACATGCTTGCTCCACGACAGTTCGAAAAATAATAATTAATCATATGTCCGGATGAAATCCTAATACAAAATAAAGAATAAAAGTAACAGTGGATAACTAGAGAGTAGCAGCAAAACTTTTTAAAAAGTTTTGAAAATTTCTAATATACATAGCATGCAAATAGAATGTTTAGCTTACAATTAGAGTGACATTTTATGTTTTCTTAACTTTACTTCTATTCTGAAATTACTTACAAAACTGTTTTCTCTGTATCTCTATGGTTTTCTCCTAATTATTAAAAGCTTTTATTTGACTTGCTATGTTAGTATGTTTGTTTAAATCAAATCTTGGAATCAAAATTTAGACAGGTTCTATTTGTGCTAGAGGTTTCAAATTTTGCGTACATGTATAACGTTGATGACAATGCAGTATTGTATAATTAGTTTTGTCCTAAATCACCCCAAACCAAAATTGTTGGTTTTTAGTCCTGTGCAACTTTTCGACATTTCGAATTGTCAAATATTGTTCATTGATTTTACCATTGAGAAGAGAATCGACTAGAGAGAATGCTGTGTATTACAAATACATTAAGAAATTGAAGCAAAAAAATTGACTGATGTGAACAAAAAAATTGACTGATGAGATTACTTTAATGGCGGTCAAACCATTAATTTAATGGTTTATCTAATATTTATAAACAAGTCTCCGTGGTTACAAGTTGGGCTTATTAAAATGGAGTCATGCTTCAAAATTTAATACCTGTGGTATCTCTAGGAAACATATTATGATAGTATGTTCGATTCAGTGCTCAAAGGATTTTACATTGCATTGTTCTGTTTCTATAGTTATGTTTGATTAGTGTCAATTAACCGATTAAAATATAGGTAAAAAAATTACATCTTTATTTTTTTTTAAATTAATTGAATCAGACTAAAAAGTAGAAAATAAATTAAAGTAAAAAAAATGTTTTTTAAGAAAAAGCTTTTATTTAAAATTGCACTAAAGAATAAAATAACTTTTGAGTGAGGTTTGAAGCAATATGCAACATAATTTATAAAAGCTTGAGGCGTTTCATTAAATTTGGTAACTACTGAAAAGTAAAATAGCTACACTTATATCCAAAACAGAAATGATTAATGATATCACTTCAAGCTTTTATAAATTATGTTGCATACTGCTTCAAACTTCACTCAAAAGTTATTTTATTTTTTTTAGTCCATTTTTAAATAATAGCTTTTTCTTAAAAAAACCCTTTTTTAATTTATTTTTTTATGTAAATTTGAACCTATTTTACCATTACGTCAGGTTTTTTTTGTTTTTTATAACGCAACAAATCAATTCTAAAGATAGATTGAGTCAACACCTGAAATTACTTCTTATAGATACATGATGTCGTCAAAGTTCGGCACCAACTAATCATTTTTAAATTTAATTGAC
This sequence comes from Brachynemurus nebulosus, assembly GCA_035578155.1. Taxonomy (NCBI): domain Eukaryota; kingdom Metazoa; phylum Arthropoda; class Insecta; order Neuroptera; family Myrmeleontidae; genus Brachynemurus; species Brachynemurus nebulosus. The sequence continues at coordinate 4,694,800 of JAPWDM010000024.1, forward strand.
CTTGAAAATCGACCTCAAGGTCGACTTCAAGGGCACTGTCAAAAGCATTACTTTGAATTCTACAACTTTAGTCCTCAACACTTTTTGCAGAAAATATATCCTTTCAGAAATTATTAGCCATAACTGTTTCCAGCTCCGCTTGCTGTTTAATAAGTATGTTGTTTCATTCAAATCGGTGAATATCAGTTGGGTAGTATTACTTGTAAGTAGGCAAGCAGCTCCTTTTGAATAAACCACAAATAAATAAACAATAATACCCCTGTTGCAGCATCTGCATAACATAGCGAATTTCCAAATATTGGGCACTGGTGGATCTCATCTAAGACCTGTATCCATTTAAAATAATTCAGCTTGCGAAGAGTGAAAAGATTTTCAAAATCAGTTAAGTAGTTAATTTTTGGCATTTTTAGGTCCCCAATAGCCTAACGGATCTCATATAAGATACCTTAAGTCCATTTAAAATTGTTTAGTTTTCTAACATAAATGATTAATAGTGAAAAAATTTTCAAAATCGGTCCAGTTGTTTAATTTTTTTTCCTCGCATACAAACATAATTATTATGTTATCTTTCTATAATATTTAATAATATTATATCATGACACTACCTTCATTATCTTGTTCATTTAAAATGCAATAAAAAAAAAGAAATCTCCCTTACATATGCTTAAAATATCGACTTAATTTTAATTTAAAAAAATGAGCCAGAGATATGATATTATAATACATAGATTTTGAAAAACTACTATTTGTTTTACGTAAAAAAAATGAAAATTTCTATAATTTATGAGGAATTGAGACAGAAATTTAAATTACCTATTACACTGGCAAAGAGAGCAAAGTGAGGCAAAAGTGAAAAATTACGATTTTCTCTACTTAACATAAAAATTACTTAACATAAAAAGAAAATTATAAGAACATTTTCTTCATAAATTTTTTCGTCATTTCAACGATGTGAAAATCGAATCGTCATTTTCTAGTTCCTCATTTCTTCCCATGAAACTTTTGTCCAGATTATTTTTCGATAAAGTCAATATTAACTGAGATATTGCGGAACTTTTGCGGAGCTATTCAGGAACTTTATGAACGCTCTCTCTCTCTCTCTCTCTTTCTCTCTCTCTCTCTCTCTATATATATATATATATATATATATATATATATATATATATATATATATATATATACAGACCGTTTATAAAGTTCCAGAATAGCTCCGCAAAAGTTCTGCAAAATCTCAGTTAATATTGATTTTATCGAAAAATAACCTGGACAAAAGTTTCATGGAAAGAAATGAGGAACTAGAAAATGACCTCGAATTTGACCTTGAACATGACCTTGGCCAACCAGTATCATATTTTTTTCGTTTTTATGACCTTCACACGACTGTGGGATATGAAGTATGAATATGGTTTTGAACGTAGAATTTCCCGCTCTTTCCGAATAAGAGGTCAAAAATACGGGCTTCCATTTTAAAAAAACAAAGTTCACCTTCAAATTTTGGTCAAAGTCACGTTCAAGGCCTGTAGCAATAATTATTGCTACACGTGATCAATCAATTGAACATTTACTTTGGAAAACGATAATAAAACTTTAATCTAATTAATAAATAATCGATTTGTAAAAATGCTAAAATACTGACATTTAACATTTATGTTTGAAATTAATATCAGTCCAATATCATCTCAAAGAATTCAAAAAATCAATTATATATATATATATATATATTAACGACATCTAGCTTTATAGTTTCAAATTGATATCTAGGGACAATGTAAAAACTAATTACACGTTTGCAGAAATCTGAAATTTAAATTTATATCAAGTGCGTACATTATTTAATTAAACATTTATTTTTCAAAAGAAATAATTAACAAAACAAATTACATAATTAAATAAATAACTGATACTAATTTAAAAGGATACACAGTTAGTGAGAAGCTCTTCTCGTGTGGCCTTCGGACCGCACACATCAAAAATAAAAAATATGTATATTTTAAAATTAGTTTAAGTATCATTTATTTAAGTGTATTATTGAAAATTACAAATTCATCATTGTTAAGATAAGTATTATTTTACTATAACATATTTGGAAATTTACTTAAACATAATGGAAAAATAATTTATATTTAAATGATTAGAAAATAATTAAACGTAGCATGTAGGATAATTTTAAATTTTGAAAAATCGTATAATTAATTTAAAATAAATATATTTTGGAAATTTATTTAAACTAAAATAAAAGATAATTATATATATATATATATATATATATATATATATATATATATATATATATATATATATATATATATATATATATTAGATATATAAAAGAAAAAATAATTAAATGTAACATGTAAAAATAATTTACATTTAAATATTTAACGTCGTTTCGCATTCATCCAGATTTCTAAAAGATTTCCTGGGGATTTAGCAAAAAGTCTACGACTAAAAATAACTTATAGTTTACGAATATTATAGTTTATTAAATTGATAAGCTTATGATTTAGTTTTCCCGACACTTAGATCGATGCGGCGAACGTAAAGTTCAGCCAGTATAGTTTAAAATTAATCTAAATTTAGTTTCCGACATGTAAGTCGATGCGGCGAACGTAAAGTTCAGCCAGTATAGTTTAAAGTTAATCTAAATTTAGTTTCCGACATGTAAGTCGATGCGGCGAACGTAAAGTTCAGCCAGTATAGTTTAAAGTTAATCTAAATTTAATTTTCCGACACGTACGTCGATGCGGCGAACATCAGTTCTGCCAGTATAGGTTAAGTTAATTTAAATTTATTTAATTCATTATTAAGTAAGTTTTCAAATATTTAAATATTGTCTTGATAATTTAATATTCTTTCAATTACGTAATATTTCCGGTTTAAAAAATTTAAAAAGCACGTGTAACCTTTACTAATATTTCGATATCTGGTATAATCTTTTAAATCATATAATTTATTTGCGAAATATAACTTATAAAGTAATTTTCAGTATTATTTCAATTCAATTTCAACCGTAATTTTGTAAATAAAAAAAAGGAAATAATATAGACTAAGTTACAATTTGTCAAAATTTGATATTTATGAAAACTCGTATACATGTTATTCTAGTCATGATTCCAAAGCGTAAAATTGGTGCAATAATAAAATTTCAAATTAACGAAATTAATTTAAATCTTGTATTCATTATTTGTTATCAGATGTTCAAGGAATGTATTTCGCGACGATATTTAAAATCATTCCATAAATTCAAAACTTTAATTTTATATTTAATTTCAAATTGCATATTTTTACCAATTGATGTGGTGATACATTCCCATAGCCAGTACACACCATATACTTATATCGTGCGTCTCGGTTTGGAAAGTATAGCCACACCAAAGACTAAGATGCAAATTCTATTTTAAAATATATTATGTGAATTTATTTCAATTAGCTTATCAGTCCTTCAAAACATGTATAAATTCTCAAAAACTTGTAATTATTTATTGTCGTAAATTTTAAAGATTCCAAATACTGTAATTCAAAAATTGTTTCTAGTCACCTTTCATTGTAATAAAATTGTAATTTATGAATTCTCGTATTTCTAATTTAAAAACCACCCTTTAGTAGTCAGAAAGGAATTTCAGGTTATTTGGGGATCTTGTGGTTTTGGGAAAACGATCTGCGACCATAATCTTCCACTGCCACACACTCTCGTCTCCGTAAGACCTGGAGAAATGCTCTGCTGATCGAAACCCCAACCAAACCCGAAAAGTAGCACCCAAATTTAAACCCGAAAACAATAACCCCCCTATCAACCAACAAATAATCAATAAATATAATTAATAATTAATAAATAATAATAATATTTAAATTTTTAATTTTTTAATTTTTTAATTTAAATTTTTGCTACAGGCCAAATTCAATCTAGTTCCTCATTTCTTCCCATGAAAATTTTGTCCGGGTTATTTTTCGATAAAGTTAATATTAACTGAGGTTTTCAACTGTTTCGTAACTTTATGAACGCTCTGTATACATATTTATGTGTTCCCACAATAACTCTCAAACGAAACGTTTAATGCACATGAAATTTGGTGTGTGAATTGATCTGGTTTGGCTCGGCTAAATTCGTTAGCCAGACACGTCGGATGCCCAGAAGTAGGTTTTCTAGCCATTTTTTATCATTCGATCCTCTCATAAAACAGTTCGATTTTTACATCGTTGAAATGACGAAAAAAACTTATGAAGAAAATGTTCTTATAATTTTCTTTTTATGTTAAGTAGTTTTTATGTTAAGTAGAGAAAATCGTAATTTTCACTTTTGCCTCACTTTGCTCTCTTTGCCAGTGTAAGAAAAAATTTATATTACTGTCTCAGTTCCTTATAAAATATAGAAAATTTTCATTTTTTTTTTTTTTTTGCGTAAAACAAATAGTAGTTATTCAAAATCTATGTATCATAATAGCATATCTCTGTCTAATTTTAGCGAATTTCGAAAACTCGAAATTCAGCTATTACAGTAGGTCTCATGACGCAATCTGAGTCCGGGACTATGGCAGAAATCTGTTTTGAGGTCCCTAGAATACGAAAATGATATTCACTAAAATTTATATATATATATATATATATATATATATATATATATATATATATATTTATGTGTTCCCACGATAACTCTCGAACGAGACGTCTAACGCTTATGAAATTTTGTGTGCGGACTGGATTCTGAATTGGCTTGGCTAAGTTCGTTAGCCAGACACGTCGGATGCCCAGAAGTAGGTTTTCTGGCCATTTTTTATCATTCGATCTTATCATAAGACAGTTCGATTTTTACATCGTTGAAAAGGAAAAAAAAATTATGAAGAAAATGTTCTTATAATTTTCTTTCTATGTTAAGTAGTTTTCGAGAAAATCGTAATTTTCACTATTGGCTTATTTTGCTCTCTTTGTCATTGTAATAAGTAATTTATATTTCTATCTCAGTTCTTTATGAAGTATAAAAATATTTCACTTTTTTATTAAAGAATTTTGTGAGAACAAGTGAAGTATATTCACATATATGTGTTATAACACACACATGTATAGAGTTTTGTTTCTCATTTATTGCATTATAATTAGCATGGTTCTATCCCATGTTAAAAAATGTAAATTAAACAGATATTCTAAGCTAATGTAATGAAGAATTTTTTTTTTTCATTGAATTTTTAAGTAAACAAGAAATTGAAGATTATGTTGTGATATAATATTATTAAATATATGAAACAAAACAAAATATGTATAATGTACATATGTATGCACGGAAAAATATTTTGAATCGATTTTGAAAATTTTTTCACTAATAATTAATAATGTTAAAAAATTAAACCATTTCAAATGGATTTAAGGTATTTTATGTGAGGTCAAAGTTTTCGGGACCTAAAAAGGTCAGAAATTAATTAACCAATCGATTTTAAAAATTTTTTCACAGTTAGTAAGTTAAAGTATTTGAATTAATTAATTAAATGATGTCCGCAAGAAGCTTACGGACTGCCATAAGTTATATGAGATCCTTAGAACCCTTTTCTTACTGTTAGAGTACTAGACTTGTATGAGTTTCGCCAGGATTTACTGATCCCATAATTGTAAAAAATAAACTAAACGACCAATTTTAAAAAAATCTTCACTCTTACAGAGCTAAACTATTTTAGATAGATTTAGAATACATTATGTAAGGTCCGCCAGGGTCCACAGGACCCAAAAGTGTCAAAAATAAACTAACTGACCGATTTTGAAAATTTTTTCACTGTTACAGAGCTAAACTATTTTAGATAAATATCGATTACGTTATGTAAGGTCCGCCTGGGTCCATAGGACCCAAAAGTGTCAAAAATAAACTGCCTGATCGATTTTGAAAATTTTTTCACTGTTACAGAGCTAAACTGTTTTAGATAAATATAGATTCCGTTATGTAAGGTCTGCCAGGGTCCATAGGATCCAGAAGTGTCAAAAATAAACTAACTGACCGATTTTGAAAATTTTGAAAATGTATTATAATATCATATCTCTGGCTCATTTTTTTAAATTAAAATTAAGTCGATATTTTAAGCATATGTAAGGGAGATTTCTTTTTTTTTATTGCATTTTAAATGAACAAGATAATGAAGGTAGTGTCATGATATAATATTATTAAATATTATAGAAAGATAACATAATAATTATGTTTGTATGCGAGGAAAAAAAATTAAACAACTGGACCGATTTTGAAAATTTTTTCACTATTAATCATTTATGTTAGAAAACTAAACAATTTTAAATGGACTTAAGGTATCTTATATTAGATCCGTTAGGCTATTGGGGACCTAAAAATGCCAAAAATTAACTACTTAACTGATTTTGAAAATTTTTTCACTCTTCGCAAGCTGAATTATTTTAAATGGATACAGGTCTTAGATGAGATCCACCAGTGCCCAATATTTGGAAATTCGCTATGTTATGCAGATGCTGCAACAGGGGTATTATTGTTTATTTATTTGTGGTTTATTCAAAAGGAGCTGCTTGCCTACTTACAAGTAATACTACCCAATTGATATTCACCGATTTGAATGAAACAACATACTTATTAAGCAGCAAGCGGAGCTGGAAACAGTTATGGCTAATAATTTCTGAAGTATTATACATTATACATTTTAGTTAGGTTTCTTCAAACAACAATAAACGAAATATTTAAATTTAAATATTTAATATATATATATATATATATATATATATATATATATATATATATATATATATATATATATATATATATATATATATATATATATATATATATATGTATGTATATATATAATTAATTTTAGGGAATATCATTTTCGTATTCTAGGGACTCCAAAACATATTTCTGTCATAGTCTCGGCCTCAGGTTGCGTTACCATAACAGCCGTAATAGCGTATTTCCAGTTTTGGAAATTCGCTAAGAATCACATAATTTCTTCCAGCCGGATTTTGTATCGCTCCATCTAAGCAATTATATTTCCCTAAATTAAAATTTAAATATTTCGTTTATTTATGTTTGAAGAAACCTAACTAAAATGTATAATGCACAGTTTTCTTGTATATCCGAATAATATTATATATTTCTGGATTTTGTTTTTATCATAAATAATTTTATTTAAGGTACAAAGTATTTTGATTCCGAGACTACTAAAGTAACGGAAGCATTGTAATTACAACTTTTGAAATATGAAAATTGTTTCTCAAAAATACGCATTTTATGTGTTAACGCTTCTTGAACAATTTTGATTTCGCGTCTGTCTGTCGATCCATCTATCTACCTCACCAAGTAGCATATCTTCGGAACTATTTGATCGTTTTTGGTAAAATTTTTAGAAATTCAGCGGTTTGGTTCCTCGATGATCCCCTACAAATTTCACCACAATCGAAATAATGGTACTCACGGTGCTATAGTGAAATCACATTAAATAGCGATATCTTACTTACTACAAGTCACATTTCGCTCAAATTTTGAGAATATTCGGAAAGTAGACTATATACCTATATATTTCAATTATAAATTTCAGCCCTATAAATTTCAATTATAAAGGACCCTTCGGGGTAAAGAGGGGTAAAAGTGCCTAAATGGGAAATTAAGAAACTAATAGTAGCATTAAGTGCGCTGTATGATAGTAAGTCTTATGTATCAATATTAGGGCTTTAAACGTAATCGTCTTCGGATTAAACTACTTTAAGTGAAATTCGAATATTTCCAAGTTTTCCCTCAATGCGTGCCCGGATCTTTTTCAAAATCGACTTACATGTAGAACAGAGGGAGGGTTAATTTTTGGTGTACATTGATGGTCATTCCAAGGTCACATACAGAAAAAGGATGCAAAAAACTATACTTGATGTGCTGTAAAAATATGAAGACGCCACGGAACAAGAATGAGATCATGATTTTCTAGCAGACTGTGGTAAAATTAGTATAGAAACCGATTTTCGTAAAATTCGAGATAGTCCAAGACACTCATTAAAAACAATATTTTTTTGAATTGTCCGAGTTGGCATTTTCTTACATTCTTTTTAGTATGTTTGTTAGCGTATTGAGACGTCAGCTCAGTATCCTATTTTTCCTGAAGCGAACCCATATCCGATATCTTTAGTATTCCACCAGATTCAAAGGCGTCATTGTTTAACCTGACTGGCCATAAAAAGGTACGCCTAACGTGTGATATTTAGTATTTATGCAATTACTCATCTAAAAACCATTAAATAATAAAAATCAACACGAATTTAATTAATATTATAAAATAAAAAATAAAAAAATTGACAACAAATTAAAGGGTAGCTTAAGTCTTGAATAAAATCTGAAGGAAGAAAAGTTAAAAAAATAGACAATTAAATTGTATTACAGATATTATTATTCCTACTAAACGCAGTAATAAATAACAGATTATGTCAAACATTTCTCTTAACGAAAAATAAAAAAAATAATTACTTACCCAGGAGTAAGAACTGGTTAGATTTCGTACCAACCGAACCGAACCGGGAATACTAATCGTCGTCGCTTTCTTCGTAAACAATTGGCGATACATGTAAATTCATCTACAGTTCATGTTTTCGCTACCAACCAATTTATTATTGGAAAGAGAACAGTTTGTTGTTGCTCTCACATAGGTGCCATTATTTGTGTTGTTGGGAAAAAATGTTTGAAAATTTTTTGTTATGCCCGGGCGCCCGTCACTTCTCTCGCCGACCCTCGGCCTGCAGCATTTCTTAGTAAGCTGTACATGAATTTACATGTATCGCCAAATGTTCACGAAGAAAGCGACGGCGATTTGTATTCCCAGTAATGGGATTGGTAATAAATCAGACTCCCATTCTTCCTCCTGGACAACTAATTATTTTTTTATCTTTTGTTAAAAAATATGTTTGACATAATCTTTTATTTATTATTGCGTTCAATAGAAATAGATTAATCTCTGTATAATACAATTTAATTGTTTTTTAACCTTTCGTCCAGGTTTTATTCAAGACTTGAGGTACACTTTAATATGTTGTCAATTATTTTATTTTTCATTCTATAATAATAATTAAATTCGTTGATTTTTATTATTTAATGGTTTTTAGATGATTAATTGCATAAATACTGAATATCACACGTTAGGTGTACTTTTTTATGATCAATCAAGTTAACCAATGACGCCTTTGAATCTGGTGGAATACTAAAGACAACGGGTATGGATTCACTTCAGGAAAAATAGGATACTGAGCTGACGTCTCAATACGCTCATAAACATAATAAAAAGAATTTAAGAAAATGCAAACTCGGGCAATCCAAAAAATATTGTTTAAAATGAGTGTCTTGGACTATCTCGAATTTTACAAAAATCGGTTTCTATACTAATTTTACCACGTTCTGTTAGGAAATCATGGTCTCATTCGTGTTCCGCGGCGTCTTCGTATTTTTACAGCACATTAAGTACAGTTTTTTGCTTCCTTTTTCTGTACATGACCTTAGAATGACCTTCAATATACACCAAAAATTAGCACTCCCTCTGTTCTATATGCAAGTCGATTTTGAGAAAGATCCGAGTACGCATTGAGGAGAAACTTGGAAATATTCGAATTTCACTTAAAGTGGTTTTAGCCGAAGATAATTATGTTTAAAACCCTAATATTGGTACATTAAGACTTAGTATCACATAGCGCACTTAATACTACTATTAGTTTTTTAATTTACCATTTAGGCACTTTTACCCCTCTTTACCCCGAAGGGTCCCTTCAATACAATTATACTAATAATGTTAAGACAGTTACTGTGCATGTGCGAACGTAATAGTATTTTTTGCACGATCGTGTATTTTTATGCATTTATCGATGCTGTTGACAATGCTCGTTACATTTCCCGAAGGTTTGATTATATCCATGGAAACCAAAAAATAACAATGCGGTAAGTAAAACGGAGTGCGGTAAGTGAAATTAGCTCATAAATGAGTGTAATTATTTATTTATATTGAAATTAAAAGTACAATTTGAACAATTATGACAGTTAATCGATTAATATGAAAATTTTCACTAGTTTTCACATTATTATTATTGTTGTTGCCATTAGTCTCCATATTATATTGACATTTCAAAAGGTTATTCAATCGTTAAAATTTTCTATCGTTTTCATAATCTTCCTTTCATTTTACGAGAATAAATTTGCAACCAAAATAAAAATGCTTCATCAGTTTCATTATTCTCACTAATGTTATAGTTTAACAAACTATTTTCTTCAATTTTCTAGACAGAAAATTCAAAAAAATATTCACGCCAATTAAATTAATATGGACACTTAATTTTTTATTTACTAGTTGTCAATTGTCACTACAAAGATTCTTATTAGCCATAAATATTTTTAATATTTATTCATGCTATTCTATGTCATAACATAGAAATATAAATTTCACCTACATTATCCGAATTTTATTTTTTATTTAATATATTTTTATTCTTTAATTATTTTAAATCGATCATGCAAAAAATATTATATAATACACGATGCGTTAAGTGCCTTTACTGATCTCGAAAATTTCAAAAATTGGACCCTGCGGGTCTCGTTTTCGCAACATTTTCTCGATCAGTAAAAGCAACTTACCGTACTTATATTGTAAAATACTATTTATTACAATATAAGTTCGGTAAGTTGCTTTTACTGATCGAGAAAATGTTATGAAAACGAGACCCGCAGGTTCGTGTTTTTGCAATTTTCGAGATCAGTAAAGGTACTTAACGCATCGTGTATTATATAATATTTTTTGCACGATCGATCTAAAATAATTAAAGAATAAAAATATATTAAATAAAAAATAAAATTCGAATAATATAGGTGAAATTTATATTTCTATGTTATGACATAAAATGCCATGAATAAATATTATAAATATTTGTAGCAACTATAATACAAATATTTGTAGTAACAATTGACAACTATATTTGTAAATAAAAAATTAAGTGTCAATATTAAATTGTCGTGTAGATTCTTTTGGATTTTCTGTTAAAAAAATTGAGGAAAATAGTTTGTTAAACTATAATATTAGTGAGAATAATGAAATTGATGAAGCATTTTATTAGTGGCTGAAAATTTATTCTCGTAAAACTAAGGGAAGATTATGAAAATCACAGAAAATATTAATGATTGAACAACCTTTTGAAATGTCAGTAAAATATGAAGACTAATGGCAACAATAATAATAATAATGTGCAAACTAGTGAAAATTTTCATTTTAATCGATTAATTTTCCTAATTGTTCAAATTGTACTTTTAATTTCAATGTAAATAAATAATTACATTTTTGAGCTAGTTTCACTTACTGATGCACTCCTATTCACTTACCGGGCACCTATTTTACTTACCGCATTGTTATTTTTTGATTTCTATGGATATAAATAAACGTTCGGGAAATGTAACTTACCAGCACTGTCAACAGCATCGATAAGTACATGAAAATACACGATCATGCGAAAAATTTATTAACGTAGGCTGCATGGAATAAACTCCTTGTTTTTCTTGTTACTATATGAAATCAAAAATTTTTATCTTTCGTAATTAATTCATAAAAGAAAATATTTCCATTGCACTAGAGTTATATATTGAAGCATAGGGAACACCAACATGAGATATCAAAAGTGTTAATGATATTAAAATAGTAGGATACATTTTCTTCATTTGGTTTTTTTATTTTAACTTTCCGTAATATTTTATTTTCCTCGTACGTCACACTGATCATAGTCAAATTCCCTTGTTCAAATTCCTCAAACAAAACCTCGTTTAAAACATATAAAAACGAACACGAATAACTCGTATCGTTCATTACATATTTACATGTATTAACAAGATTCAAATGTTAAAACATCGTAATTGTCAAGTGTATTTCTATATTCATGATTCATTGTAATAAAATTACATTTTTAGTCGAATTTTCTCCGAAAAATTAGACTTATACAGTCTATACGAGCTGCGAGAGGCGAGAGTAGGGGCGCTATCCGTTTTCGGACCCGTAGAACACGAATATGTAGAAAAAAAAATGTCTGATATATATATATATATATATATATATATATATATATATATATATATATATATATATATATATATATATATATATATATATATATATATTCCCGCCACCTTGTAATTTGTGTAGGGCCCCCCTATGGAAGTTAAGAGATGAAATTTGGTAAATGGGGCTCATTTTCGAGGCACCTCATACTATCAAAGTGGGGTCAAATTTTAAGCAAATTTTTTTTCTGACCCGACCTTTAAGGGAGTGGTGGGGGGCGGAAAAGCAATAAAACTTTTCCAAACCGGTTTTAAATAATGTTTCGGTCAATTATCTACAACATATCCAAAATTCAGCTTCCTAGGACGATTTGGTGGTAGTAGAGGGGGGGAAAAACGATTTTCGCTGGATCTAACAGGCCCCCAGCCCCCCAGAATTAACGTAGAGGGTTGAAATTTGGTGTGTTGATAAAGTTCGTACCTAGTTTCTACTTTTTGGAGGTTTTAATATTTTACCCCCACCCCCCTCATTTTTAAGCTACAATGTCATGCATTTTCGACGTTTTCGAAGTTTGTACCACTCGCACAGGTCACCTAAATAAACCTAGAGGGCCGAAATTTTGTATTCGGATTGAGTTAGTATCAAGGGGGTGCCTTTTGGGGGTCTCGACTTTTAACCCCTACCCCCACCATTTTTATACCCAAAAGAACATGATTTTTCTTGTTTTTTAACAGTTTCGTTCGGGTCATAATCTCCCCAAATAAACCTAGAGGGCTGAAATTTTGTGTACAGGTTAAGCTAATAGCCAGACACTGTTTTTTGGAGGTTTCAACTTTTAACCCTTACCCCCACGATTTTTACGCCAATATTTCCTTAATTTTTTTGCTTGTTTTCTAACACATCTAGAGACACTCTAAGGAAACCTAGAGGGCTGCAATTTTGTACGTGTATTCAGTTAGTATCCAGCTAGTATCTTTTAGGGAGTCCACATTACTTTTCCCCCCAATTCTTCCATTTTTACATCGGAATTGAATGCTATTGTTAAATGTGTTTTAAATGCATTACTTTTATTCTAAATACAAGTAGGCGAATAGTAATTTTAAAAAATTTAAAAAAAAGTGAATACAATTTTTTAACAAACGAAATACATACATATTAAGTAATTTGAAAATGTTATTAAAGTCACTGTTTATTTATAAATTAGGAATTTTGGATTTTTATTATTTATAAAATAGAAATTTTGGATTTTTTTGGAAAGAAAAAATATCTTCATAAAAGCCTTCCAGTTTACTATTTAAGTTCCTTTTTTAATATTTAAAAATAAAACACAAAGGCAATTGGCGGATAAGCATGGATAGAAATGCCCTCGTACGAATTGTGTTGGCTTTTTCCCTGTTAACTGCTATCGGCACAAAATTGAAATTTACTGAGATTCAGCCCTTAAAAACTTAAAACCTTTTTTTAAAGCCCCGATCAACCGGACACTCATCATCAGTTTTGAAACCACCAAAATGACAAATCGCTTGTGGACTTTCAATTATATTTCGCTTGTAGACACTCAATACCGAAGATGAAAGGAAAAATTCGACTTCCGTGATGGGGCTCCGCTGCTCACGGCGTTTTTTTTTTATAAAACTTAAAATATTTTTTGTTAACTCCACTCAATCGTGATTATTAATTCTAATACCTTTAAATATTATGCAAAGTAGGTAATGGTAATGTTAGGTCAGTTACATTAAGTGTATCATTTTACCTTTTAAATTCATGACAAACTAAGAACTGAACCAACTCCCCTTTATGGCGTCCGATCAATGTTATTTTACAATTAAGCTTAAACAATTGGATAGCTGTTCTTAAAATTTTTGGGACTGAATATTCGGGACGAATCAATTTAACATCCCTTTATAATTATTATTTAAGTAAATAATTGATAATATTAAAAAAAATCTTCCAAAACAAATTTTAATCGACAGAGTAAGGCACGCCACTACCTCATGTACACTTTTATAATTTAAATTTTAAAACTTTGTATTTATAAAACTTCGTTTAGTTTAAACATTATTTAAACTGAAGACTTATTTCAATAAATTCTTCAAAAACAAGCATCTCTCTGATTGTCGTTTCCGTGTCACATCGTAATTAAAAAAAAAAAAAAAAAAATTAAATAAAATCACCGAGCAACCTACGTCGTCCCTCTATGGCATCCCTTTATAAGAGAAAGATTTGGAAAATTTAGTGTTCACATAATTCACCCTCTGCTTGTTTTAACAGGTTCCCTGTCCCGTGAATCATACATGATTCACGGGACATTTTTTGTACCCATTTGCACACGTTCATGAATCAGATATGATCAGATTCAGAGACAATTTTGCTACCAATTTTTTAATGGACGTGAACCTTTAAAGATACAAACAGAATGTTAATTGAGAAAAATAACGTGGGACGTACTTGATTGATTGGGGACAGGGAACATATTAAAATTATTCTTGTTTCAGATACGGCGTTAATACACAGGGCCGGCAAAAGACAGGCCAGGTAAGGGAATTGCCCGGGGGCCGGGACTAAACAGAAAGTTCAGTACCTTTATTAGAGCTCCGGACAAAATAGAAAAGCTTTTTTTTGCTCACCAACTATATTTTTGGAGAACAACTTTTTGAAATTTTACTGTCTCAATGCCCCGCCATTTTTCTCACCGGCCCTGTTAATACGTTATACAATGTTAATAAATTGTTATCAATTTTATTTCAATATTCAATTCTATATTCAATATAACAAATATCTCTTTCTTTCTGTAGACTAAACGTGGGTAAAATGACGCTTGCATAAATCTATTAAAAATTTTTTTACCATTTGTCTCCGAATCAAGTGCAACAGAACAGTTAATGCAACAATATTAGTCAGTCGTACATTCCATAGCTAATATATATATATATATATATATATATATATATATATATATATATATATATATATATATATATGTATATATATATATAAATATATACATATATATATATATATATATATATATATATATATATATATATATATATATATATATATATATATATGTATATATATGTATATATATTTATGTATATATATATATATATATACATATATATATATATATATATATATATATATATATATATATATATATATATGTATATATATATATATGTATATATATATATGTATATATATATATATACAAGGTGGTCCAGAATTATGTACCGTAATTGCTAGAGCTGGTAGTACGTTCAAAAATAATGGTACCTGTTCATGTACACTTTTTTTCAAAACTCAATAATAAGGGACATAACAACTCTGTAAAGGGGTGAAACGAAAACCATTATTTCTTAAATATTTTCCAAACGCTTTTGAATAACGGATTGATATTTTAGGGGTACTTATTTTGCGTTAGATGGATTAAATTTATGTCAACACTTATTCCACCACTCATGACTAAGGGGTGGTTTTGGGTGGTAGGTGTGAGTTATCACGTCTTTTCTTTTTTAACTTGCAATTATTTAAACAAAATCCTTGATAATATGATTCCTCAGACAATTTCACGCCAAAAAGCTATACTTGTTACATTTCGATAAATGTTACCGTTTTCGAGTAATTTAAAGTAGAAATATCTATTTCCAAATTATCCCCTAAACATAAGTGATGGAATAATTGATACCATAAATTTAATTATCTTAATGTTCATACGCACCCTTAGATTATGAATCGAGTAATCAAAAGCGCCCAAAATTGTTTTTAAAAGAAGAAGTTAGTTTCGTTCCACCCCTCTACATTTTACCCCTCTGCTTTATCTCCCTTATTATTGAGTTTTGGAAAAAAGTGTAGATGAAAAGGTACCATTATTTTTGAACATACTATCAGCTCCAGCAATTACGGTACATAATTCTGGACCACCCTGTATATATATGTATATATATATATATATATATATATGTATATATATATATATGTATATATATATGTATATGTATACCCAAAATCGCTCATCTAAATCGGACAAATTACAAGTAGGTACATAAATACATTTTGTAAACTAAAATTTCAATTGCCTTTTTAAAAATGTTTCAATCATAATTTTTGAAATCGATTTAGATAATTCAAATTTTGATGGATAGTGCTATCCGAATACTATTAAACAGTGAAAGAATATCAATCGAGAATAAACTCTACTTTTTACAGCCAAATTTTACACGAAAAATTGTCATAATACGTATAATTTAACCAATTTAAGGATTGTGTAGGTAAATGAAGGAAATTCATTCTGAATCATGGTTTAAATTGTGATTTAAGTCAGTTCAGATATTTTTAATATTCTTATTCTTAACTCAGCTCTAATTCATACTGATGTTGGTGAATCATATCGTATAGTAATATTAAATTTGTGTAAAAGTAATGAAAAAGAATTAGAACATTATTATTATAATAAAATTTGATATCACAATTTTAGTTGTTATTTTATACCTATTGGTGCAAATTTGAAATTTTTTATATCGTTGAATAGCTCTCGGAAAGAACAATAATAGCCATTTTTTGCTTTTTTATTTATCTCTACACAATAAAAAAATTTGTGTTCTACATAAAAAAAAACGCCGTGAGCAGCGGAGCCCCACCACGGAAGTCGAACTTTTCCTTTCATCTTCGGTATTGAGTGTCTACAAGCGAAATGTAATTGAAAGTCCACAAGCGATTTGTCATTTTGGTGGTTTCAAAACTGATGATGAGTGGCCGGTTGATCGGGGCTTTAAAAAAAGGTTTTAAGTTTTTAAGGGCTGAATCTCAGTAAATTTCAATTTTGTGCCTATAGCAGTTAACAGGGAAAAAGCCAACACAATTCGTACGAGGGCATTCCTACCCAAGCTTATCCGCCAATTGCCTTGGTGTTTTAATTTTAAATATTAAAAAAGGAACTTAAATAGTAAACTGGAAGGCTTTTATGAAGATATTTTTTCTTTCCAAAAAAATCCAAAATTTCTATTTTATAAATAATAAAATTAAAGTAAAAAAAATGTTTTTTTAAGAAAAAGCTTTTATTTAAAAATGAGCTAAAAAAAATAAAATAATTTTTGAGTGAAGTTTGAAGCAATATGCAACATAATTTATAAAAGCTTGAGGCGTTATCATTAGTTATTTCTGTTTTGGATGTTTTGGATATACGTATAAGTGTAGCTATTTTACTTTTCAGTAGTTACCAAACTTAATTAAACGTCTCAAGCTTTTATAAATTATGTTGCATATTGCTTCAAACTTCACTCAAAAATTATTTTATTTTTTTTTTAGCTCATTTTTAAATAAAAGCCTTTTCTTAAAAAAACATTTTTTTACTTTATTTTCTACTTTTTAGTCTGATCACAATTAATTTAAAAAAAGAACTAAAGAAGTAATTTTTTTACCTATATTTTAATCGGTTAATTTACCCTAATGAGACATAACTATGGAAACAAAAAATTGCAATGTAAAATCAACGGACAATATTTGACAATTCGAAATGTCAAAAAGTTGCACAGGACTAAAAATCAACAATTTTGGTTTTGGGGCGAATTAGGACAAAACTAATTATACAATATTGCATTGTCATCAAAGTTAGACACGTATGCAAAATTTGAAAACTCTAGCTCAATTAGAACCTGCCTTAATTTCAAGATTTGATCTAAACCAGCATACTAACATAGCAAGTTAAATAAAAGCTTTTATAAAATCCAAAATTCCTAATTTACAAATAAACAGTGACTTTAATAACATTTTTAATAAAAAAAAAATATGTGTTTCGTTATAAAAAAAAAAGGTAAGTTCACTTTTTATTAAATTTTTTAAAATTACTATTCGCCTACTTGTATTTACAAAAAAAAATTATGTATTTAAAACACATTTAACAATAACATTCAATTCCGATGTAAAAATTGTCGAAGTGGGGGGAAAAGTAATGTGGACTCCCTAAAAGGTACTAGCTGGATACTAACTGAATACATGTACAAAATTTCAGCCCTCTAGGTTTCTCTAGACGTGTTAGAAAACAAGCAAAAAAATTAAGGAAATATTGGCGTAATAATCGTGGGGGTAAGGGTTAAAAGTTGAAACCTCCAAAAAACAGTGTCCGGCTATTAGCTCAACGTGTACACAAAATTTCAGCCCTCTAGGTTTAATTGGGGAGATTTTGACCCGAACGAAACTGTTAAAAAACAAGAAAAATCATCTTCTTTTGGGTATAAAAATGGTGGCGGTACGGGTTAAAAGTCGAGACCCCCAAAAGGCACCCCCTTGATACTAACTCAATCTGAATACAATATTTCAGCCCTCTAGGTTTATTCGGGTGATCTGTGCGAGTGGTACAAACTTCGAAAACGTCAAAAAAGCATGAAATTGTAGCTTAAAAATGAGGGGGGTGGGGGTAAAATATTAAAACCTTGAAAAAGAACAACCTAGGCATAAACTCTATCAACGCACCAAATTTCAACCCTCTATGTTAATTCTGGAGGGCTGGGGGCGTGTTAGATCAAGCGAAAATCGTTTTTTTCCACCCTACTCCCTCCAAATCATCCTAGGAAACTGAATTTTAGATATGTTGTAGATAATTGACCGAAACATTATTTACAACCGGTTTGGAAAATTTTTATTGCTTTTCCGCCCCCCATCACCCCCTTAAAGGTTGGGTCGGATCCAAAATTTGCCCAAAATTTGAGCCCACTTTGATAGTATTGTTGTGCATCGGAATGAACCCCATTTACCAAATTTGAGCTCTTAACTTCCATAGGGGGGCCCTACACATATTAAAAGGTAGCGGGAAAATATATATACAGTGTAAACTCCATATAACGAAATTGAAGGGACCGGGTATTTTATTACGTTATAAAGAGCTTTCGTTATATGGAGAGTAAAAGAAAACAATATAATTTTACGAATTTAGTAAGTGGTTTTAATTTGGACTGAATTAAACGACACTTTTTCGTGTCAATACATAAACTCTTTTTTTACTCGCCATGTTTACAGATAAAAAGTTTGAAAGCAACTAAGAATATTTTGTTTTTTCTGTTGATTAGGTGCGCGACAACTAAGATCATATGCACCATTGTTATGGTAATACTATTGAAGTTATGCCGCTGCTACACGATGCTACGAACACCTTCCAACATTCGACGTTGGATGGTTCATAGCATCGTGTAGCCGTTGTTCGAACCTACGAGTGTCCAATGTCGAGCGTCAAACATTCGCATTTGGTCGTGTCCCGTTCGATGTCGGTATTCTTGCACCGAGTCAAAGGGATGCTTCGAACGTTTGACGGTCAATGTTGGTTGCGTTCGTTGGTTGCGCACGACTCGTTCATGTGAAGAGAGACAACATCAGTGTATAACATAAGAGATAACATCGGACAGATGACATCGTCGTCCACTGAGTACCAACACATCATCATTCGTATTGGATCAAACATTCGACTCACCGTGTAGCAGATACATTCGTCGCACCAACTATCGAACTTAATTGCCTCAAACGTTCGATCGAACGTTGGAAGGAACGTTCGTAGCATCGTGTAGAACCCGCTTTAGATGTAGGAATGGCTATTGATATATCGCGCCTTTTCTGTCTCAAACTCGTATATCAAAAATCACAGTTTTCAGGAAACACAAAAAACATATTAAATACTGTATTTTCATCACTATGAATTTAAGATTTATGTATGTTACACTTTTTGATGTTTGCTACCTATGTAGACATGAAGCAGACATTTAAATGTTTTAAATTACAAGCTATGGATGTTTTTAGTAAATACGAGTTTGCTGCCCACTTTTTTTTTCAATATACGAGTTTGTGAAATAAATCGATTTTTTTTTTTGCATATTCCGATAGTATAACAAGTAAATTAAATTTTAAACGCGTTTTTCTCGAAACTACATTTTTTCTGATAGTTTCTGACAAAAC
This sequence comes from Brachynemurus nebulosus, assembly GCA_035578155.1. Lineage (NCBI taxonomy): Eukaryota > Metazoa > Arthropoda > Insecta > Neuroptera > Myrmeleontidae > Brachynemurus > Brachynemurus nebulosus. Next base: position 4,714,743 of record JAPWDM010000024.1, read on the forward strand.
CTGGTATATGGTATACGAGTTTGTGTAAAATTATTTTTTGAAATAAGTAACATTTTTATCAGCATACCCTCGTACTTAACGAAGATACAACTATCTGACACTAGAGTTCGCAGGTGCTGTACACAACAAATCCAATGGTACGTAGTGGTCGGTGCAAATTTAAGGGGAAGTACGTACAATCGGACGATCAGGAGCGTCGGTAAACTTTTATTTGAGGGGTTGGTAAATATTATTTATTATAATATAAGCAAGTACATATTATATATAAATAAGTACAGTACGCGTCAAAAAGTGATCGAACACTCCAAACCAGGGAGTGCCCACACTTTTGACGCCGCACTGTACTTAATGTTGTGGTACACTGCCGTGTCAAAAGTGTGGGCCCCCCGGTTAAGGTGCCCGATCACTTTTTGAAGCGTACTGTACTTATTTGACTCCAACACGCGCGCTCTTAAATAAGTACAGTACGCTTCAAAAAGTGATCGAACACCTTAACCCCGAGGGGGGGAGTGCCCACACTTTTGACACGGCAGTTTACCACAACATTAAGTACAGTGCGGTGTCAAAAGTGTTGGCACCCTCCCCTCTGAGTGAGAGTGTTCGATCACTTTTTGACGCGTACTGTACTTATTTATATATAATATGTACTTGTTTATATAATAAATAATATTTACCAACCCCTCAAATAAAAATTTACCGACGCTCCTGATATTCCGATTTTACGTACTTCCCCTTAAATTTGCACCGACCACTACGTACCATTGGATTTGTGGTGTACAGCACCTGCGAACTCTAGTGTCAGATAGTTGTATCTTGGTCAAGTACGAGGGTATGCTGATAAAAATATTACTTATTTTAAAAAATAATTTTACACAAACTCGTATACCATATACTAGGTTTTGTCAGAAAACTAAATTTAGTTCATGTGGTACAAGTTTGTATTAAATTGAATAATTATTTTTCCATTAATTATTTTGCAATATTTCTTAGTGCATCATATGGGGAAGTGCATTATGTACATGTATGACTTTCTAACTCAAAACCGTCAAAAAACCTTATACGAGTTTGAGACAGAAAAGGCGCGATATGAGAGGTTTGGTAATGAAGATGACGTATCTCCCCCGGTTGGTTTCGAACTCTCGATCTACCAGACAAGAAGCGGAGTTCCTAACCACTAGACCAACTCAGGGTCAACTAAGAATATGATAACGTAAAGACAGCAATAAGACAATGGTACGGAAGTACAGTAGGTAAAAACACGTGCTAGGTAATTACAACAAACAAATAAACAGATTTCTAAGAATCCCTTTGTGCGTACGAAATATTTACGACTCTGTATCACTATTGAGTTTGAAGGTCAGTGAAATAAAATTTTATTGGGGTTCAAATAATGAAATTTTTCGCTATTGAGAGTGGCTGTTACGTTATAAAGAGTGTTTCAATATATGGATGATAATGTAAACCAAACAAATCTTAGCAATTTCTACGTTTTAAGGAGTTTTTTGTTAAATAGAAGTTCGCTATATAGAGTTTACACTATATATATATATATATATATATATATATATATATATATATATATATATATATATATATATATTTATATCAGACATTTTTTTTCTACATATTCGTGTTTTACGGGTCCGAAAACGGATAGCGCCCCTACTCTCGCCTCTCGCCGTTCTTGTCCTATAGATATAATATAATAGACTGTATATACAATATAATATAATAGACTGTATAAGTCTAAGACTATAGATATAATATAATAGACTGTATAAGTCTAATTTTTCAAGGAAAAATTCGACTAAAAAAGCTAGTGGAGAAAATTTTTGTGTTAAATAAGTAAGACAACCCTGAGTTAATGTAACATTTCGTGTTTGTGTTAAATGAAAATATTAACACAAATTTCGATTTAACAGAATAAAAATCTTTTGAACAACAAAGAAGTAATACAATATTTGTGTAGAGGAAAAGAATATTATTGGTACGTAAGGTACATTAGAATATATATCTACCAAAATATATATAATAAATAAGATGAGCTGCCATTCTTTTGTTACGAACATGACATTTTCTAGCACTTTACACTCCTTCTCATAAGGGAAAAAATAGAAGTTATTGTTTTCTTATAAATTTAAATACTAAGCAGATAGACAAATGTGTACACAATATTTGTACTGAATATAAAATATATAACATTATTAGTTTTAATACTAGAGCTAATAAAGTTTGTGTTACGGACGTGACAAAAAAAGTACCTTTTCGTCGCGTCCGTAACATATCTCTAGCATTAAAACTAATAATGTTATGTATTTTATATTTAGTACAAATATTGTGTACACATTTGTCAATCTGCTTAGTATTGAAAATTTATAAGAAAACACTAACTTTTATTTTTCTTTCTTATGAGAAGGTGTGTAAATGTGCGTGAAAATGTCATGTCCGTAACTAAAGAATGGCTGTATATGTATCAGTCTGAATATTTTCAAGTAATTAATTTTACCTGACAGTAGATAACAAGTCGGTAGCGAACTATTCTACGACCCTTTTTCAAGATAAGATTAAAATCTGACCGCGGGAGCGAACTAATATGCACCCTTTTTACTGCAAAGGGTATGTTTCAAAAGAATGGCTGTGAGAGTAGTTCTTATTTTTAGACAAAACCGAAAAATTATTACTTTTGTCAGTTATTGACAAATATAGTTTTATTAAACGTTTAAAAATGAAACAATTTTCTTGCATTTTAAGGTTATTTTGTTACAGATTCAGTTACAAAAAATCATGTAAGCCTACTTTAGATTGTATATTATAATGTTATGATATTACTGATTACCTTAAACTAGGTAAATAATGCGTATATTATCAGTTTTTCATAAAAAAAATTTTAAAATGTGATTATTAAAATTTGTAAGTTTATTTCCCATTAATTTTTTTCAGCGTTTGATAATATTCGAGTAACATTATCCACAAAAATTGAAATATCCAATTCGATTTATAAATTTATTTAAAAATAGCAATCGAAATTTTAATTTATACCTAAAATTCATTAACTACAGGGTTTAGATGAGTGAATTTAAGTACACTACTTACCTATTGAACACACTATTAATTAATGTTATTTTAACCTTTCTTATTGCAACTGATTCGAAGAAAAATGATAAAAATCATTTACACATGAGCCATTTTGCCAACATGTACTTTATTGAAACAACCAGATACCGTAGAACTTAATAACTTTGGATGTGGCAATTTGTCAAAAAGTTATCCAGCTTGTCGAAGAATTTACTTCTGTCCAAATTTAGAATTACTGAGAGATTCTACTCTGCTATCTCAACACTTATCTTCGGTGAAAGGCAGATCCATGTCGTTTACAATTTGTCCCGGATCTAATCGGTGCCGATATTTTTCATGCAAAGAAAATGTACAAAAAGAAAATAAAAAAAGCGTGTTCTTGAAGGAAAGAAGTTTGTGCCTATAACCCCTTAAATATACATTAGAAAAATTATTCGTTTCCTACATTCTACGAAGCTATGTTATGTCAGTCCAACATTCCAAGTTATTTAAATATGTAATTTCTTACTATAAAATATCAATAAATTTAATTTCGTATCCGTACATATTGACATAATATATATTGTATCTATGATATGAATTTTATTACAAGGTATGTTCGTAAACGTACACCAGTTCGACGAAGAGGTAAGAAGTTTCTTTTTTTTTAATAATTCCCCAGATGGAAAATTCAGCTATTGCAGCAACTATCATGATAAAATTTGAGCTTGTGACTATGACAAAACACGATATATATATATATATATATATATATATATATATATATATATATATATATATATATATATATATATATATATACCGAATGGGAAAACTGAGAAGAAATTCGGGGAAATCGGTGAGAGACAGGGTAAAAACACTTATATAAGAAAGACTAGATATTCAAACGATCTGCACTTGGGTACTATTATACAAAAATAAAGAATATAAAACGAAGGTTCTTCTTCTAGGTCCCATTTCCAGACCCCACTCGAACTAGCCTCCCCTTAACCATTGAAAAAACAAATAGCGCATAATTAGGAGATATTTATGAGCTTTCGTATTCCGAGAATTAAAAATTTTGAGCTCAACATACTGTGCAAGAATTTAATATTTTTAGTGGGGGGCGGGGGGTCTGAGTCGAGTTTGACGCAATCCCTTTACAAAGGAACCATTTCGGATGTCATCCCTTTCGAGCTGGCTGCTCCCATCTTTTAGAATCAAGAAGACAAATAGCGCATAATTATAAGCTATTCAGGAGTTTTTTTATATTCCTCGACTTAAAAATTTTGAGCTTGATACACTGGGCAAGAACTTAATATTTTTAGTGGAGGGCTGAGTCGAGTTTGAGTCAGAATAGTTTATTTTTCTTCGCTTTAAATGTAGCGGCATTGTTTTATGTCAAGGAAATGCGGGGTGGTTTTTATAAGGGAGGGGACTGAGTAATTAGAGTGCGCCTATTTTAAAGCATTATTCTTAAACATAATCTACTTTTCATTTTTAAAGCATAGGTAATCTATTTGTTATTTTGTAAGTATCTACTTCTTTCTCAAATTTAATCATTTAAGGGTAGCTTGGCGACTACGGGGATGAGCACAAAAATCGAAATTATACTTATTCAAAAGCTCATAAATAGCTCGTAATTCTACTGCAAAAATGGGTCAGAAATTATTATTTTTAAGCGTTGGGGGGCTGAGTCAAACTCGACTCAGATCTCCAACGCTTAAAAATATTAAATTCTTGCTCAGTGTGTCGAGCTCAGTACGAAAGCTCATAAATAGCTCCTAATTATGCGCTATTTGTTTTTTCAATTCTAAAAGGTGGAGGGGCTAGTTCGAGTGGGGCCATTTCCTGAATAGGTGATTCTCTTTCCATCATGTCATGAGAAGATACCTTTTTAGAGAATGATATTCGGTTATTAATCCTATCAGAATACTAAATTGTGCCCTGCTAAGTATAGTAAGGAGGGTACAGTTAAACTCTTTTAACAAATAGTTTTTTAATGCACAAAAGCAATAGATAGTTTTTCAGAACACAAAACTGTATGCTCTTGGACTTATCTAAACGCTGTAAATATTTTTAAATGGTGAATGCTGAATGACATATCTACATTAAACAATTAATACTATACAGTTCACGCACTAAACTTCGTATTTTCCATTTCGAAAGTATTTTTCCGAAAATTATATATACTTTTTTACGGCGGAAATTTTGTATCTCATTAATAATATTTAAATCTTAGTCGGTTCTTTGATCAATATCTATATCCATCTTTTTTTCAAACGTTTTATTTCTGAAACACATATTTGTTTAATAACTTTTTTTAATGCAAAATTATTACGAATGTATTTAATTTTATAATAGTTAAAATGCAGCTGTTAAATTAAAATAGATTTAAAATTGACAAAACCCTATTTTAAAATTAAAGTAGACATTAACTCTTAATACCGACTGTAAGTAGTTTATGAATAACAGAAAGCTAACTTTAAAATAAAGTCAACCCTAAGTTGATTTTAATTCCTTTTTGAATAGGGCTCAATTTTTTATCGTGACCAAATGAAATATTAATTTCATTAAATTTCAAAATAACTACAAAATATTAATTAAAAATAATAAATAACTGTAATTAATAAATAATAAGAATAAAAAATTTAAAAAAGTATGTACATATATGATGGAAATATGTAATAGTGACAGTGATTTCTCAAGTACACCTCCAGATATTTCTGAAGCTGTAAAAATTATAATATTAAAGTAAGTATTAAGGTCCATTATTATTTTTTCAAGTATCTTTTAAATAAAAATATATTTTATAAGATTGTAGAAAAAATTTTGTGTGTAATTCGAGCACAAAATGACATTGCCGCTCTCATGAGAATAACGCGCTCCGCCTAGCGGCGTCAACATTCTCAATCAAGCGTCAATGTACCATTTTGCGCTCTTAATACACAAATAACTATTAGATTTGCGCATAATATATAGTATTCTACTCATTACTCTGACTGTAGTGAAATTTATAGAGGATCATATATGGCCTATCAATTAAAACCTCACATTTATCGAATATTAAATAATTCTGAAGTTATGTCACTTGGTGGGATATTCCGACATACAGACTGACAAACAAACAGTCACGAAACCAAAATTGTTCGGGAAGTTCTAAAACGTAAAATGCTCGTAAAAACTTTCATTTTCGTGGGAAACAAATTTTCATATTTCATAAGTGGTTATTGTGCTTCGCCTACTTTAGTAGTCTCAAACAACTTTCAAACATCTTTCCCCAAAAATAAAATTGATGAGCAAAAACACTTTCTCACTTTCTTCGGGCTTCTTATAATCAACGTTGCGGGTCCCCTAGCAATTCCCCCACCTGCCCTACTTTTTCGCCGGCCCTCATCTCGGAAGAAAAAATTGAAAATGATATTTTAATAAAAAGTGAATAAGTAACGTCTATAAGTAACTATTTCCATAGAGAAATTTATTGGTTTATTGACGGTAAGCGATTACTTACGTGTCTAGAAAAGTAAGTAAACTTTTTTGATGTGTTATTTTTTGTAGCCATAGTAGCCATAAAAACAAAATGGTAAATATAGCCTACGTTCAAGTCACCTGTTATGTAAACGATCCTTTATAATTCAAATTCAAGTTAAAAAAAAATGTATCAAGCTTTTCAATTTAAAGAATAATGAAATTTGCTCGAAGTACTACTATAGATAACACACTAACACAGGCCTGCGATGGTTTCTCCCTTTAAGATTTTACAACTGACTTTGATAGATTTTAGGGCGTTGATTACGAAAAAAATATTCAAAAAATTCCAGCACGTCAGAATTTTTAGATATTAGGTATTAAAATTTTTGACTAAAATTACCTATATCGACCAAGTCAAGAATAGATTATACATTTTTATTTATTTGCTATCTAATAAAAAGTCATTATATAGTTGTAATTGGCTTTTAGGAACACATTCTCAGCAATGGTTTCATTAAATGAAACCTACTTAACTAAGTGACATATCTTTATTTTGGGAAAAAAAGGTGGATTTTAAGGTCATCCGCTAATGAGCTCATTATTGAGGGTAATTTATTTTTTTCTATTCAGTTTTAATTGATAACTAAACCTCATAAAACGGTGCTAACGGGGCCGTACTTATAAAAACTAAAGAAATAAATAAAAATGCATAATCTATTATTGACTTAGTCGATCTAGGTAATTTTAGTCAAAAATTATAATACCTAATATCTAGAAATTCTGACGTGCTGGAATTTTTTTGAATATTTTTTTCGTAATCAGCGGACCAAAATACCCTAAGATCAGTCATCAAATCCAAAAGGGGGTGACATGACTTAAAATTCGCAGGCCTGTGTAATTAATTCAACGAGTAAAATATTTATTTACCTCCTTAACATATTGAACTGACAAAAAAAATTATTTTTCAAGCATAATTTTTTTTTTATTTAAATCACTAAAACTGACGCGCCGTAGAAGAGAACGTATAAATCAAAAAAAAAATTTCGCACTGTTGTCAAAGGTGAGTGACGTTGTCAGTCATTTTCAATCCACCATTTCATCTGAAAAAGAAAGATAAGAAATGTAAATCATTTATGATTACAACTTGAACTGAGAAAAAACTGTTTCTACCAGACTATAGTAGCTATCAAAAACAAATCCTCAGTGTATAATACACATTTTTTTATATTTGAAAGATTTCATGTTACGGAAAGTAAGCATATACACACGTATGCAGACTTTATATTGTAAGTGGAAAAATTTTTTTTGAAAAGGATTGATTTAAAAAGATAATTTTTAACTTATGTACATATTGGATACTATAAGAATATTACAACTTTTTTAGTTTTATCGTAAAAAAAAGTTAACAATTTTTTATGCGAAAAAAATGTTAAGAGACTTTTTATTGGTCATTTCATTGTAATATGACAAATATAAAACAAAAATTTTTAATGGTAATTTTCACTCGTTTCAAAATCATAGTAACAAAATACTAAATGATAACATAAACTATATAATTTTTTTACTGTTTATTGTCTCAGCGTGTTTACACTGGAATTTTATAATTTTTTTGACAATTTAATTGGAAGAACTTTCAACAAGTAAAAACAAAGGAGCGTAGTAAAAATTCCAATTTCTCATGAGATAATACATAAAAAAGTGTAAGACAAAAATAATTTTTTTTTTAAATTACCAAGTACGTGTTGAACACACGGTAAGTCATGGTTTCTAAGTGGCTACTGTTTGACAACTTTTGGAATAAATCATATAGCATTTAAGCATACTTTTACCGTTTATCTAAAATATATTCGACAAGGATGTGAAAACCATTGAAGTGGGGGAAAAATGTGAAAGTCCTAAAAGGAACACCCTGGATCTACTGCAATTCATATATGGTTCATTTCAGTTAAATTTAACCATGCTTCGTCACTTTGAATTTAAATAATTTCCGTTTTCTTGGCTTTATCTCTTTCATTATTGCATTTATGTAAATTTTAAGTTTGCAGTTTGTTTTTAGAAAAAAATTGAAGATTAATTTGTTTCGGATATAAGAATTATTTAATTTTTTAACGAAAACTAATGATCAATAAATTGTATCTGAAACGGGGATTATATAATTTTAGCCCTCTAGGTTTATTTAGGGAGCTTGTAAGCGTGTCAGACCCACTGAAAAGTACGAAAAACATAAAATTTTTAAATACGAAAAAAAGGGTACGTAGTCAGAATTTTCATATCTAATACATGGAGTAGATACAAACTTTAATCCTAATTATCTTAACTCAGAAACGATAAATCTTTCCCAAATTACAAGGACAATCAGATAGGTATAGCATTCTTCTTTATACTATTAAAATTTGAAACTATTCTGTCGAAAAGTGGAATGTCGCGGTAACTACCTTAGAGTTTTTTTTTTTTTTTTTTTTTAATTGAATTATAGCATAAAGTGCCGTGCACTAAAATGCCCATAACTTATTGATTTTTCATTTTTTTAAAATGAAATTTTAGGAGAATATTTCTAACATCTTAAGACACATAATTATAAGAAAAAATAGATTTCTTCTTTTTTAGCGAGTCTCCCCTTAACACATTGGCAGTGAATAATAATAATGTTACAATAAGTGCTTTTGAAATCTGACTATCATATGTGAGGATTTTATTGTTTGTTTTTAGATAAATGATACTTCTCGTATCATTGTAAACTTTTGATCGTAAATATCTCGAAAAGATACGTCGTGACGTAGCAAAAAATAACGAAATTTTTGAAAGCTTAATCGAAGCCAGTTATGAGTATTCTAAACATACTGCGACTATCAAAATGTAGCGTTCATTATCGAAAATTATCGATATCGAAAATAACGAGATTTTCAAAATGGACGATATAAGAAAAGGACCTACTCTTTCATATATCACACATGCTAAATTAAATTTTTCGTTGTCAAAAGCCTCGGATCGAAAATAGATCGTAAACGCGCTATTCATTGGTATTAGCAATGATTACTACCTAATTGTAATACATATAGGTCGAATAACAAAAGTAAACTCAGTTCTGTTTTACAAGCCCTTATAAAGATATGTCAGGCGATATGGCACGTGAAAAATATTTTCATTCCCACATTCCAATATAAGAAATTGAAAACAAATTTATTTTACTGGAAATTAATTTATATCTCCACCTCGTAACATGTACATATAAAATTCCATGCTCATAGGCCGAAAGATTAGAAATTTCGGAGATGTGATAGACAAAAGGACAGACGGATTTGACGAAATTAGAAAGGTTCAAAGATGTTTCTTCGGATCACTAGAAATTGATTTTATCGAGGAAAATACTGTTCCTTATCAATTTTAAAATTCAAATATTTGGTCTTCATGTTTTCACTTAATATTCTTATTTCTATTGTTATTCTCTCTCTGATGTTATCTTTTTTTCCATATTAAATAAAACTCTCTGTGTATGTTATACACACATGTTCCATTACTTTTTTTACATTACATCATGACGATAATACTGAAAAAAATCGAAAAATATTAAGATTTATTTAAATTATATTCAAATAACTAATATTTATTTAAATTATAATTATAGTCTGGGAGGTAACGTTACATTTTTGATAGTGATTTCAGGTCGCTTGATTTTGTATGGAATCGATGATCTGGATATAGTTAGTAATCGAAAGTAGTCAGCTGCCAGACTTTTCATAGACCTTGTTGTAAGAAAATGTCTATTGTGTTAAAAAGAGAGGATCAACAAACATTTTCAGGTCACTTGGAAATTTGCAAAACAAATGTTCATATACATATAGGTAGATTATAGTATTATAAATTATAGTATTGCGTATACCGGGTATCCCGTTTGGGTGTATACATAAGGTTTACATGTTAATTGATAACACTGAATTCCCATAATGAAAAAATTATGTCACAAGAGTGCTTTGAATAAAATTATAATACTAAAAATTTAATATTATAGTTACTGTTACTATTAGAGTAGGAACTTAACCCTAATTATTAACAAAAAGCGACCACGAGCGTTATAGTGGCTGATTTTTTTTTTAATCGATTCAAAATTTAAAAAGGAATAAAAAATTCCAATACTATTTTTTCATTAAATGTGGAAAGTTGAAATTAACGAAAATAATAGGTAAAATACATGTATAAATTTTGTATTAGTAGTATTATATAAGCACAATTGATATATAAAAAAAAATTTATAAATTTTTTTTAGAGAGAGTAAAAACTATTGACAAATATGATTTTTTAGAATGAATATACGTATACTAAAATCAAACATTTATAAGAATACTTGTCGAATTATTTATTTTTATCAATTTTTAGCATTGAAGCTGTGGTTTGATCAGAAAATAGTATTTGAATTTTATATTTTATTTTAAATTCTGCATCGATTAAAAAAAAAAACCAGTCACTAGAATGCTCGTGGTCACTTTTTCAATTTCTAAGCATCATTTTACGGGTAAGGTCCTAGCCTATATCGCTTTAACAACAATATTGCAGTAAAATAACAAATGAATGTCGCAATTTTCAAGCAATTCACATTTTCACATAAGAAATTTTTGTGTCATTTTCTATAAATTCAAAATGTTTTTTACTATCTTGGAAATAAATATTAAAATAAAAATACCGAAAGAATATTTCTGTTGAAGAAATAGTGCAGATAATTTGGTGGAAAAAAATTATTTTATAAAAGAGAATTGCCAAAAATATAAATACGTTTATCTAAAGCACTCTTGTGACATAACTTTTTCCTTATGCGAATCCAATGTTATCAGTCAACGTGTAAATCGTATGTACACATCCGAATGGGATACCCAGTATTAGTATACAGCTAAGTTTAGCTACCTTAATAGTCACCAAATTACCGTTAGATTATTGTAATACCTACGTATGAATGTAACACCTTCGCATTTGTGAATATGTGGCATAAATTAATTTCGAAATAGTTTGTCACACTCAACAGATTGTTGTTATCATTCATCATTTTGTTTCATTCATCCTTCGCGCGTGAATGAGCAATTACACACCAATACCACTTATAAACATCGCCTACTTATTACATACATGCTTTGGTATTTCAATTGGTTCATCAAGGCAAATATTTCAAGTATTTACAATAGTACCTATAAGAATTTATATATCATTATAATTATATATAAAAAGTTATTGTTCCAATCGATGTGGTGATTGACATAATTATACAGAATTAAAAAAAAATAAGTAAAAAATTTTTAAAAGATGAAATCTGTATTTATAAAATTACAAACAATACGAAAATTACAATTCTATTCTTAATTTTTTATCCGAAAATTTATTTCCTTCTTCATGAAATACGTTCCTGTCTATTCTTCAATCCATCTCTAACACACATACGTGTGTGCAATTATACACAGAAGCGTAACTACAAATTTTGCGCCCTGAAGCCATTTTGACTCAAACGCCCCCCTGTGAGAAAAGTCCCAAAATTCAAGTGACGAGCAAAAAAAATTGTCATCTTCTCAATTTTCTAACTTGTTAAATGTCTTTGAAATGTAAAGGAGGGGTATCGATACGCTAAGAAATTTAACCCATAATATGACAAAAAATTTAACTACATATATTTTTTTTATTTCTCATTTTTCAAGAAACAAACTGTGGTCAAAATAGGCTTTTTTGGAAAATTGTCCCTTTTCTTACTATATCGAGTCTTTTAAGACACGTGCGCATTTTCTTAACATTTTAATTTTTGGAATTTTATATTTGTTGACGTCTAAAGAACCACATATAAAAAATTCATAATGCTAAAAAAATACGCTGTCTAAAAGAACTAGATAGTAAAAGAGGGTACATTTTTCCAAAAAAAAGCCATTTTGACTACAGTTTATTGATTTGTCTTGCGAAGAAAACGTAGTTACTTTTACCTTTAGATTGTTTTAGTGCGTTAAGTTAGTGTCCTGTATTTTTCTAAAATGATGAGAAATATAAAGAGAAAAGTATAGTTCAATTTTTTGTCATATTATAGGGATTCATTTTCTTAGCTTATCGATACCCCTCGTTTCTAATTATGCCCTGGAGCAACTGCTCCACCTGCTCCAATGTAGTTACGCCTGTGATCATGCAACCGATACCTGTATCGCTGCTTTACAGCCTGTATACGCTATTACTTACTATAGAGGTGATATCTTTACTATGACTAATGAAACAGAAGCGGGTCAAAATTTTTAAATTTAACCATAAAGGCGTTTATAGGACTTTGAAATGTCAGAAAAGGAAGTTTTATTTGAAAAGTTTTTTATCCGTAATGAATAACGCAATCAATATAAAGCTTTTTCAAAGGGTATTACACGTGATCTAGGGTACAAAATAATGATGAGCAAAATTAGTCTTGGTCTTGCAATCTAAAAAAATGCAAGACCAAGACCAAGACCAAGACTATGTATACCAAGAACAAGAACAAGACCAAGACTATAAGTATGACTGCAAGACCAATACCAAGACTGAAGTAAGCAAGACCAAGACTAAAGCAAGAAAAAAGCAAGACTCTTGCTAAACTATTTAAATAGTTTGAAAGTATAATTAATACGTAAAGATAGTAAAAATTCTGATTTTAGAAGAAAAAAATTCGCTAATAAAAAAACACAAGAAAGTGCAAGATTTTTTAGCAATAAAAAGATCAAGACCAAGACCAAGATTGCATTTTGAAAGACTAAGACCAAACTGCTCTAGCAAGACCAAGACCAAGACTGCCAAGTGTTGGTCTTGGTCTTGCATTTGCTCATCACTAGTACAAAAAAAAATGTTTCCCCTAATTTACAAAACAAAATGGCGGCGCATGGTGGACAGCATAACAACTTCGAAACAGCAGCCAGAAAATAATTTTTTTTTATCATCTAGATAATTTTTATTAAAGCGATACTTTACTCATTTAGATTGCTTTTATTAAAGCAGAAGAATACCTACTTTGAAAGGAAATATTCTTTCAAATATATCACACATATTTTTCGAAAATTAGTGATCATTGCTAATAACAATGAATAAACCGTTTACTATCTATTGTCTATCGGAAGATTTTGATAACGAAAAATATATAACTTAGCATGTGTGAGATATTTGAAAGATTCTTTCCTTATATCATCCACTTTGAAAATATCGTTATTTTCGATAACGAAAACTAAATTTTGATAGTCGTAATATGTTTGGAATGTCTATAATTTACTTTGCCTAAACCTTCAAAAATTTCGTTATTTTTTGCTACGGCGCATCGTTCACGAGATATTTACGATCAAAAGTTTATGATAACGAAAAGTATCATTTAAAAATAATCATAAAAGTCTTATATAATACGACAATCCAACTTCACAAGCACTTATTCTGACATTATTTCCAGCCGCGCCGCTAGTGTTTGCATAGTAATAATGCGTCTATGAAAAATTTAATGTAATTTTAAAGGGTGACTCGTGCTAAGGCGGCAATTTCTTATCGTTTTCGAGATATTTGGAAAATTTAATTTTCTCCACAATTTTTGAAGAGCGATTTCATCCTTTCAAACTATTTTACCGCCGCGCGTCGCTAAAAAATAAAATTCGTGTCTCTTATTTTTCGATGCAGTATAACATATCAAAGAATAAACAAAATCGGAGGGATATGCCCCTGTGACGTTCCTTGTAAGTTAAGACATTTCGAACGATCTACTTGTAGACCATCACTGCTATGCAATATGAGGAACAACTTAAAAATTTTCAACATTCTTTTTCACAAATATGAGATTTTTTCATTTTTCATTAACACTACAATTATAAAACCACTAAACAATTAAAAAATTATAATAATAATAAACACGACTATTATGACAGAAAATGAACTAAAAAGTTAAAAACAAATTATCCGTGAATTTTATCACCTATAAAAAAGCATGTTCCCTAAAAATTAATGTCTCACGACTACTATAAAAATTCAACGATAACTTGCCTAACCTTTTAGTTAATTCTTTGTCATAACACTCATGTTTTTTTTTTTTAATTGTGTATTTTTTATTTTATAGCTTTTAGTGACAATGCTTGCAACCCCACTAATTTTTTTAAGACGTCACGTTATTCGAAGCATCTTCAAGATTCTAATTAAAATTTACGGGTACATCTAAATCGGCTCGGTGAACACACAAATGAACCCTAAACAAAAACAAACGGATTTGGACAAACCCTTTATGCACCGCGAAAATGTTTCAGATATAAAACGTTTCAGAAAACACGTAAGGTGCAAGTTTTACTTGCGCAAATACTTAGTCTTCCGTACAATCAGTTATTATTATGGATTTGATGTATTAACATATTGGAGCACATAAACTACTTTCCTCAACTAATAAATTTGTTTTTAAAATAAACTATAATTTCAAAACTATCTTACATTTGATCGTACGAATACGTTAACAAATATGAAATATATAAAAGTAACCTGTGCTTATTAGTGTGCAGAAATTTCGTTATACGTTCCGTGTGTAGATTCCTTCCGTCTTTTTTAATTTCTAGAACTCATTTTCTGAAATCTTTACAAAAATACATAATATGTTTAATGTAATATTAATATCACTACTAACTAACAATATCTTGATGAAAATAAAATGTGTCATCCAAATTTTTTTTTATGTGCTAGGGAAATTACTTCATTTAGTCCTGATAATTTTCGTTCAATCTACACCTCATTCTTGATATTCAAAAATTTTTTTCATCTTTGGTTTTATGTTCATCTTTATAACTGAGCCATCACGCTGTGCCTTTGTACCAAATTTCAAATTTTCACGTCGCGAATTGAAACGACACAAAGTGAATTATAATTTTCTATAGCAAAAATTAAAGACTCGAATCTAAAACAACGCAACTTCGAAAATCTAACGACGCAAGTGAAAATTAGTACTAACTCAGCAGCGACGCAACTTCGAAAAAACGCAAAACGGAACGACGCAAAGCGAGGTATTGGTGTATTTATAAAACGAAAAATTTGTAAGGAACTTTTTTGTAAAGCGTCAGCTAGACTACAAAATTGTCATTTAACTTTTTGTCCTAACTTTAATAGTTTAGCGTAAAATTCATTTGAATTCAAAAAATTTAAATTTTAAGGCTCTGTAGAAAGTGGGATATTGGTGATAGAAATTGGACTCAATGAAATTTTCTGTCCAAAATTTAATGCTTAATAAGGTGCTTTGATTCATTTTATAGAAAAAAATTTCTTCATTGTTTGCAGGAGTAAATAATATAACAAATCGTCTTTCCTGTGTTATTTAAATGCGAAAACATTAGGTTCGATGATGCACCTCTAAAAATTGGAATTATCAGCTCCGCTTTGGTGAGGATGTTTGTTTAGACATATCCTAGAATATTTTGAGCGAAGAGTGAGAAAAATAATATAAATGTTTTTTGGCACACGCTAATGTATAAGGCATCCTAAATGAAACATTTAGAACCGATTTCAACTGCAGAGAATTTTAAGTTCGATAGTGTAATCATTTTTTGTGCCTGTGTTCTTGATTCAAAACAACTACTCTCGGTACTTGTTGTCATTCATAAATTCACTCAATTTATCATAAATTATATTCTTTTTATTAGCCATGTACTGATGTCCACATTCGAAATTGACAATCAACGATGAACATAAATTCAGTGGTATTTGATGGCAGTCCATCGATTGACAAGGAACAAGTCGCGATAACATCAACAACTAGAATCTGTTGCGTTTTGGCTTTTCTAAATGACTGCGTCGGGTAGTGGTCAAATATTACTAATAAGGAGTGACTCCAGGTTCGGAAATTCATTTTGAGATGAAACTTGGTATATTAAGGGGTGCGGGCAGTTGCAGTAGGCGAATTGACATTTTCTCGAATTTTTTTTTTAACAGCAAAATAAATATTTATTTAAAACCTGTTAACGTCTATTAGTACATGTTTTGAGATACTTGTTAAATTTTATTCATAGAAAATTATTTAAAAATAGCCGAAATATAGCTGTGTTCCAAGAGCGCCTTTTTTGGAGCATCACTTGCGGTAGACATAATAACTCAAGAACGGTTCATCCGAAATCAGAATTTCAAAAATATTTCATTATTGTCTAGTCGCTGACCGACGGATTTGTCAAAATTTAACTTTTTTTTTTAAATGTCGACGATTTTAATAAATTTTTTTTCAAATTGTTAAATTTTTGATTTATTTTTCTAAAAATTTTTTTTTTTTTAAATTGAAAATTTTTCCGTCAAAATTTAGCTATTTTTGTAATAAATAAGTAGTACCTATAAATTTAGTGTTGATCGGATTGATAGTTCTTTAGTAATCGTGTCCACCGCAAAGATATGTACCCACTTTCAAAAGAATACGATTCTGAAATAACCGTATTTAAAAATGCAAGTTTGCTTCTTTCATATTCAATGTTGAACGTTCGAAAATTCACAATTGCTTCAAAGTTTCAAGACTATACATTTCGAAAAATACAATTTCGAACAAAACACACTAGCCAGACGTTTTCAAAACTCCAACTCAGAAGAACGAAAATTCTTTTGAAGGAAGATAACCGAAGAAGTGTGCACGAGAGCTTGTGGAATATGTGGGAATACTTTTGTTCATCGCACAAAAATTGTAAATGAAAATGAAATAATTCATTCAGACATACAGAGTATTATAGAACGTTATATTGATTAATTCACTCGGAAGCATTGAGCTTGGTGGAGTAGTCATTTTGATTGATTAGATGAAGCCTGGTGCTCCGCCTGCCAGTGGTGTTTGCATTGATTGCTACGTTTCGTTTGGATTACTACATAATTATATTGTGTGTTAATGTGTATGAATATGTGTGATAGGCTTCATTTCTGTAATACTTACACCAGTTGGATGCCAAGTCCATCCATTTCCATGATCGGAATGTTCAGATTTTCAACCGATAATCATGTCCAGTTATTCCTTCATCAACTCACATACACAAATATTTGAAACAAAATTTTTGAAAAATTACGTTAACTTTGCTTTGTACGCAACGGTAAATACTACTACAAAATATTTTACTCTGCTTACGTAAGTTTTTAAAACATGTTTATTTTAGTGTCCGACCGAACATTTGCTTTTAGTTTCGGCCAGTTTTGGCTAAAAATCGGCTGCACCGAAACTCAGTGTTCGTGAATTGTTGCGCTTCTTACATTAGATTTCAGCATGCAACTGAAATTGTAACATGTCTAAATAAATTTCGGTTTCGGCCGAAACTAAGACCGAAGCCGAAGTTTCAGTTTCGGTTCCGACTGTAAAATCTGTTTCGGTTAGATATTAGCTTATTTTTAAATACGATATATTTGATATGTTAGAAGTTGTAGACATGTGAGAAGCTCAGTCAGAGTCGTATTTAGAGGAATTTATTCTATACGACACGCTGACTGAATTGTGAGTCAATTAACTCTTTGAACGAACAAAACATATTTACTATTAGTAAATAAAACACTTTACTTTGCAAAAATACCACTTTTTTTTATAAAAACTCTTATGTCATGTTTCAATATCAGCAGCCCCGGATCTACGATTTTTTAGAACCGGGGCACAAACTTGAAAATGGCGCCCCCCCCCCTTCCAACGTTTGACATAAATTGTCAAAAAAACTCATAAGTATATAAGTCCTTTACAAAACTCCTATTTTTCCCGTTGCGGCAATGATAAAAATTGAGGGTTTTGTAAAGGATCAATATAGCTGCAAGTTGATGTTTTATTTTAATAAGTTTACTCCGAAAGCACTACAAGTTAAATTTTTATCAGCAGCCCCATCAAAGGGCGCAAAATTCCGAAATTTGGAAAAAAGTTTTCAGAAGTTTGTAAAAATTAAAGGATACAAGTTTCACAATTGAAATAGTGTGGATTTGTTTCATAATGGGCAGTTATACTCGTATACAGCTATTCTCATAAAAATATTAAGAGGTTTAAAATATTCCTTCTATAAGAAAATAAATGTTCAAGGATAAAAAATAACTTTTATAATTAAAATTCAATTTACTTATCTCCTTGGTAACTTTTTCTCTCTAAAACTGGTTTAAGACAGTACAAATTAAATATTAAATCGTAGTCTAGTTTTCATATTGAAGTTCTAACATAATATCACCCCCTTAATAATTTAAGAGTCCTTTACAAGTTATGTGCAAAAAAACACTTTTTTGATTTTTTTGGAGAAATTATTTATTGTAATGAAAAAAAAAAAAATAAACAAACAACTTTTGTACATTAAAATACATATATGATAATTAAATGTATAATGAATTTTTTTTGCCTCCCATTTGCCCTTATAGACTTGTTGAAGGTGTAAGTTTTCTAGATCAAATCGTGCTAACAATTTCTCGGTTTCTAAAATATAAATTTAAAGAAACCTTAGTTCATACGAAAGATAGATAATATGTACTAAAAATTTATAAGACTACTCTAGAATCAGCCCATCAAACCTCACTCTTTTTAAGTGTATTTTTTTTTTTTTTTTTTTTTTTTTTTGGCGTCATTATGAACAAAAAAGTATGAAAATTTGTCCTGTTTTTTTAACTTTTCAGGCGTTCTAAAAAGTCGAATTTTTTATTTTAAGGGCCGATTCTAGATAGACTTATAAAAATAAGAACCATAATAAGGAGAATGCATCAAGTTTCAGTCCAACTGGACTTATAATTTTTGTTTTTTGTTCTTTGATAATGTTTTTTCTCTTTTCACTTACAAGTACAGATAGATGGCCAAAAAAATTTCAAAATGGCTTATCAAAACAATTGCCTTTTTAGCACATTACTTGTGAAAAATCCCCTAATATTACAGTAACTTTACGAATACAAATTTTGAAACTGGAGTACTTATAAAATACTTAGGTATATTAGGTACTAAATCGTAATATAGTTTTCATGTCGAATTTCCGCCATGGTCGAGTTAACGACATGCACATGTATTGTTTCTTACAAGGTAAATTTTTTTTTACAATATTTATTAAAAAAAGACTTTTAAAACAATAATAGCTTATTAACAAACTGGATGAAACCAAAAGTATGAACAAACATAATACAACTGAAAAACTAAATTCAAACTGAAACTTATATGAAAACCCACAATACTTAAAAATACCCCTGTCGCAGCATCTGCATAACATAGCGAATTTCCAAATCTTGGACACAGGCGGATCTCATCTAAGACCTGTACCTATTTAAAATAGTTTAGCTTTCTAAGAGTAAAAGAATTTTTAAAATCGGCTGGGTAATTAGTTTTGGTATTTTTAGGGACCCAAGAACCCGAACCAATTTTGTGCAGCATAGTTGTATCCATCTAAAATAATTTAGTTCTCTAGCAGTGAGAAATTTTTTAGCATCGGTTCGATAGCTTATTACTGGCGTTTTCGGATCTGCAAGATCCCGGTGGACCTCACTAAAAAATCAGCTCGACCGTATATTCTAGGCGGACTTTATGTAATATATATATATATATATATATATATATATATATATATATATATATATATATATATATATATATATATATATTCAAAACCCGTTGTGTAGCATTCTACGCCGCATTTGCATCCGCAGGACAGTTGTGAATCTCAGATAACACAACCTGTACCTATCTAAAATAGTTTACCTCGGTAATAGTAAAAAAGTTTCAAAATCGGTCAGTTATTTTATTTTTGACACTTTTAGGTCCTACTGACACTGTCAGACCTTACATAACGTAATCTATATGTATCTAAAATAGCTTAGCTCCCCAACAGTGAAAAAATTTTCAAAATCGGTCGGTTAGTTTATTTTTGACACTTTTGGATCCGATGGACCCTGGCAGACTTTACATAACGTAATCTATATTTATCTAAAATAGTTTAGCTCTGTAACAGTGAAAAAAATTTCAAAATCGGTCGGTTAGTTTATTTTTACCACTTTTGGGTCCCATGGACCCTGGCGGATCCTAAATAACGTAATGTATGTCTATCTAAAATAGCTTAGTTCCCCAACAGTGAAAAAATTTTCAAAATCGATCAGGCAGTTTATTTTTGACACTTTTGGGTCCTATGGACCCAGGCGGACCTTACATAACGTAATCGATATTTATCTAAAATAGTTTAGCTCTGTAACAGTGAAAAAATTTTCAAAATCGGTCAGTTAGTTTATTTTTGACACTTTTGGGTCCTGTGGACCCTGGCGGACCTTACATAATGTATTCTAAATCTATCTAAAATAGTTTAGCTCTGTAACAGTGAAGAAATTTTTAAAATTGATCGTTTAGTTTATTTTCTACAATTATGGGATGAGTAAATCCTGGCGAAACTCATACAAGTCTAGTACTCTAACAGTAAGAAAAGGGTTCTAAGGATCTCATATAACTTATGGCAGTCCGTAAGCTTCTTGCGGACATCATTTAATTAATTAATTCAAATACTTTAACTTACTAACTGTGAAAAAATTTTTAAAATCGATTGGTTAATTAATTTCTGGCCTTTTTAGGTCCCGAAAACCTTGACCTCACATAAAATACCTTAAATCCATTTGAAATGGTTTAATTTTTTAACATTATTAATTATTAGTGAAAAAATTTTCAAAATCGATTCAAAATATTTTTCCGTGCATACATATGTACATTGTACATATTTTGTTTTGTTTCATATTTAATATTATATCATAACATAATCTTAAATTTCTTGTTTACTTAAAGATTCAATAAAAAAAAAAAAATTCTTTATTACATTAGCTTAGAAAATCTGTTTAATTTACATTTTTTAACATGAGATAGAACCATGCTAATTATAATGCAATAAATGAGAAACAAAACTCTATAAATGTATGTGTGTTATAACACATGTATGTGAATAGACTTCACTTGTTCTCACAAAATTCTTTAATAAAAAAGTGAAATATTTTTATACTTCATAAAGAACTGAGATATAAATATAAATTACTTATTAGACTAACAAAGAAAGAATAAAAGTGAAAATTTACATTTTCTCGAAAACTACTTAACATAGAAAGAAAATTATAAGAATATTTTCTTCATAATTTTTTTTTCCTTTTCAACGATGTAAAAATCGAACTGTCTTATGATAGGATCGAATGATAAAAAATGGCCCGAAAACCTACTTCTGGGCATCCGACGTGTCTGGCTAACGAACTTAGCCGAGCGAATTCAGAATTCAGTCCGCACACAAAATTTCATAAGCATTAGACGTTTCGTTCGAGAGTTATCGTGGCGACACATATATATATATATATATATATATATATATATATATATATATATATATATATATATATATATATATATATATATAAATTTTAGTGAATGTCATTTTCGTATTCTAGGGACCTCAAAACACATGTCTGTTATGATCCCGGGCTTAGGTCCCGTCATGACACCTACTGTAATAGCGTATTTCCAGTTTCACGTTTGGAAATTCGCTAAAAAAAAAAGAGTTTTATTATGAAAACAAAAGCAAACTTTTTATATTATAAAAGCTATAACAAACATTTTTATTTAACATTTAAATGTACTGTGTTTTATGTTACACAACAAAGCTATTTTACCAGGTTGAATAAAAGATATTCATACTAAATAATAGCCTATTATTCTCCGAAAGTTACCAAAATCGATTCTCCAGCACTCATGCTATTGTTGAAACTTGATAAAATTATTAAAATTAAGCGACGAATCAAATTTAGAAACATTACGTGAGATGCAATTGCACAAATTACTTTGAATTAAAATCCAAAATGGTATTTTTAGTATTCTTATAAAGTTAGATGTTGATAAAATGATGATATTAATTTGATAATGATCACATCAGCGGTTTTATAAGTGAGAAATTTCACTTTCTGCGAAACAAAATTATATTTTTCTTCCTTACTTTGACTTAACTCTAAATGAGGCAGCTAAAGGTGAAATTAACTAAGCTTGGTCTGACGCTATTAAAAATTAGTCATTCCAAATTTTCGGTCTCTTTTCCTTTTTGTTATTTTTATATTAAAATAACTACAGTACCTAGGGTTACCACCCGTACTTTTAGCGAATTTCCATTTTGGAAATTAAGCTATTACGGTCGTTTTCACAAAAATTAATTTTTCTTATTATTCAGAAATTGGTAAAGTACATTAATAAATAATTATTAGCCCTTCTATACTTTTTAATTTCAAATGTTATCGAGTGCCTGTGAAACATTATTAGTGTATGGCGGATTTTTATCCGTATTTTAAACATACACCAATATTCATATGTTCACTCAATGACCAGCTTTGGCTGATACTTGAACACTCGATGTACTTTGGCAAATGGCCAATTCATTATGTTAATTAAAATTGACATAGTGTTTGAAAAATTACCAAACTGGATCGGCTGGGACTCGAACCCGGATCTCTTGGTTACCAGCCAAGCGCCTTACCAACTACGCCACCGATCACTTGTTCGAGTGCCACTCCAATTCAGTAATCAATCAAACACAACCTCTCTCTAATGCGAGACGCAGTTTTATACTTTTTAATTTCAAATGTTATCGAGTGCCTGTGAAACATTATTAGTGTATGGCGGATTTTTATCCGTATTTTAAACATACACCAATATTCATATGTTCACTCAATGACCAGCTTTGGCTGATACTTGAACACTCGATGTACTTTGGCAAATGGCCAATTCATTATGTTAATTAAAATTGACATAGTGTTTGAAAAATTACCAAACTGGATCGGCTGGGACTCGAACCCGGATCTCTTGGTTACCAGCCAAGCGCCTTACCAACTAGGCCACCGATCACTTGTTCGAGTGCCACTCCAATTCAGCAATCAATCAAACACAACCTCTCTCTAATGCGAGACGCAGTTTTATACTTTTTAATTTCAAATGTTATCGAGTGCCTGTGAAACATTATTAGTGTATGGCGGATTTTTATCCGTATTTTAAACATACACCAATATTCATATGTTCACTCAATGACCAGCTTTGGCTGATACTTGAACACTCGATGTACTTTGGCAAATGGCCAATTCATTATGTTAATTAAAATTGACATAGTGTTTGAAAAATTACCAAACTGGATCGGCTGGGACTCGAACCCGGATCTCTTGGTTACCAGCCAAGCGCCTTACCAACTAGGCCACCGATCACTTGTTCGAGTGTCACTCCAATTCAGCAATCAATCAAACACAACCTCTCTCTAATGCGAGACGCAGTTTTATACTTTTTAATTTCAAATGTTATCGAGTGCCTGTGAAACATTATTACTGAATGGCGGATTTTTATCCGTATTTTAAACATACACCAATATTCATATGTTCACTCAATGACCAGCTTTGGCTGATACTTGAACACTCGATGTACTTTGGCAAATGGCCAATTCATTATGTTAATTAAAATTGACATAGTGTTTGAAAAATTACCAAACTGGATCGGCTGGGACTCGAACCCGGATCCCTTGGTTACCAGCCAAGCGCCTTACCAACTAGGCCACCGATCACTTGTTCGAGTGCCACTCCAATTCAGCAATCAATCAAACACAACCTCTCTCTAATGCGAGACGCAGTTTTATACTTTTTAATTTCAAATGTTATCGAGTGCCTGTGAAACATTATTAGTGTATGGCGGATTTTTATCCGTATTTTAAACATACACCAATATTCATATGTTCACTCAATGACCAGCTTTGGCTGATACTTGAACACTCGATGTACTTTGGCAAATGGCCAATTCATTATGTTAATTAAAATTGACATAGTGTTTGAAAAATTACCAAACTGGATCGGCTGGGACTCGAACCCGGATCTCTTGGTTACCAGCCAAGCGCCTTACCAACTAGGCCACCGATCACTTGTTCGAGTGCCACTCCAATTCAGCAATCAGTCAAACACAACCTCTCTCTAATGCGAGACGCAGTTTTATACTTTTTAATTTCAAATGTTATCGAGTGCCTGTGAAACATTATTAGTGTATGGCGGATTTTTATCCGTATTTTAAACATACGCCAATATTCATAGCCAAAGCTGGTCATTGAGTGAACATATGAATATTGGTGTATGTTTAAAATACGGATAAAAATCCGCCATACACTAATAATGTTTCACAGGCTCTCGATAACATTTGAAATTAAAAAGTATAAAACTGCGTCTCGCATTAGAGAGAGGTTGTGTTTGATTGATTGTTGAATTGGAGTGGCACTCGAACAAGTGATCGGTGGCCTAGTTGGTAAGGCGCTTGGCTGGTAACCAAGAGATCCGGGTTCGAGTCCCAGCCGATCCAGTTTGGTAATTTTTCAAATACTATGTCAATTTTAATTAGCCCTTCTGTTAGCCTAATCGAGTACATGAGTGTACTGTGTCGTTTGTTCTATTTGTTCGGCGAGTGGCGAGTTATTACGAGTCACACATGCGCGTGATGGGGTTCTTTATTGTCGAAGTTTTAATTCAATGTAACAGCTCGAAGAAAGGATCTTATTTTTTTTTTATTTTCGTTGCTCGAGTACAAAAACCTAAAGATATAATTTCTATTAAAATTGCAAGTGCTTTACCTATTTAATTTTCTTTTTTGTAATAATTTGTCACTAAGTTTTTGAAATGAATTATTCAAGTTATAATAGCTGTATAAATCTTATTTCATATTTGGTTCAATGCTGCCCTTTGGTAAGGCCTTTGTTTAAAATCTATTTATTTGTTGTTTTTTTTTGTGTGTCCATATATTACGTAACGTTTTTATGTTTTTTTTGGATAACATAATTTAATGCTATTTTTTATTTATCATATATCTGTAAAATTGGTTTGTACATTGAAAGTATTTAATTTTTATGAAAGTATTTAATTTTTAATTAGTTGTATTCCGTTGTTTCAAATCTTCTTTATTTAAATGCATGTGTTCGCAATTGTAGATTTATACCGTGTGTTTCGTGTGAAAAGCATACCAATTATTTTATTGTATATTATCAGTACTTATTTATTATTTTTTTATGTAAAAGTATTGAGAACGACTTGCTTGGATAATTTTCGCTTTGCTAACGGTTTTCTTATTACTTTGGTTTCTTTCTCTTCCCTTCATAATTTCTTACTTTTGGATTGCCTTCATTATGTTAAAACTGTCACATAACTGGTTCGGCATTATGTTATTTTAAAGTGGATTTCGCCAATATGGTGTGGATCTTTCCTTTTTTGCAGCGGGTGTCGGAAGATCGACACGCCAACCTGTGTTCCGATGCGTGGCTCTTCCGGCCTGCACCAACCAGCCGCAGCCAATATTGTTCTTTTAATGGCGGACTAGTAGTGCACCATCGCGTTTACCGGGAGTTTTATTTTATTTAAGTTAACATTGCCATTAATTCAATTTCAATTTTTTCTCTCGTGTCGCTTGCACTAAACTTAGGGACAGGGCGTATCCCCTGAGCTTTAACACCGAGTAACGTTTGTAGTAAACTTATCTGAGCTAGTCGAGTCGATGGATCAAATTGTCAGTATACCAACATCTAAATGTAACTTTGTAATATACATTGTAAATAAACTGCAAATTTTAAATTAACACCTAACAGTATTTTTTTTATATCCATCATTATATAAATTTGGCACCCTGAACGTGGGGCTCCCGATTAGAAAGTTTATTAGATCATCTTTTAAATAGTCTTTTAGCGGTCTTTTATGCCTTTTGTTACTGACTCAATATAGCAATTTATCTGTAAGTCACTGCTTTGTCCTAGTGAAAACGAAACACTTGGTGCTTACCTATTTATTTTATAAATAAATTTTTGTTGATTATGTAATTTAGTTTCAATAGTCAATTTAAACTGTTTTGATATATAAATTTAAAATGTTTCATATTTGTTTGTATTCACTTAATTAATATTTTAATGTGGTCTATTTTTTTGATAAAATTTTTGTGAAATTATTTTGTAATAGGCTGTTGATCTCTGATTTGATTTTTTGCCGGGAAAAAGTGAGATATTTTGATTCAACTTCTCAAATCAGAGGTCACACCTTGATTTTTTATTTTATAACATAGATTTTGGTTTCACATAAATTTATATTTAATTTTATTAATTTTTTTTTCTTTTGCTTAATACACGAAACATACCATAATAGAACCTTTATTTCAGATCTGATGTCGACTCATAAGTATACTTTGAATATTTCCTTTAACAGTACACCAACATGTATCGACGCACCCTCCAGTCGGCTTATGGGCTCCCGATTTGTCTCATTTCGCACGCATCCGCTTTGAATTCAAAATTTGTAATCAAAATATAGAATTTAACGTTGTTAATATTGACAGGTCATTGGCTCTAGACCGGGAGCCGACTCACGTCATAGTCGAAGAGCCCTACCACAAATAATATTTGATAAATTCTTACAAATTTCATTTCCAGTGTCACACGTATTCAGAAAGTAATTATTTTACCAATTTGTCACCAATTAAAATTTGTACCATTTAGTCAATTAATAAATTTATTTTTTGGGACATTCTAAACTTTTTTTGTAACTTTTTTCGTGACAGAAGGAGTAAAGGGGGGAAAATATGTTTTGGCTGGATCTAGCACGTCCAAAACCCCCCGGATTTAACGTAGGGGGTTCAAATTTTTATATGTTGATAGAGTTCGTACCTAGGATGTGCTTTTTGGAGCCTGTAATATTTTACTTCCACCCCCACCATTTTTAAGCTGCAATTTCATGCTTTTCCGACGTTTTCGGACTTTGTGTCACGCGTACAGCTCCACCATTTTTATACTAAAAAAACATGATTTTTCTTATTTTTTAGCAGTCTTGTTAAGGTCAAAATCTCCCCAAATAAACCTAGAGGGCTGAAATTTTATGTATAGGTTAAGTTAATAGCCAGCCACTGCTTTATGGAGGTTTCAACTTTTAACCTTTACCCCCACGATTTTTACGCCAATATTTCCTTGATTTTTTTGCTTTTATTCTAACACGCCTGGAGACTTTCTGTGTAAAGATAAAAGGCTGAAATTTGGTATATGTATTGGGTCAGTATCCAGTTAGTGCCTTTTAGAGATTCCACATTACCTTGCCCCCACTTCTCCCATTTTTACATGGGAATTCAATGGTAATGTTATATGTGATTAAAATGATTTATTTTAATACTAATACAAGCAGGCATAGTAATTTTTTTATTAAAAAAAAAAATAAGTAAACTAACTAACTGTTATAATAAATGTAATAAATATTGTAATTTAGAAAATATTATTAAAGTCATTTTTTTTACCCGACAGCATCAGAAGGAAGGTAATGTGTTTTGAGAGTATATATGGATTCTCCGACTATGTCTGTTTCTGTGGCGCAGCCTACAGCCTAAACGGCTTGACGGATTTTGGTAAAGAAGGTGTCGCTGGATTCATCTTAATCTGGGGAGTGCTATAGGCTACATGAAATTTCAACATTCATCCCCTAAATAGGGGATGTAAAATTTATATAGTAAACCATTGGGTCTAGAAACGTGAAATTTTGCACACGAGTTCTTCATGTAACGTAGGAGAGCACTAAGAAAAGAAGTTTGGAAATTCATCCCCTAAGGGTATAAAGTTAAGGATGAAAATTTATGCAAAGTAATATGCATAGGGCCACAGTGGTCCTTTAATAATGTAAATGAGTAATAAGAGGGAGAATTTTTGTAAAAATTTATCCATTGAGGGTGTAAAATAGGGGATGAAAATTTATATAGAAAACCGCGGGGTTTAGTGACGTAAAATTTTGTACACAGGTTCCTTTAGTAACGCAAGCAAGTACCAAGAGTGAATTTATAGAATTTCGCTTTCTAAAGGGTTAAAATAGAGGATGAAAATTTATATAAAGAACCGCTAGGTTTATTAACGTGAAATTTTGCACAAAGGTTTTTTTAGTAACTTAGTAAGCACCAATAGTGAATTTTTGGAAATTCATCCCCTAGCGTGTTAAAATAGGGGATGAAAATTTATATAGAAAACTTTTGAGCCTAGAAATGTGAAATTTTACACAGGGGTTTCTTATATAACGTAAGTGAGCACTAAGAAGGGATTTTTGAAAATTCGTCCTACAGGGCAATTTTGTACAGAAATTTCTTTAGTAACGTAAGTGAGCACGAAGTATAGCTTTTTGAAAATTCATCCCCTAAGGCGGTAAAATAAGGGATGAAAATTTATATGAAAGCTAACTTTTCTCTACGAATTCGTCTGGGTAGGTGGAGTTGATAACGACATAGAGCGTACAACTAGTAAATCTCCAACGAGTTGACGCGGAGGAAGTCGCGGACAAAAAAAAATAGTATACGGTAAAACAATTTTTTTGCCAAGTTCGTGGTAATTTTGGCTACCAGCTGCTGTAATCTCGTATGCGTACCTATATATTTTTTCTTCTAAATAATTAAACAACACTACAAAGACCTAAATAAAATAGTTAATTAAAGAATCAAAAAACCCGACTGCGTAGAAAGCAAACTAAAACAGTGAAAACAAGCCACCAATACCATAATAAATGTCACTGCAGAGACAAAGGCGCTTGCATGCCGCTTTGGCACACGAATATGTCCAAAATTATAACCGTAAAAACAACCCAATATAAATTTATTTTCACTTATTTATTCATATATATATATATATATATATATACATATATATATATATATATATATATATATATATATATATATATATATATATATATATATATATATATATACACTCTAAGAAAAAAGGGTCAAAGACGTGTAAAATAACTTAAATTTAGAGCAAAATTACTCCTCGCTCTGAAAATATGCACTATTATTTGTGTAATATGAAAAAATTGGTGTATTTTTATATAATTTGTGTATAATTACTGTTTTTTTTTAATATTACACAAATAAAGGTGTAACTTTGGATTTTTACAACGTTTTTAGTTTATTTTTACACCACTAAATAGCAAAACCCATGCGCGCGCATATGATTTTATGTATTTTAATATTATCTGTTATTGAATTGCTGTATTATTTATACGTACATAAGTAATACTCTTAAAGGTTAAAAGTTATGTTTTCAAATTAGCTGAATTAAACAAAAGTATTTTTTGATAAGATATATAGTTAATATGTTTATAACGTGTATGATAAATTAATCTTTAAATATGCTACAAAAACAGTGTTATAGTGGTGTACTGGTGTTTTGTTTTTATACGCATTGTGCAAATGGCTTCTGGAATAATGTGCAAAGAATACTGTAATATAAATTTGTTTGTTTCCAAAATGCTGTCCTGATGATACGTTTAAAATATTTCAGGTAAGTTAATTTTTTTAATTTTGCTTCATACAAATAGTTATGTAATTTGATAAAAGTTTATTTTACAATTTGACTAATAATTTATTTTGGGGGGTTGTCAATTTCTGTGAAAATTAAAACATTATCTACAATTCAGATATCTTTCATTCAGATATGTCTAACAAATTATATAATGCTTGTAAATTGGTAAAATCTGTAGTGATAAAAGAATTATACATTTTTTTTACTAAAATTTATTGACTTGGGAAACAAAATACCTACAACTATTTATCAAATTTTAATCAACAGAAACCCTAATTAATGTAGGTATATAATATTTCGTTTTTATGTCATCGAAGATGACGTATTAATATCGTTGTGTGATTGAATTGAACACGTGATTGAATAATTATTGAGTTGTACATCAATATTGAATAAACGCAAGAGGGCTACTAACTATAGAGTTAACAAACAACTATAGAGTTAACAAAAAATCATAAATTAACACTTTCACTGAGATAGCATTACTTAGTGCGTGTCAAGAACACGCACTTAACGAATTTTTTTTTTTTTTTTTTGCTTTACTGTAATATAATTTCATAACAGGTTTAAATTGTAACGACGTATGGAAATCGAGTTTTTTAAGTAATAATAACAATGGTAATAATAATAATGGAATTTAACGTTCGTTTTTTAGACAATGGTATGTAACGGACGTCACTCACATCATTATTTCTCAACTTTTTCATGATGATATGGGCGGAGAACAAGAAAAGCGGTATAAAGATTTGGCAGGTGTCCGTCTACAACCGTCTTTTTAAGGACGATGTCGATATTCATCTGGAATTGCGATGGGAAATAGCAGAAAACTTTCACCAGCATATAACCGGTTACGGAATTCAAACCCACAGTCTACCAGTTCGGAAGTGCCAGTGCCTAAGCACGCCGGGTTACTTTGCTGCTGAGTTTTTTAATCAAAAATTTAATATCTGTACATTCATTAAAATAACCTAAAAGTAATTATGTAGCAAAAACGAAATTTTCTTAATTTTAAATTGCTGTGAAATATTTATTGAAAAAAGATAAATAAAATAAATAAACAAAAATGGTTATAAAATTAAGTAATCCTTATTTTTCGATTTGTTTAGAAAAAGGAATTGGTGAAGACATATGTGAAACCGCAGCCTACATTTTCCCTGAAGTTCTAGTAATGGCAAGAGTCAGCAGAATATTGGGCGTAGGACAAGAAAAGCGGTATAAGGATTTGGTAGGTGTCTGTTTGCAACCATCTTCTTGAGGATAATGTCGATATTCATCTGGAATTATGATGGGAAATAGCAGAAAACTTTCGCCAACATATAATCGGCTACGGAATTCAAACCCTCCGTCTACCAGTTCGGAAGTGCCAGTGCCATAAGCACGCCGGATCACTTTGCTGGTGAGTTTTTAATCAAAAATCTAATATCTGTACATTCATTAAAATAGCCTAGAAGTAATTTTGTAGCGAAAGCGAAATTTTCTTAATTTTAAATTGCTGTGAAATAGTTATTAAAAAAAGAAAAAAATAATAATCAAAAATGGTTATAAAATTAAGTAACCCTTATTTTCTGATTTGTTTAGAAACTGGAATTGGCGAAGACATCTATGAAAGCACAGCATGCATTTTCTGCGAAGTTCTAAGAATGGCAAGAGTCAGCAGAATATTGTTTTTCTTATATTTAAGTATTGTTTAGTTAATTTTCTTAAACTATATTTTTGATATGATGTAACTACAATTTTAATCCATAAGTTTTTAATATTATCATTGTAATCTAATTACAATTAAATTTTTTATAAGATATTGCTTAAATAATTGTGTCTGCAAAACGTAAGCATTGTAAAAAAAGTCATATCTCAAAATTTTGACCATTTTAATTGGCAGTTACACTGCAAAATAAAGATTACCTATGTTCATGAAAGCAAGTAAACGTTCATAATAAAACTTTTATAATCTTACTTTTTTGGAGTGTTTATTTTAAAATTTACCAAAAAAATTATTATTTTATCATACGACACACTTATATAGAAATTTAGACATAATAAGCAAAATATTTAACATCTCGAATCTTTTTGTATATAATTCCAAATTATTCTATACGTCATATTATTATAAATATTTATGTAAAAAAACCATCAATAATCTTTTTTGATTCGTTATTTTCAATTAAGTTGAATCAGTTTATTTTTTTCAGCACAGTTGAATCACTCATACTGATTCAGTTGAATTGAATCAGAATGAGTGATTCAGTTGGATTAATATTACACTTTTCTGGGTGTAAACATTACTATATAAGTGTGTAAAATTACATTTTCAGGTGTACAGGCGTGGTTTAAAAATACATTAATATGATGTAATTTTACGCTTAACTGCGCACTATTGCGAACTGAATGTGTAAAATTACATCTTGTTGTGTAGTTAATACACAAATAAAACGTAATCTATTACACACCTGGACCGTAATTTTACGTACGACATGTGTAAAACTACACATATGAGTGAGTAATAATTACATCATGATGGT
This sequence comes from Brachynemurus nebulosus, assembly GCA_035578155.1. Lineage (NCBI taxonomy): Eukaryota > Metazoa > Arthropoda > Insecta > Neuroptera > Myrmeleontidae > Brachynemurus > Brachynemurus nebulosus. The sequence goes on from JAPWDM010000024.1 coordinate 4,747,060, forward strand.
GTAATTTTCACCTTCGTACATTACGGTTTGTAATGTTACTGTCATTATAGAAGGCATTTAATTGCCTCCTATAATAGTAGTAAAACGGTACATTTTTTTCTTAGAGTGTATATATATATATATATATATATATATATATATATATATATATATATATATATATATATATATAGATATATATATATATATATATATATAGACATATATATATACATATATATAGATATACATATATATATATATATATATACATATATATAGATATGCATATATATATATATATATATATATATAGATATATATATATATATATATATATATATATATATATATACATATATATATAGATATACATATATATATATAGATATATATATATATATAGATATATATATATATATATATATATATATATATATATTCATTTATTTTCATGAGAGGTTTGTATTATTTCGAATTAATTTCGGTTTGTCTAACGAGAATTTGTTGCCTAGCAATTTAACGAGAAGAACTGTCAACTAACAAAAACGCGACAGCGAAGCTGAAGCGTTTTTGGGTTGACAGTTCTTCGAGTTAAATTGCTTTTTGGCAAGAAATTTGAGTTGTAAGGAACACAAATTTATTCAGAAAAAATATATAACTCAAGTGTAATACGGTAAGACAATTTAACGAATAAAATAAATTAGTAGGTATAGGTAATTCATATTATTATTTAATGCATTGTTACTATGGTTTTGAAATTAGTTAAATTAATCAATACGAATTTTTGTTACCAATACGAATTAACCAATACCTACAATGAAATGACCAATAAAATATTTTGTACCAATTTTGTCGCTGTAAAAATCTGTCCTAACTTTTTTTCCATGGTAAAAGTGAAAAAATTACAATATTCTTATTGGACTTGATACACATGAGTTAAATTGTCCGTATTAAGTTATGATGTATTGTCATCTTACATAAAAAAGAATAGAAAAGATTTCTAGATAATGACCATTAGACGTTTATATATTATATTTAGGTATGTTCTAAAACAAATTGAGATTAATAGTGCTTCTTCTCTAATCTTTTGTGTTTTTCTAACTTTTCTAATTTATCAACCATATCCTTTATGACAGTATTTCAGCTTTAATTAAAAATATATTAGGTGGAACATTTATTAAGCTTCTCATTATTTTCAGCTTTCATTAACCAAATTAGTGAACTTCCCAAGAAAAATCATGTTCAAAAAGAAGGAAAGTAATTTAAGATGAAAACAGAATATTCTTGCTAAAAGATTGTTATCTAGAAATAGGTATTACTAAGACAACACCTTTTTAAAAGTTTTAATTTTTTAAAAATACAGTGGAACGTCTGTTGATCGGACAGCGATTTCACACGAAGATTTATTTTAAATCAAATACCTCGAAATTCTACACAGTCCGTTATTTATAGTGCTCCACTAAAATACTCAAAAATAGCCATTTTCTATTTGAACACTCATATCAAATTTGCAAGCAGTCGGTTTGATAGAACTAACTCGAGATTTTCTGCTGCCAACCTAATCGTTCACACACTGTGCTTTCCTATGTGTCCTTTTACAAACAAACAGTTGAACTATTAGCAAACGCTTTTAGAAATATGTTAATAGATTTTTCCACCATAAGTTTTAATGTTAGTACTTGAACGAACTTGATTAAGCAACAATAAAATTTCTCTTCCATATTAATAAAATTTTAATTTACATATTTTCCACCCGAGTTTTTCCGGAGATTGTCAATTTCACATAAATAAATTTTATTATTGAGCCATAAATATTCAAAATTAATTAATTTATAATCAGTAAATTGTTTGTTAACAAGGGGACAGGGATTTTAATATTCTATTAATAATAAATATTCATAAAATTGAACGATCTTTATAAACCATTTTGTTTTATTATTTTGCAATAAAAATGAAAAAATTAAAATATCTTAGCGGCATTTTCATATAAATGGAAATTAATACTATACTCTCCACATACCAACGCAGCAAACTTCACCAGAGGCCAACAATATTTTTAAAAAATTAATAATTCTAGGAATTTACGAAATAATTCAACTTATTAAAACATAAACTCTTAATTAAAATAAAATAAAGTAAAGTAAAATAATATAAAATAATAAAACAAATATTAAGAAACACAAACAATTAAATATTTTGAAATTTCCCTTTTCCGGTAAATCCTCCATAAAGTCTATCACAGTATACATAAGAGATTTTAAATAGTAGTGAAACGCATTCTTAATCCTTTTTTGATAACTCACGACCAGCTATGTCTGGAGGTTTCCTGCAGTTTCCCTTCATAATTTCAGATGAATATCGGCATAGTTCCTTAAGAAGACAGCTGCAGACGCATACCTGTCAAATCCTAGCTTCGTCACTACTTCTCCTATCCTCCACCCACATCATAACGCTAGGTAAAATTGTAATGTGTATAAATACAGCATAAAATGTAACGATGTGGGTGGCGTCTGATATAGACAAAAAAATGTCTGAAGAACAGACGTTAAACCCCTTTGTTCAGTGACGCGACTTAGGGTAGGGTAGGTACGCGAAAACTCTTGATGTAATTTTGTACGGTAACCAGTTTTGTCTGTTTCAAGTCTAGTAACTTTGAAGTATGTGTGTACGTAATTCATTCAGTTCATTTGTCCATTGCATACGCACACGCTTCTTACCAGCTTTAGTGGTCCCCAAAGGGTGCTCCGACGAAACACTTAAAGTCGGCAGAGCCGAAGGTGTTGGGGGCTCCGTAAGTAGGGAAGTAGTATTCTGGCTGAAGGTGTTGTTACAGCTGACTGCCTAGAGCCCAACCTGTCGTCACCGTGATCTAAGCTGTCACATTCAGTGGTGACCCTGATGCTCCCGGTCGCTCCACCGGCAGCGGCGTTTTTCCGAGGCATTTCTTTGTTTTTCCCTATAGTAATGGGTTGTCCTTTTAGTTGCCTTTTACGACAAGCAGGAACTATTCTGGAGAAATTCTGCAAAGTGAATCTCCCACCCACAGGGCGTTTATTATTTTATTATTATTATTATATTAACGAGATAAACGCGACGGCACTTCAAAAACCTCCAGGCGGAGGAAAAAGTGTCCGTGCAGCGTACCCGGTCAGGTACTTCAAAGTCAGGTACGTAATGTCCGTCATACAGCATCCCCTTCCTGGTCTTCCCTACCTAATAAATCCCCGAACCTCGCTGCAAAACCATGACAGTGGGAGATTCGAGGGCAGGTCCAATGGATGTTCGAGGACCCGCTCTAAACGGGGCATGGGCGTTAAAAGGTGTTCATGAACTCCCGCAAAAGGTCGTCTCGTGCGACCGGAGCGTGCGGAGCGTCCCGATAATAACTGCTTTTTGCATTGACGCCGCTAACATGTTGGCGTGAGATCTACAAGCCGGAATGATGTTAAGATTGTGCACAAAGGAGTTATGCATACCCCCCAGACATCCGATTATAAGTACGACCAAGTGGACCGTATAGCCCGGGTATAGTTGTCGCATTTCGTGTATTAGATCTTGATATTTAATCCTTTTTTGCTCCTCCTTTTCGACTATGTTAGTTTCCGCCGGAGCAGAGAACTCGATAACATACATAGTCTGAGATGTTAAATCTTGGAGCACAACATCAGGCTTATTAGCGCTCAATTGCCTGGTAGTTGCAACCGGCATGTTCCAAGAGATCTTGCACTTTTGGTTGGCAACAAAGGATTCTACTTCCGCAGGATCGTAGGACAAGATTGGTGTTTTGTCAACTTCGTAATGATGACGAATATAAAAGTAGAGCACACGCAACGCTGCATTATGGCGATGGATATAGGTGGATTTAGCATAATAAGAACAACCTGAAGTCAGGTGCATTAAGGTTTCCGGGTATGCTTTGAATGCCCGACACGAGGTACTCGAAACCCCTTTATTACCCATCACATATTTTTGGTGTGTTAAGGTGTTCCACACACCATCTTAAGCTGCAGTGATAATGCCCTCCGTTTCCGATTTAAGTCCATTAGCTCTCAAGAAAGCCCAAGTGAGTTCGCTCGAAAGGCCAAGGTTGTCAAGCTGTCGGTAGGACATACCCTGGTGAACTTTGTCGCGATGTTTATTGAGCAGATGTTGTTGCTCAACTCTCTTGATTGCCGACTTTTGGCGCGACTGTGATAGTGAAAGAATGTTATCATCACCGTCGCGACTACGCGGATCGAAGGCTAAGCCCAAGATATCGGCGGCATGTTGCGCTGCTGTGAATAAAAATGCGCCTACGCCAGCAAGCTCGTGATCCCTGACGAGTTGCAATAGCGGGTCAGAACTGTTAAGTACACGACAAGCTGTACCTAAGACTATACGATCATGTAAACGTTCGAATGATAGGAGCCCCCTCCCCGCCCTGGTCTCGTGGGAGGTAAAGTCGTTGTGTCGATGCGCGTGGGTGCAAACTACGGTTGATATTCATTATTTTTCGCGTGTCTCGGTCTAGTTCCTCCAATTCATTCACATTCCACTTAATTAAGCCAAAAGTATATAAAAGGATGGGTATGGCTAACATATTTGTAGCGCTGGTCTTGTTCTTCGACGACAATTCGGAACTCCAAATTTGTCGGAGAAGGCGCTTATATCTACTACTTAAGGCGGCCTTCATGTTCTTCACGTCCTGAATGTGACTTTCGCCAACACCAAGGTACGTATAGGTCGCTTCTTCATCAAGATGTTCTATGATGCTTCCATCCACTAATTGGGCGTGTGAATCAAAATTCGGAACTATACCATGCTTACAGTGCACCACCGCGCATTTGTCCAGTCCGAACTCCACACCGATCGCGTGCGTGTATTCGTGTGTTAATTTTAAAGCGCAGTTGAGATCGCTCTCTGACGAAGCATACAGTTTTAAGTCATCCACATAAAATAAATGTGTGACTTTATGCTCGCGATTTCCTACCGGGCCACACAAGTAGCCGGGTTCCTCTCTCAGGCTGATTGACAGGGGCAACAACGAGATGCAAAACAAATGTGGGCTGAGGCTGTCTCCTTGGTATACGCCTCGTTTGTATGTCACCAACGCCGTTGACACAACGTGTTCACCGAATGTTATTGTGAACCTGGTTTTCCAGAGCGGCAACAGGTGTTCAATACATTTAATAATGTCGGGGTGGACTCGCAGACAATGGAGCAAATAGATAATGAGCTCATGCGACGTTGTGTCAAATGCTTTCCGATAGTCCACCCAGGCCATGCTCAGGTTGTGTTTGTGCTGTCTAGCGTCCTGACAGATACATCTGTCGACCAGCAAGTTGTCTTTGCATTATTTTTTATTTTTTTTTAAATTAAAATTGGGACACTGCTGCTGGTGGATGGCGCGGTCAGCAGTGTCTGGCGGCATCGCCATCGACGGGCATGCGCCGCCAAAACGGGAAAATGATAAAAACGACACATAAAGACAGGAACACATAAATGCAATAGACAAAGGACAAACATACACATGATAAAATTCACCGATGAGCCCTGCCATCCCAGGGATTCAAAACGAGCGGACAGTCCTTGGTGGCGGTACGCTAAGTACTAGCCAGAACGTCTGGTCACCAAGGACCGAAAACCAATGATGAAACTCCCTCCGAGGTGTAAAGGGCCCCGGAGTGGAGGAAACCGACTAGAGACACACAATAATAAAAAAGAATAGAAAGTAAATATCACAGACTACATCACAGGACTCCACTGTACTCATGGGGGCCAGGAACCACCCACCAGCACAATGGAGTAACAAACGAAAGAAGAAACAAAATATCACAGACAATCATCACAGCAACCCACTGCACTCATGGGGGGACTAAACCACCCAGTGTGCAGTGGGGATCATAACACAAACGGACAGAAAAACAATAACAAAATAAACTTACTATGTGTTGTCTTATTTATTAACTAACCATAGCCCCGTTAGCCTGCTAGCCAGCTAGCAGTTACCGCCGAGCACGACAAGGACGAGGGGTTGGATTTATGCCCGGCCTTTGCATTATTATTATTATTATTATTATTATTATAGACTTTTACGCCAACCTGGCGCTCACTACTCAGTAGGACAGTACTGGGTAACATTCACCTATACCGGCATTATGCAAGGTATTAGGCTCTGTGGAAGGGTAATGTGCCAAACCAATCCGTAAAAGTACCGTAGTACATTCACGGACGGGTTTGTCACATTACTCCTTATATTGTTGTTGTTGTTGCTTGAAACGAGGTGTTATGCGTCTATTTTGGTGTATACTGGTTCGTACGACGAGACTTTTGTGGGAGCGTAGATGTTGGCTCAATGACAGACGGCTGTGAATGCCTAGTTCGTTTTCGTGTCCTCAGAGAATAGGTAGGATTAGGGACAGAGGGAAGGGAAAGGACTGTTTGTGTTTGTGTGTGTGTTCGTGTATGTGTGTGGATGTGTCGTTTTATTTTTCGTTTCTTGGTGTAAATGTGTTCTGGTTCATCAAATTGCTCATTAAGATCGGGTGTTCCTGTAATTGCGCGTTTAGATGGTACAGAGGTTGACGGACCTTGTGTGTTATTGAGTTTGGGAGGATTGTGCACCAGAGCGGTAACAGTGACAGTGCGGCAGTTGGTCAATCCTCCCTCTCCATCAGACGAATCTGCATCTGTATGTGTGTTATGTTTTGGTGTTTCAGTGTTAGTGTATTGTGTGTTATGTATGTATGTTGTGTGTCTGTAAGATGAGTGTCAGGGTGTTGTTCGCTTACTGTAGGTGGCTCAGATGGAGTAGAAGCAGATCTTGTGCTTTCAGATATCGCAGTCGGATTCATATTACTGAGGAGCTTCCGTACTATACGACACGTGTTTATGATCACTGACTTTTGCATAGTGACATATGTGTATTTTGGCAGACCCAAGAGGCTCAAACTATTGTGTCGTGTGTGTGGAACAACCCCGGTGGCACTGAGCATTATTGGAACAATGTGGGCATGTTCCATTCGCCATTGTTGTTTTATTTCGGCTGCGAGGTCAGTGTATTTATCCAATTTAACTGCTTGTGTTTTTTGTAACTTGTGTGTATTCGAAACTGCAATATCGATCAGATAGGTGGTTTTAGTTTTTTTCATTACGAAGGTGATATCTGGTCGATTACGCTTTATGGTCTTATCTGTAATAATAGACCGATCCCAGTAAAGTTTACAGGAGTCATTCTCCGCTACTACTTTTGGTGTGAGCTTGTACTAAGGGATTTTATCGGTTATAAGGTGGTGCTTAACCGCTAGTTTCTGGTATATAATTTTGCCAACCTGGTCGTGACGGTGTTTGTATTCGGACTGAGTGAGCTGAGTACAGGCAGCTGTGATATGCTGGATCGTTTCAGGTTTGGAATGGCATCTCCGGCATGAGTCAGATGTTATTGGCGGGTCACGAAGTTTGTATTTTGAGTAATTCTTTGTATGAATTACTTAACCTTGTATAGCCAGCATGAATCCTTCAGCCTCCGGGAAAAGACTTCCTTGACTCAACCAAGCGTGCGACGCTGCTTTGTCGACGTTACTCTGGTTAAGATAATGTGGATGTCTCCCATGTAGAGGGTTGCGGATCCATTGCTGGATTTTGTCCTCCTTCGTGACCAAAGACAAAATTTCGGGCAAAAACTATCTGGCATTTCTATGTGTGAGACGTTTAATGGTGTGTATGCCTTGTCGGCTTGGATTATTGCGTTATGTGTGATGTGTACGTTTCGGTGTAATAGAATTCTCGCAGGTTATGAACCTATTTATTATGCATACTCCTTATGTCTATAAGATCCCGACCCCCTTCGGCTCTTGGCAGCGTCAGTCGTTCTATCGCTGCTTTGGGATAATGAATTCGGTATTTGGTCATAAGGATGCGGGTCTTGATCTCGAAGTTTGTCAAGTCCGTAGGCGTCCATTTGATTACCTCAAATGAGTACGTTAACACCGGAATTGCCTAGGTGTTAATTGCTTTTATGGTTTTTTTCCATCAAGGTGGGTGTTCAGTAATCTCCCTACACGCGTTAAGTATTGCTGCATCAGGTGTTGGTTTACAGCGCTGTAATCTATACATTCATCCTGATTGAATGCGAGATACCGGTACGATTCTCCCTCGTCCGTGGGGTGCCTCACAGACCCTGGTTCGAGTTCGAATGCGACAGCATCTCGTTTTCCTCCAGAACGACATTGTTTTCGACATCTATCGATTCCGAACTCCATACAGAGGTCTCGTGAAACCTCCTTAGAAAGTCCCAGCAGCTGCTGTAATTGATGTTTAGTAGCTGCATAGATCTGTATATCATCCATGTACATCAGATGTAAAATGGTATGGCGTGAATTTGTTTGCAAACCTACATTGTAATCGTATTTGGTTTGATTTAACAGACGAGAAAGTGGATTCATTGCGAGACAAAACCATAATGGACTCAATGAGTCGCCTTGGAATACGCCGCGCCTTACTTAAATAAGATTGCTTGTTGCTTTTTCGTTACCAATACTCAAATGTAAGGTCGTTTGCCAATCGGACATGATCGTTCCAAGGAAGTTCACGATATTTGGATGTATTTTATGCAGCTCCAATATTCTCCGCAACCGGGAATTCGGCATCGAATCAAATGCCTTTTTGTAATCAATAAAGGCTGTGTACAGGTTACGTTGTCTCCCTTTCGCTTATTCCAGTACTACGAAGTCAATCAGAAGCTGCTCTTTCGACATCCCTTTTGTTCTTCTGTCAGTATGATGTTAATCTAACAATGCTCATTAATCTTTTCTGCCAGACAGGACGTCCAAATCTTATACACTGTAGACAAGCAGGTGATAGGGCTATAATTAGCAGGATTTTTTGTATCACTGTTTTTTGATTTCATATATATGATACCCTGCGTTAGGAACTTCGGTGTCAGGTTTGTTTTTCTTATAAATAGTGTAAATTATTCAGCGAGATACTTGTGTGTTGATGTAAAGTGTTTGAGATAGTAGTTTTGTATGTTATCAATGCCAGGTTCCTTCCAGTTATGCGATCTTTGTAAAGCTCTGAAGACGTCCTCTGTAGTAATATCCGTATAGGGCATCTCCGAAAGATGTTCGTTATTCCTGCACTCTGTATCGATCCAGCTGGTTTTGTCATTATGGTCAATAGTGTTGGACTATATATTCGCCCAAACACTATGGAGTTCGTTTTTCTCCGGTAGACCATTACTATCAGTTACCGTGTTCGTTAGAGACTGATAAAATTGTCTCTCGTTTCTGCTGAACGCTTGGTTTTGTCGTTTGCGTTCAGTACTGGTCTTATACCTTCGTAAGCGCTTCGCTAATGCTGTTAATTTTTGATGAAGCGTATCTCTGATCTCTGTGAGTGTTTTATTGGGTTCCTCGTATTGTCTGTGTGCTGTATGTTTGTGTAATATGTCGTGTATGTATTTGTTGAGCCGTCTGGATCTCGTACCCTGCTGGTATTGGGTGATCCTGCCGAGGTTGCATCGGATATTGTTGATGCATTTATTCAATCGAGTTTCCCAGGCAGGAGTTTTGTGCTCCTTCGAGTTGTGCGCTACAGGTGGTATTACATCGAAACCGTTACAATGTATAGCTGCAACGACTGCACAGTAGATAGCCGTGTATAATTGAATAAAATTGTCACAAGTTTCGAGGTGTTTAGGCAGTATTGTATTATTTAATATCTCAACGATCTCAGCCAATCTATGTGAGGTGTGTTGTTTATGCAACAAGTAGCGACGTGTGGGGTCCGTCCCTTTAAATTCAGTAAGCGCTGTGTTAAATTCCAGTTCGATCTCTTGCAGTAGGGTGTCGTTTATTGCTGTCTCATGGAGGTTAGGCTCATTATCGTCAAGTTGTCGAGTGTCGTTTTGTGTAGAGCCCCCCATTTCTAGTGGGGCTTCGGCCGTAATTTTGCCATATGTATATTTGGTTACTCTTATTCTATATTTTTTACACCTATTTCTGCCAAAGTTTTCTTGTTTGCAAGTGTTAATGAATGCTCGACAAGAAACAGTGATTGTTTTGGTTTACTATTCATGTGCTTTGTAATAAATTTTGGGATTTGGTAAATGCGGTTGACATCTACAGAGCGTACAAAAAAGAATAAGAAAAGTAATTTAAATGTTGACAAAGAAGGAAACCGCATTTATTTCGTAAAAAAAATTGTAAAAAGATAATGGCAGCTGATTTGTTGAACGGAAAAAATTACTGCTTCTTGTAGAATATAAATTACACACACCCAGACAAAAGAATTTTGATAAAAAAAGGTGTAAAAAATATACAATAAAAGCAACCAAATATACACATGGCTAAATTATCAATTACGTAAGTACTGAAAATACAAGAATCATTATTGAAAAATTAAAAATTTACCTTTTTATGATGAAATAAACATAAAAATAAGAAAGTATAGAAGATATCTGCAATTCATAATAATTCAATGTAATCTACCCTATTCTTTCTTCCTTATATGTATTGGATACCACAGATATTTCGGAAAAACATGAAAGCCCGTATCCCCTAATTTTTGGTGCTCTTTTCATTTATGATGGCAAAAATTTGATTCATTAAAATACTCAGGTGATACAAGAAAATTTGCCTCCATTTTCACCCCTCCAGCCTCTTTTATGAGCCCAACCCAGCTTTAACCTATACCGGTGGATAGGTATTTTAAAGAGTAATATTTCGTCAATCTAAATTTTTCCTCTATCTCTTATAGTTTTCGAGATATCTTATAAAGTACGATTTTAATTTTACCTATTCTACACACCAGTGAAGTTTCATCAAAATTGCGAATTTCACTCTGGGTGCATCTCCTTGGAAGTAAGATAAGTAAAATTTAATAGCTATTTGTGTATTAAGAGCGCAAAGTGTTACATTGCCACTCGATTGAGAATGTTGACGCGCGACGCCGCCAAGCGGTGCGCGTCATTCTCATGAGAGCGGCAATGTTACTTTGTGCTCGAATTACACAGAAAATTTTTTCTACAACTTATAAAATGTATTTTTTATTTAAAAGATACTTGAAAAAATAATAATGGGCTTTAATATTTACTTTAATGTTATAATTGTTGCAACTTCAGAAATATCTGGACGTGTATTTGAGAAATTACTGTCTCTCACTATTGCATATTGCCATCATATATGTATAGGGGAGACTGGGGTTAGTGGCCAGTGGAGATAAAGTGGCCATTGGCCTTTACTCATCGGAAACCACTCCAATCTTAATATTATTAATAGATTTGAGCGTTACTTTATGGTATTCCGTATTTGTAAATAATAAACAAATATTTTACTTTGCAAAATACCACTTGTATTTTTGAAACTGTGACAATATTGTTTCGAACCGTTAGTTCATTTTCAAACAGAATTCAACAACATTCTATTTGAAAATGAACTAACGGTTCGAAACAATATTGTCACAGTTTCAAAAATAAAAGTGGTATTTTGCAAAGTAAAATATTTGTTTATTACTTGCGTACGGAGTTGAATACTAGCTTGTAGACAAGCCATTAGTATTCTATTAAAACGTCAATGATCAGTTTCCTAGATTGTATGCAATATAACAAATTTTCTGAATTTTCGAGTGTTGAAGTAAAGTAGGTTTCAAGTTGTATTCTCATTACTTTCTTATTAATTACGAATACAATTTTTTAATTGGGATAGCTAAAAACCCTGTCTAATTACCTTTCAAATAATATAGTTATCGACGAATCAGAAAATTCTTTCTTCAAATTAATTGTGGTTTGCCGAAATGGCGTCTAGTGGGGTAAAGTGACCAGGTTTAAAATGGGGCAAAGTGGCTAGTGTCCCCGAACGCTGCTCAAATTGAATTCCTTAAATATTTTAACGTATTAAATTCAGAACTTTTATTTAGTTCTTTATATTTTATAAACAAAAGAATTGCCTGAAATCAGTTTTTTGGGTTCTGAAAAACAATGTGAAAAAGAAACCCTTCTGATGAGATTTCAAAGTCCGTCCGTCTGTCCGTCCGTTGATATATAATAATTAATGATACAAACATAGTTTGATTTTGTAAATAAACATGTTTATTACTTCAAGATTCCTTTTTGGGTTAAAATTGTTACCCCTGGCCACTTTACCCAACATAGTGGGGTAAAGTGGTCACTTTGCACATGTTGCGAAAAACAAAAATTGCAAAAATACCTTTCAAGATATTGTTGATATATTGATGGTTATTGGTTCGGCACTAATGCTAAATACTTATTAATCTGTATTTCTTTTCAAATAAATAAACTGAACATTTTGTCTTAGGGTGGCCACTTTACCCCAGTCTCCTCTATATGTTTTTAAATTATTTATCAATTTATTATTTATAATTATTTATTATTTTTAATTTATATTAGTTATTTTTAAATGTGAAAAGTGGCAGTCCTCGGCAGCTAGATGCGCTATATATTTTACGCTTTCTTTACAGAGCGCAAAAATCTACTTTCCACTATGATTGTAGAAAAAATAAGTTGTTTTTAACTTGATTTGCATAAATGTGTTAATATGCCTGGACCATTAAAACGAGGTTGAAAATATGAGAGTACCATTTAAAACAGTTGTGTAGATTTAGGAATTTTGGATTCGTCATTCATGACCTATAATAAAGATAAATACGATTAGCCAATGGTGAAAAAGAAAATGAATTTAAATTAAAAATGCAAACGAATTCGCAAAATAAAAAAATATTTGCTATATATAAAGAATTTAAAAGAGGCGAGTCCGTGTGATAATTTAAAGGAATTGTATTGGGATCCGAAATATATTCAATAATAACACTCATTTCAAATTCGACTTGCTAATAGTTCAAAATGGCTAAAAATTAAAAAAAAAATAAAGTGTGAATGAGAAGAAGTTAAACTATTTAATTATTATTTGTGAAAATTTATAGTATAATATAATAATATTTATTATAATTAATTTATAAAGTTATCAGTAATCGAGTGTGTGGTATGTAGTGGAACACGCAACGACTAAAATAACAAACATCGTTATGAATTATTAACATAACATTAATAATGCACAACATTAATAACAGTTTTTTTTTTGCTTGTGGACTTTACTCCAGAAGAAAAAATTTGCCCGCGTGACTCCTCAAAAAGCTCGCCTGTATACGCCCCTGCTCTCTCTGTGTTGATTTTTGTAAACATTTATAGAAGAATAACATAAGACTTAATAAAAATGTAATTTTATATTATTGTTTATTTTATTTTATTTTATTTTTTTCGTAATTGTACTGAAATGCGTACATGTAATTGCAAGTATTTGTTTATGTTTTCTTTTAATATCTTTTTATCGTTATAAGTGTGTTTTTCTGTTATGTATACATTGTGTTAAAAAAATGTAAAATCATTTTCATTTAATATTGTAAAGAAAGTTAAAATGTTGAAATTATTTCCATAAAAGTGAAATAAAATTTTTCGAACTTTTTCATTTTTAATATTTGGTCATATCTTTTTTTGTGATGCAAGGATTCTCCTTGTGCTTCACGTTCTTTAATAGTAAAGTAATTTAAGTATTTAAGGCTTCATCATACACAAATATAATATGTTACTATTTAACTAATTTAACTAATTTTTTATTTGAATAAGTATATCCGTTCTGTATGGCACGAGATTGAAAATATAGCGATTAGAAACAAATTAGTTTTTTAAAAAAAATTAGTAAATGCGTGTCGCATACGCAAGTCAGGATTTCTCAGCGGCTAGAGCTTGTGAGGGTTTTCATAGACCATTTACATAGGTTCAATTCACGTTATTTAGGGTTTACTATAAAAATAAATATATTTTTCTAGTCTTGTTGAAGAATGCACTCATTATATATCCGTTAATTGTTGAGAAAATTAGGCAATATTTAAAAATGTGGAGGAAGGATTATTACTCAATACCTTTCGACCAATGAAATCACCGTATTAATCATTATTCAATGGGGTTGCAATTGTTTTATGAATAACATTTATCTAACTAATTTTAACCTTATTTATGTTGCGTAATAACGTGTAAGTTAACAATTTACAATTTATCTTGATCGTTTCCATAAATACATATACGAACTTTAATGAAATTAGAGATAGATTAGAAACGACATTCTTTTAACTTTATATTCAATTTTATTTAAATCAAAAAGGGAAAAAGTAGTGGAAAATGTACGCGAGCCATTGCACGCGAGGTTGTTACTCACTCAAAATTGCATGGTTGTTACTCACTCAAAATCAGATGAATTACGCAATTTCATCTTCGTGATTAATAGTTATAATTATCCACTCATTGAATAATATATGTTATTAACAATATTATTTGTAAATGTGTTACTAGAGTTACGTGCTAAATTTGTTTCGTTAAGGAAATATATAAATATTTCTTAAAGAACCTAGAGAAATATATAAATATTAAAATTCAAAATTTATATATTTCTTTAAGAAATAAGGAAACAAATGTAGCACGTAACTCTAGTAACACATTTACAAATAAATCTCAGATAAATCTCAGATCTGACGATATCAGGTCAGTTATTGTTTGCGCCTTTATTTAATAAATATAAATTGATCTAAATTTATTATTTATCAAAATTAATACTTTTTTTTGTTGTAAGCAAAATCCGATACGCATGATCCTAATTTTCAAATTAGCGATCATTTTAAACAGTAATTGTTTAGTAGTAGAAAAATATATTCGTTTTGTGAACGCCGATAATCTTCTTATTTTAAAAATCGTAAAAGTGTTTTCAGTGATCCCATTTTCCTTGCGTTTTTTCAACCCCTATTGTTTGTACTGGAACACCTTTGGAGGCCAAAAGGAGCGATATTTAAGGTAAGAGGGTTTCCTCCCATTTATTTAACTCGGGAATTCCCAGTGTCACCTCTAGTGATTTGTGATTTTTTTTACAGACAATATAACAAATTTTAAAAATAAATGTGTCACGACTAAAATGTTAATACTTAGTAGTATTCATGGTTTTAATTTGGCAACACTGATGTTTCAAACGATTTGCTGTTTTATTGCGCGTGAGTGCTTGTGTTATTTTCGCTGTTATAAAAATGTCTAAAAAGTAGGTACTGTTATTATTGTTATAACAAATTATTATTTAAGAATCAAGCTTATAATGAAAGTGATTTTTTGCCGGTAGTTTCATACCGTTTTATCAGTTCATATTACCAATTACGAATATGTGTATTCGTAGACCATCTCCGTGCGGTTGAAAGTTGGCGAAAGAAACTTTAAATGCGTCTTTCTCAAAACGGTCTTTTCAAAGTCGGTGAGCACGATTTCTCCAAAACGGCTTGACTGATCCGGTTCCAATTTTTAACACAATCTTTGTCAACATATTCCCCAGGTATTAATCGAGGGAATAAAATTTCTAACAAATATTTCGATTTTTTAGACCACTTGAAATTGGAAATTTTTCTTGAAAATCGGAACTTTTTTGGGGGGAAGCCGCCATTTTGCCAAAAATCAAAATTTTGACTATTCCTTCAATTAATACCTGTATTCATGTATCCACTAAAGAATTTTCTTTGAATTTTTGATTTCAGATAATCCAACCCAAAGATATGTTGCTCACCGCTGGACACTTTTTTTGAAGGACCTCCAGAAGGAGCAGTAAAATATTGTATTTAAAAAACAAAAGACTATGTGATTTCAAAATATAAGAAATATATTACCTATATATGTTTTCCATAGATTTATTGAATAAAAGGTTCCTTCAGTAAAAATTAAAAAAAAAAAAAACATTTTTTTAGGCTCGCAATTAGGTATATCCCCTTAATAAATTTTTAACACTGACTGACTGACAGACAACGCACAGCCTAAATCGTTGGGTTTAGAAGAATGTAATATTGCACAGGAGTTCCCTATGTAATGTACGCGAGCACTAAGAAAAGATTTTTGCAAATTCGTCCCCTAAGTGGGTTAAATAGAAAATTAAAATTAAATTAAACAATCTCTTATTTAATAAATCTTGGACACTGACAACCCAAGATATTGCCGATGGTTAATCTCATCGGGTGGGTACACGGATTTTTTTAATAATCGTGTATATCGCCTTAGTTAAATTAAAGTAGATAATTGATAAAAAAAAAACATTCGTGAGATAACGTTCGAACACTCAAGTTCGGTAATTATTATTAATTTGAATTACCTAGTACCTAATTAAAATTTAAACCTATATACTGTGTGTGTATTTTAATAATATTATAATATTTGTATACCAAGTGTTTACCAAGAAAAAAAAAGAAGTAAAACTCAGTTGTTAAAACTGCCATGTTCTTTTGGTCATGGCTGAAGATACAAATCAGGGGGCCCCCCTGGTAGTCACAATAATCGAAAAGTGAATAAATACAACACAAATGATACATCCTCACTCTATAAAGTATTTGTGCAGAAAAGTCAAGTAAACAATGATGACAAGGTAATTAGCGCCATGAAAGTTGCTGAAATTACAAATAAAATTACCAACGGAAAGCACATAAATGAAATTAAGAAAGTAAGCAGAAGAAGAGTTATAGTTGTGTGCATCAAGCCAGAAATTGCAAACAATTTAGCTGAAAACCAAGAACTAGAATCTAGGGGATTCTTTGCATACATACCTTTTTTCGTGACCTCAAGAGCTGCTATAATCAAAGGGGTTGACTTGGAGTATTCTGATCAACTCTTAAGTGAAATAATGGATGCAAGCAAGTTCAAAATAAAGTCGGTAACTAGGTTGACTAGACAAACAATTCAAAATGAAGAACTGGTACATTTACCTACTACGACTGTAAAAATTTTATTTGAAGGGCAAAATTTACCTTCATTCATATCTCTCTCTCTCTCTCTCTCTCTCTCTCTCTATATATATATATATATATATATATATATATATATATAGAGAGAGAGAGAGAGAGAGATATGAATGAAGGTAAATTTTGCCCTTCAAATAAAATTTTTACAGTCGTAGTAGGTAAATGTACCAGTTATATATATATATATATATATATATATATATATATATATATATATATATATATATATATATATATATATATATATGGAAAATCAGATCCGAATGCGTACCCTACATCAGAAAAACCAAACAATACTTCAAGTGTTTTCGATTCGGGCACATAGCTGATAATTGGAATAGTAAATATAGCAAATGTTCTAACTGCAGATCAACAGAACATTTAAAAGATAAATGTACAGATAACCAAATTATATGCGTCAACTGCAATTTAAATCATAGCTCCCTCGATAGGAGCTGCCCAGAAAGAAAACGTCAGCAGGATATTAATGAACTAATGGCTACACAAAATATAAGTTTTCAAGAGGCTGCTCTGGAAATTCCTGGAATAAACAGGACACAAAACAGTTACGTGGTAAGAACCAGAAATCGTTTCTATTTATTTAATGGACTAGACACTGAATTTCCTGAATTAGAAACAAAACAGAGACATCAAAATAATATTCCAACATATCACACTCCACCCATTTCCAAATTTGGTATATAAAACGTCAATCGAAATGCAACTGCTAACAAGATTCCAGTAGGTCCAAAAAGAGTCAGAAATGATTCGGTACGAAGCTCCGATACAGATTATAATAATTCAACAAGATTAGGATCAACCCGTACACATACAAAGCAAAGAAAAGTTAATAGTGATTCCGAGTCAGATGATTCATTACCAAACAATAATAATTCAACTGTTGTGGATATCCATCAGACGCCCAGTCTACAAAGTAAAGAAAGAAAAAATTGCTCTATAGTTATACCAATGCTTAATATACAAACTAACTATTTAGACGAAATAATTGTAATCAGTGAAGAAGGATCAACGCAAAATCAAGTTCGTGAAGAATTTATTAAAAAAATACGTAACGAAGAGTTGAAAAAAGGGCCAGTAAACCAGCTCAAAACAGATCAAAGTAATTACGAGTGTCAGATAATTTTAAGTTTTTAGTTTCATATATTCTAAATTACAAATAATGAATCTAAACGTTCTACAATGGAATTGTCAAGGTGGTTTAAATAATAAAAAAGTGAACTAAAACAACTACTTATTAAATATAATGTGCACATATGCGTTAATATTGAAACGTTTTTGAAACCTGGTAAGTCATTTTATATCAAAAATTATCGAAAGATTAGATCGAGTTCAAGAAATAAACAGCCAGGAAAATAGGAGAGAAGGGAAAGTAATGATTTTAATTCATAAATTTATTCAATATAAACCAGAAAACATTAACAGAATACCTACAATGGAAATTTACAATTTATGCACCACCAAAACATCAAACACAACGTCAAACATGGCAACAACTTGTTGACCAACCATACAATTCACTAATACTTGGCGATTTTAACGCTCATCATCATGCATGGGATAAAAATGTTTTTGAAGATACTCAGGGCAAAGAATTATTTGATTTATACACTCCAATAATCTAGTAATTATGAGGGAACCCCTACTATCGTAAGAAGCCCAAACAAACGCGAAAGTGTGATTGACCTCGTTTAGTTCGATTAACAGATTCTTGGGGAAGTGACCATTACCCACTTTTAACGACTTTCAAAAACCTTAATTGGCTCGGGAAAACTAATAAAGTTTCGCCTACGAGTAGAAATTTCGAAAAAGCTGACTGGGTAAGGTATAAATCCGTAATTGAAAATTGAGTAAATAATATAGCTGTTACCGCAAATGACACTGTAGAAAACCAGTATCACCAAATTATAGAGATTGTTAATTCCGCAACTATTGCATCTATACCTAACAAACACATACTATGCAAAGAACCACAACATACCAAAAACCAGTGGTGGGATAAAGAATGCAATAAATTTATGGCTAAGAGACGATTAGCGCTTACAACTTATAATAAGAAACCGATGGTTGAAAATTATTTGAAATATCAACAGGAGTCTGCCAGATTTAAGAAATTTATTCGAAACAAACAAAAACAAACCTGGATAAATTATTGTGAGACAATCAACCCAAATACACCCATATCTGAAGTGAGGAAAAAATACGAATTTTGCAACAAAAAAATTTTAACAACCGCATACCTGATTTTAATAAATCTTGGATAAATGAATTTCTTCAAAATCTTTCCATCCCTGCTCAGTATGCAGACCAGATCATACAGGAGCCATATGGTATAACATACGAAGACCTCGCCAAACCTTTCACTTTTAACGAACTAAGTATCAGCTTAACCCATTCTAAAAATACTAACTCGCTGACCAAATTAATTACAGGATTATACGAAAACTTCCTCACTGTGCTAAAGAAAAAATCTTAGAGATATTCAATGAAATAATGCAAACTGGAGTAATTCCTAAAGAGTGGAAAAACGTGATTGTCGTTCCAATAATCAAAAGCAATAATGACGGCCAAACTCCATCGGACTTCAGACCTATTACACTCTTATCCTGTATGCTAAAAACTATGGAAAGAATGATTAAACAAAGGATAGAATGGTATGTAGAACACTACAAGATAATTGCCGAATCTTTTGGATTAAGGAAAACTCGAAGTGTACAAGACAATTTAAGCATTTTTAACACAAGTGTACACTGTGCCATGTCTAAAAAAGAATATACGGTTGCGACATTCCTAGATATAGAAAAAGCATATGAAAACTTCAATCTGGAAAAACTTCGAAACACTTTAATTGAAATAGGTATACCTTTAAGGCTCTCTAATTTACCATATTTTTAAAAACAGATCAGTCTATTTACGTATTAAAAGCAAATATCATGGCCCAGTAATTGCCAGCAGCGGAATACCACAGGGTTCAGTACTTAGTTCCTTGCTTTATGCTATTTGCTCTTATGAAATGGGAAAACTCTGTGAAGAAGGCACTCATCTACTAAATTTTGTCGATGACACCTTAGTTTTTTGCTCTGAACCATTTTAGAGATAGCTCAGCAGAGGATACAAAGGATGCTGGACAGATTATGGAATTATTTGGAAGAGAGACATTTAAAAATTAACTACAATAAATCCAAAATCTTTGTATTTTCCCGACAAAAGCTTTTGACGACGCGACGCCTAAAATTGTAATACGCGATAAAACCATACCAACAACTACAACGGCCAAATTTCTTGGAATTCAGTTTGATGCAAAAACAACATGGGAACGACAAATAAATGAAACAAGTAACAAGTGCTACAAAGTATTGAATCTAATGAGAAATGTAGCAGGGCTAAAGTGGGGCGCCCATCCAACCTCATTATTAAATATTTATAAAGCGTTGTTGCGACCGTACCTAGACTATATAGGTCCGATTGTCAGCACAGCAAGTAACACACGATTAAACAAGTGTACGATGCTTAGTTTATGATCCCGAAAGTAAATGTGCTCATTTATTAATCGAACATTGTAAAATCACAAAAACAAAAATTTAAGCGACTTTTAGACAAAACACTCGATATGTTATAAATAGTGCAACGTACCTCTAGTTGATAAGGTATTATTTGTATCAAAATGTCCTTATATAAGCTTGTTTGTTTAATTTTTTTGATTTTTATTCTGTGTATAAGCTTGTTTGTTGAAATTTTTATTCTGTAAATTTTTATATTTAAGTTTAATTAATAATTGTAATTTATATTGTAAAAATTGACAATGAGAAAAATGGCAAGCAGTCCTAATTGGGAGTCCAAGCCAAAAAACAGCCCAAGGCAATAATATCAATAAAAAAAAAAAGAAAAAAAGAAAAAAAATTTTTTAATATTCTAATATGCTGTTTGAAAATTATGATGCCGCTCACCAGGAGGTCTTTGAAAAAAAACGTCTGTGTTGGGTTTGGGGTCGCATCGCTATTTTATTTTTAAATAGGAAAAAGAAATTTTAGATATACATATTTACAGATAGATATACATAATTAATTTACACAATAGATATACATATTTATTTTACAATACAAGTATAATTATGTAAATAGAAGCAGTCTAGGCCAGTGGATAAGGTTGCACATAATTCATCAGAACATCAAGTATCATTAATTTATATTCTATATAAACCAGAAGAATCGTACCGAATCCCAGTTAATTCAAACCACTAAGATATTTTTAATGAATAGTACATACCTATTATTAAAGAAATTCGGCAAGTGTGTGTGTTAGACAATCATTAAGTCAGAATTTCAATTCTAGAGACAGAATTATTCAAAATTTTCGGGATAAAATATTTCTTGCTTTTATTGAAAATAGAAATTTCCCTTTAGATTGTTAATAATATGATTATCTAAACTATTTTCCTTTCTATATGAGTTAAAAAAATTCCAATAATAGTTTTAAAATACGACATTGTCTATTAAATTCTACCACCTTTTATAATATTCATTTCATAAGAGCTAAAAATTATAGTTTTTTTCTGTTTATTTGTAATATCAAGTGAATGATAAATTATCTAAATTAAGTAAATATAGTAAGAAAACCTAAGTTTGTAATATAATTTGGCTAACTAACAGCACTGTTTGTATTGTTCTACAGCATACATCGATATATATATATATATATATATATATATATATATATATATATATATATATATATATATATATATATATATCACTTTTGTTGATGGGTATGTCACATCACGTCTTATATTGTTGTTGTTGTTGCTTGAAACGAGGTGTTATGCGTCTATTTTGGTGTACACTGGTTCGTACGACGAGACTTTTGTGGGAGCGTAGATGTTGGCTCAATGACAGACGGCTGTGAATGCCTAGTTCGTTTTCGTGTCCTCAGAGAATAGGTAGGATTAGGGACAGAGGGAAGGGAAAGGACTGTTTGTGTTTGTGTGTGTGTTCGTGTGTGGATGTGTCGTTCTATTTTTCGTTTCTTGGTGTAAATGTGTTCTGGTTCATCAAATTGCTCATTAAGATCGGGTGTTCCTGGAATTGCACGTTTAGATGGTACAGAGGTTGACGGACCTTGTGTGTTATTGAGTTGGGGAGGATTGTGCACCAGAGCGGTAACAGTGACAGTGCGGCAGTTGGTCGATCCTTCCTCTCCATCAGACGAATCTGGATCTGTATGTGTGTTAGGTGTTTGTGTTTCAGTGTTTAGCGTATTGTGTGTTTATGTATGTGTCTTGAGTGTCAGTGTGTTGTTCACTCACTGTAGATGGCTCAGATGGAGTACAAGCAGATCTTGTGCTTTCACATATCGCAGTCGGATTCGTATTACTGAGGAACTTCCGTACTATACGACATGTGTTTATGATCACTGCCTTTTGCATAGTGACATATGTGTACTTTGGGAAACCCAAGAGGCTCAAGCTATTGTGTAGTGTGTGTGGAATGACTCCGGTGGCACTGAATACTATTGGAACAATGTGGACATGTTCCATTCGCCATTGTTGTTTTATTTCGGCTGCGAGGTCAGTGTATTTCTCCAATTTAACTGCGTGTGTTTTTTGTAAGTTATGTGTATTCGGAACCGCAATGTCGATCAGATAGGTGGTCTTAGTTTGTTTCATTACGAAGGTGATATCTGGTCGATTATGATTTATGGTCTTAACTGTAATTATCGACCGATCCCAGTAAAGTCTACAGGAGTCATTCTCCGCTACTACTTTTGGTGTGAGCTTGTAGTAGGGGGTTTTATCGGTTATAAGGTGGTGCTTAACCGCTAGTTTCTGGTATATAATTTTGCCAACCTGGTCGTGACGGTGTTTATATTCGGACTGAGCGAGCTGAGTACAGGCAGCTGTGATGTGTTGGATCGTTTCGGGTTTGGAATGGCATCTCCGGCATGAGTCAGATGTTATTGACGAGTCACGAAGTATGTATTTTGAGTAATTCTTTGTATGAATTACTTGATCTTGTATAGCCAGCATAAATCCTTCAGTCTCCGGGAAAAGACATCCTTGACTCAACCAGGCGTGCGACGCTGCTTTGTCGACGTTACTTTGGTTAAGATCATGTGGATGTCTTCCATGTAGAGGCTTGCGGATCCATTGCTGGATTATTGGATTGTTATTATTATTTTTTTTTTTCTTTTTTTTGATTAAAATTGGGGTACTGCTGCCGGTGGATGGCGCGGTCAGCAGCACCCGGCGGCATCGCTTACTAAGGGCATGCGCCGCCAAAACTCAGTAAAGATAACACATAAAGACATAAACACATAAATGCAATAGACAATGGACAACATACACATATTAAAATTCAACGATGAGCCCTGCCATCCCAGGGCCTAAAAAGTACGGACAGTCCTTGGTGGCGGTACGCTAAGGGCTAGCCAGAGCGTCCGGTCACCAAGGTCTGAAATCCAACGATGATTCTCCGAGGTGTAAAGGGCCTCGGAGTGGAAAATACTGACTAGAAATATCACCCAAGAAATATCACAAGAAAAGGAAAATCTTATTACGTCGCAATAAGTAGTTAAAAACGATACCGCTGAAGGATCACAACAGCAAGCCTACAGCGGCACGACAAAATATCACAGATAAGAACAAAAATTGATGTACCACCTCGGGTGGAAAAGGCCCTCAGTGGTACATCGTTAAAACAAAACAAATTAAAATCAATCTTATTAAAAAAACAAACACAATCACAGCTTTCCGATTATTTTTTTGCTCTGTGACACGATTCCGCTCCCCATAGTCTCGACAATTCCGAAATGACTTCGTCAACACCTAGGAGCTCACACGTGTAGGGACAGAGACATCTGATTACTGAGCAACATGTACCATTCTGTCAGATACTGATTACTGGGTACATGTGCCGTTCTGGCAGATGTCGGGGTCAACTTACACGGGAGACCGGTACGATGACTAGGCCACGTTCGTCCGAGTCGAGGCTACAGAGAACGGGACAATGCCACAGAGTATCACAGTATATCTGACTTATGTCCCTATGACCCCGACGGGGCAAAAGCAGTCCATGACGCTCAAGCTCGCATCCGTATGAGGGAAGACGACATCTCCTTACTAAGCGAGCTCGCTCAAGCCGTTCGGGCAGATGTCGACTCATACGCCTGGATGACGCGAACGAGTGCGTCGAGTACCGCATTCCTACCCGTCGAAGTCACAGGGACAAAAAATCAACGATATATCACAGATAGTATATAACGGTTGTGCTCACTGGGGTGCACCGTCCAGTGAACACAGAGATAAAAACAAGAGGACAAAAAAAAATTAAAAACAAAAGTACAACTATCACAGTTAGGAAAGACAAGAGACAAAAAAAAATCACAGTTAAATATCACCAATTCGACTAATCCGAATTCGAGTCACGATTTCGGTATTCACGCACATATGGATACTAAACACATTCGACGCTACAGCCAGACATCAGGGCGAGATTAACAAGCATTAAGCAGACGATGGTATTTCTCATATACGGTGGAAACCTCTGTCGATCCTACGACGTTCGTCCTCGTCGAAAAAAAGAACTATCGAGGTTTACACCTCTAGATCCGGCACCTTTCGTGAAAACGGTGGTACCTCGAGAAGGAATGGTGCCGATCCTGGATAGTCAGAGGCTAATGGAATCCGAAGATTACTGTATTGCGCATAAACTACCCTGGGACCCTTAGCCTCCTTGACACCAATGGGGGATAAATATCCCTCACGGGTGCCAAGGGTAGTTGCTATAAGTGCCCTCACCACCGTTATTATTATTATTATTATTATTATTATTATTATTATTATTATTATTATAGACTTTTACGCCAACCTGGCGCTCACTACTCAGTAGGAGAGTACTGGGTAACATTCACCTATACCGGCATTATGCAAGGTATTAGGCTCTGTGGAAGGGTAATGTGCCAAACCAATCCGTAAAAGTACCGTAGTACATTCACGGACGGGTTTGTCACATCACTCCCTATATTGTTGTTATTGCTACTTGAAACGAGGTGTTATTCGTCTATTTTGGTGTACACTGGGCCGTACGGCGAGACTTTTGTGGGAGCGTAGATGTTGGCTCAGTGACAGAGGGCTGTGAAAGCCTAGTTCGTTTTCGTGTCCTCAGATGGTAGGTAGGAGTAGGGACAGAGGGAAGGGAAAGGACTGTTTGTGTTTGTGTGTGTGTTTGTGTATGTGTGTGGATGTGTCTTTCTATTTTACGTTTCTTGGTGTAGATGTTTTCTGGTTCATCAAATTGCTCATTAAGATCGGGTGTTCCTGGAACTGCGCGTTTAGATGGTACAGAGGTTGACGGACCTTGTGTGTTATTGAATTGGGGAGGATTGTGCACCAGAGCGGTAACAGTGACAGTGCGGCAGTTGTTCGATCCTCCCTCTCCATCAGACGAATCTGTATCTGTATGTGTGTTAAGTGTTTGTCTTTCAGTGTTAGTGTATTCTGTGTTTATGTATGTGTGTTGTGTGTCAGTAGGATGAGTGTCAGTGTATTGTTCGCTCACTGTAGATGGCTCAGATGGAGTAGAAGCAGGTCTTGTGCTTTCACATATCGCAGTCGGATTCGTATTACTGAGGAACTTCCGTACTATACGACACGTGTTTATGATCACTGCCTTTTGCATAGTGACATATGTGTATTTTGGGAGACCCAAGAGGCTCAAACTATTATGTAGTGTATGTGGAATGACCCCGGTGGCACTGAGCACTATTGGAACGATGTTGACATGTTCCATTCGCCATTGTTGTTTTATTATTATTATTATTATTTTTTTTTTTTTTTATTAAAATTGGGGTACTGCTACCGGTGGATGGCGCGGTCAGCAGCACCCGGCGGCATCGCCTACTAAGGGCATGCGCCGCCATAAACAGTGGAAATAAAATATACACAGAACAGACAGGGACACATAAATGCAATAGACAACGGACAAACACATAAATTAAAACAAAATAACGGGCAGACCCTGCCATCCCAGGGTCTAGTGAAACGCTCGGTTAAGGCAGGACATGACGCACTAGACGATAAGACGTAGTGTCCTGTCCTCAAATGGGCAAAATTACGTTCTTCACACCACTGGTACAGACACAAAACTCAGTGGTGCGGAGCAATTTCACAAATAATCAATGCAAAAAAAAAGACGACACGAAACAAGAAGAATTAAAAAAATACCGCCAGGGGTGTAAAGAGCTCTCTGGTGGCATAACAAAAGATAAAAAAGTTAAAACAAACACAAGGCGATTAAAAACAAACAACGCAAACTTTGATTAAAAAATAAAACAACAATATCACATAAGTTCCAGTCGAATTAATTGCTCTGTGACACGATCCTGGTCTCTATAACTCCGACAATTCCGAAACGGCTTCGTCAACTCATAGGAACTCATCCGTGTAAGGAACAAGTGACGTCTGCTTACTAAGTGAGTAACATTATTATTATTATTATTATTATTATTATTATTATTATTATTATTATTATTATTATTATTAGAATAGCAAACTAGTTCAGGTCGACAAATGTTTGACTTAATTTCTGTATCCTCAGCGATTTTCTTCTGTCATATCATTTTAATAAAGCTTGTTCAAATTTTTTATTTTTTATTTGCGCGAATATTAGGGAGGAGGGAGTTGCCCCCCTTGCTCCTTGAATCCCGCCTTCGCCTACAGTTCTTATTTTCATACCGATCAATTCATTAAAAATATTATTTTATTTCATTTACTTTTGTTTTCCAGTTCACTTCACATAAAATTTATTTCTTTATGGTTTAATTGACTGAAGAAGCTGTTTGTACATCAACTTTGTCTGTTTGTTAATTATGTATAAAACTTATAGTATTATACAAGTTAAAACTTTCAAGTTTTTCGTATTTTCTAAAACAACATTTTCCTTTGATATATATAGAAGTGTCAAAATATACTTTGTTGGGAAAAAGATTATTCTGAAAGTTTTCTTCTTATTTTACGATGAATAAACAACATCTAGATTGTTTTCAAAACTTTTATTACGCTATCCTACATTGAAGTTAAACCATCAATATTTGGACTGACTTTTTGAGAGTGTATTAGTGATCATAAAACTAAAACTACCCCTGCCGCAGCATCCTGAATAATTTAGCGAATTTTCGGTTAAAAAGTTCCGGTAAAAATTCGGTTAATAAGTAGTAAAAATAAATTTATCAAGAAATTTCTGTTATCCGTCTATTTCAGTTCACCGTAACAGTGCGGTCCTGACGGTGACAGTTACCCGAAGTTCTACTATACTAAAGTGTTTTTCACAGTTTCTCGGAACCTAAAAAAGATTTTTCTTCGGAATCGTAAAAAGACTGACTTTGAACGTATACAATACGTACAAACTGAACACGGATCAATTACTATATATACGCATATGAAATACTGCGTTTACCATGTATAAGTATAGCAACACTGACATGTACCTCTGTCGCAATATCCTGCATAACACAGCAATCAAATCAGTTTTTTCCAAAATTCGGTTACATAGAATAATGGTTCAAAAAAGTATCTTATATGATTTTTTCCTCTGTTTGTAATGGTGGCAAAAATTTTGGAAAACTTTTGAGTTTTGGCAAATTTTAGTAAAAAAACTAACTTTTTAAAGTTTCGAGCACTGGATGAGCCTGGCTAAAGAACTCATCCAAGGGCTTGAGATTGGCAATGTTTTCACCAAATTTCATAAAAATAGGATATTTCGTTGGAAAGTTATCGTGCGGACACAAATACACATACAAATATTCATTTATACATATTCATAAATATATATATATATATATATATATATATATATATATATATATATATATATATATATATATATATATATATATATATTATGTATATATATATGGATGAGATTTATTTATTTTACACCCTGTATACATATATGTATATATATATATATATATATATATATATATATATATATATATATATATATATATATATATATAGGGTGTAAAATAAATAAATCTCATCCTTTTGAGAGATGGTTTATCTCGGTGTATAATTGCCGAAGACATAAAATTTTTTTCGGAATTTGCTACCTGAAAAAATCGCATCCCAGCCCAGCTCGTCGTTTAATATAAATTTCTCTGAATACGCCTCTGACCAAACCACAATTATTCACACCCTGTATAACAAACATTTTTTTAAAAAATAAAAATAAAAAAAAATTTATTTTACCATAATATGTAAGCATCTGCTGACTGTTTAAATGATATATATGCAATATCGGACATAGAAAAGCGAACATAATTTTTCAGAAATTCTGATTAAATAAGTTTATGAAATATTTTTGTAGTTTTTCACAGGAAATTCTGAATTCCCAAATCACAGGGCATTATGAATATTGCAAAAACCATCACTCTAATATTAGTTATAAAACATGGCTACATTATGCAGTATTAATTTAATAACAAATTACATTAAAAACTATACTTATGAATTGCCAAAAAACAGAAAAAAGAACACCACAGAACAATAGAATTTTACACAAGAAAAACTTCCATTAGTTGTAATTTTTCCATTTGTTGTTAATTGTTGGTACACATTACAAAACATTTCTTTTATTCACAATTTGTCTAACGTATACATAAATATGTATTTATCTAAAAGGTACTTACAAAAAGATGATTGTGTAAAATTGAACTTTACTTTAGCTGCAAAACCATCATAAATAACCCATAATACATAAGTATGTATAGTTTTTACAACGATATACTTTTAGGCAGTGCAAGTTTAAACAGATAAAATTGAAACTTGTAAATGGCTAACTCTCTCATCAGGGGAAACACTCAAAATTTCGTAGTTTTAGATTTTAATTTTTTTTTTTATTTTTATAATCTGCAAGTGTTGTGTAGCTGGGCTCTGCTATTAGTTTTGCAAAAACTGTTTTTCTGTAAAGTATTATACAAGTAAGTAAAGTATTTCTGTTAAGTACATGTGGGCAAAATAACCCATGCGTAAACCACCTAAAAATTTTTTTTTCACTTTTCTCCAAATCAATTGCAATAGGAAAGACGAAAATAACACTAAATAATATTGCGCTAAATAAATAAGTAACGTACCTAAATTCGCTCACCTAAAATAATGGTGGAATGTTATATGTTATAATTGAAACATTCAACCACCATTTTTGAAGAAGCCTATAAACCGATTTTGACGTCTTAAATTTCTATGGATAGTACTAATCGAATAATATCAAACAGTAAAAAAAATCAATGGGGAATCATCTCTCCCTTTTACAAGAAAATTGCAAATTATTTCATGAAAAATGGTCAAATAAACTTATCTATTAATCGTTGAAAGTGTTACGTACAAAGGAAAATGGATTGAAATCATAGTTTAAGTTGCGATTTAAATCATTTAGCTTAACTTTTCTCACTGTTATTAACTTTAATCACGTGTAATTCATACTGACGCTTATGGATCATATTGTATAGTAGTATAAAATTAGTGTTAAAAGGATAAAAAAGGATTAGACCATTATGGGAACAAACTTTGACGTCAAAATTTTGGTTACTATTTTCTCACACTCCTGTATTATAAATTTAATCCCCTAAAATTTAACTCCCAGCCACCCCTGTTGGTACAAATTTAAAAACTTTTATATCGTTCAATATCTCTAAAAAAAAATTGCATTTTTTCTTTATCTCTAGTCATTTTCAATATAATGAGTATTTTATTCAATCTTGCCACAAAAGTTTTTAATTTTTGTTACAAAATTTTTGCAAGAATCATCCCCATTTATTTTACTTCATAGTTTCACACTCGAGTAGGTAGTATGATCTAAGATGATTTCCCCTGTTACGTATAAATTATTTTTTTTACTGGAACAACCCTATTTTCTTTTATGTGGTTGGAACGAACCTCTGTCGTATTTTTGAAAGATTACAATTGCTGCCGCTTTTCCCTCTGTGAGGATTGATCCGTGTCGTACTACATGTACTACATACACCTTATGATTAGGTACACTATGTATGTGTCTCTTTGTTCTACGTACAAATATGAGTTACCGTTCAGTACATGTCAAACAGTGGTTAGTTTTCAAAGTACTGTCAAAGTTTAATGACGTTTCAGTAAAGTTTGGTTAGCTAATTACCGAGTAAAATCATTGTCTTGCGGGGAAAATTAAGATTTTATTTAGTTAGTATTCTTCTAAACACATTGAACAGTGTTTTCCGTAAAGATTGAGTGTTTCGCGATACTCGAATAATGGAAATTACCTATATTGTTTATTTGAGAGCCACTGTATTGAAAATCGATTGCTATCTTCAAGTTGATCGGATTTTTCGATATATTTCATATAGGTACTTCCGGCAATATTTTAGTGTCGTAATTTCTTCTAAAAAGTTATTTGTGCCAAAACCTGTTAAGAAAATGCATTTCGACGTAAAATTGTTTCCTTGTTTCTTCTCGTTCATTTTTATCGTTACCGATGGCAGGTTAAGCTAATTATCTAAAGGCTGTGTTATTAATTGCCCATTTCTATATCTGCTCTCCAGAGGACATTTGATTTTGATTTTGATTTTGATTTTGATTTTGATTTTGCTTTTGCTTTTGCTTTTGCTTTTACTTATCGTTGCTCTTTTTCGATTATCTGCTTTCGTATTTGCTTTTCGATTATATGTTTTCGTCAATTGATTATTACGATTGTCGCATTTTTCGTCGTTTATTATTCAGATAATTATCGATTAAAATAATCATTATCGTCATTACAACTCTCGTACTATCGATTACAATATTGTTCAATTTGTGTCTGCGTATCGCTTCCCATTGGAGAAATGGTTGGAATATTCCCGTATTTCGTGTGACTGCATGGACCGTGCCTATATTTAGAGTATTTTGCTTTGGATGATTGTATCGTCGCCGAACTGCCGATTGTCTACCGCCAATAAAGTATTTCGTTCTGGATGGTTACTGGTTGTATCGCTGCCGAATTACCGATTGCTTAACGCCAATTTATTCCCGAAAACTACCGCATCGTTTAGTACATCCGGACTCCGATGTTTCGAAATTAATTCCGCAGAAAGTACAACTAAATCACCCATAGAAAAGGGAGGTAACAAGTTTGATTTTTCTGATCCATAAGCGTCTTTTTTTAATAATAAATATTATTTAAATGAGTAACATTACGTTCATCGTCTAACTTGAATTTATAAAACAGTTTTTAAAGATTTACTCAATTTATTGTGGACACTTAACCTGTATTATTTTAAATAGTACCGAATTTTATAATGTTACAAAC
This sequence comes from Brachynemurus nebulosus, assembly GCA_035578155.1. Classification (NCBI taxonomy): domain Eukaryota; kingdom Metazoa; phylum Arthropoda; class Insecta; order Neuroptera; family Myrmeleontidae; genus Brachynemurus; species Brachynemurus nebulosus. The sequence goes on from JAPWDM010000024.1 coordinate 4,778,172, forward strand.
ATTGTGAAAATTCAAGAACGTTCTTAAATTTAACTCATTTATCTAAAAATTGTATAGCACTTGAATATTAACGAATTATTAGAGAAAATATTATAAGGTTCAAGTACACGATATTAACTTTTCGTCTAACTCAACTTTCGGTCCTGTATGTACTTTTTTTACGTTAATATACCTAATGTAGTAGTAGTGACGATTTACTATCGCTACCCCCTTTAGTCACGTTTCGGAAGTAGTTTGACCCGTTTTGCATTCTGGGGTAAAGCTGGAGTCAATAGAATGCATGGCGCCCGTCACAATACCGCTACCGTACCGATCCCGTAAATTAGAGAACCCCCTCGTATGCTGCTACCACTGAGGCCGAAGCCGCGTTGCCGTACCGAAGGCGTTTTTACGTCATATAAAAATTCTGGCGCCCAATGCAAGGGGCCATTTTGTTACAAATTTCGGCCATTTTGTTACAAATTTTGGCGAATTTCGTTATAAATTTTTGGCGAGTTTCGTATAAAACCGTTCGGCCAGTTTCCGTTAGTTAAAATTCATAGTCCGTATAATCCGTTATATCATTTATTGGGGCTCTGGTCTCGTCCGTCTGTCGTAACGTTATTTATTGTTTAATCTTGAAAGTTTTTTCAATCCAGAACATTTCCGTAAAATAATTTTCGTATCGTGTCATTGTTGTTATTTCCGATACAACTACCGTCAACTAGCAGGCAAGTTCCTTTAAATTCCAAATTCCGCTATTATCGTTATTTTATCGCTTCATACCGCTATATAATTTGGTAGTTCGGCTCTATAACTTAATCTGTTGAGTTTAGGTGAATATTCCACTATCTACCATTTTGTTTCCGTTATTGTTAGGCTTAATTGTAGTTTTTCGTCATTACTCATTATCCAGCGTTTATGTTGTCGTATCTATAACTTAATTTTGTAAGTTTAGGTGGAAAATTCTCACTACCTATCGTTTAATTAGTTTTTTTTTACCGTTATCGAATAAATTGTATTTTGTTGTTTTGATTTATAACTTAAACTATTAAGTTCGAAAGAAGATTTTCGCAATTTCCGTTTCGCTATTCTTTCCGCTTATCGGTTAAGTATCGTATATCGCATATTTTGTTTTCGTATATCGCTGTCGATGATTTCGTATTAAATATCTTTGTTGTCTTATCGTCCAAATATTTTTTCGTATCGCTTATTAGGTATCGAATATTTAAGTTTCTTATCGTTCCGAGAATTTAAGAATAACTGGAGCTATTTGTTAAGTTTACCGGTAATTAAAAATTTTGAATCAGGAAAATTTACTTATTTTTTTGTATATAGCAAAATTATTACATTACAGTTTTACGTATAAAATTTTGTGAATATTTTGTACCCCTTTAGTGACGCACTAATCTGGTACTAGAAATATATTTTTATCGTCAAAATAATTATTGTCAATATATATTTACAGTTAAATTTATCTCGTTTATTGTTGCTTTCCGTTATGCACAGAATGGTACTACGATCTGACTAGAGGTGAATTGACTTTTGAACTATTTATTAGAGGTGTACCCGCTAGTAACATGAGCACTAGAGAGATGGAACTTAGATTGGCCGAAGACCTACCAGAAATAGTAGATTTTGAATTAAATATTCCCGGCGAAATCCAAACTTTAGCTGCTCATTATACCATTTTACAAGAACTAGTTAACCTGTTTAGTGACACACATGAGAGTAACGCTTATATTACCTTGTCTAATCGTATTGGGCATTACATGCGCCGTTGTGACATATTTTTAAGAACGCCTGATTTACCACCTGAACAAGAACGAGTATTGTCAAATTTTCTCCAGCAATTTCAGATGTTAGATACTATTTTGGTTTCCAAATCACGTAATAACACTAACGTAGTTGATATTGCAAACCAACCTGTTGTACACAACTTAGAACGACCGTTACCACCTATTTATAAATGGAATATTAAATATTCAGGTAAAACTCCTGTAAATGATTTTATTACTTCTACAGAAGAATTATGTGTATCTAGAAATGTTAGTAAACAGCAAATACTACAGTGCGGTTTTGAATTATTTGAAGGTGACGCTTTAGTTTTCTTTCGTTCCATTAGAGACTCTGTAACTTCTTGGGAAGAACTTGTAGTTAAATTACGTAAACATTACGACTTAATTGATTCGGATGATGATGCCATTTGGAAAAAGATTTATTCTAGACGCCAGTTATCTTCCGAACGATCTGTTGATTTTATCGCGGCCATGAAAAACTTATCTAATAGTCTGTCTATCAAAGTTACTGACGAACCACGTATCGTTAAAGTTATTGTAAATGGTTTATTACCGGAAGTAGCAAAAAATATTGCACTTTTCGAACCTAATAATTTAGAAGATCTATATTCTAAATGTGCAATTATCGAACGCGTTTCTTGCAGTGAAGAAAAGAAATTTCGTCCTAAAATAACTTATTCACCACGTACCGTAACATTTCGTGAGGAGCGCCCTCCTCGATCAGTTAATACTACAAATTCAAAATTTGAGCAACCTGTATCGTCCATGTCCGTACCGTCCACATCTAGATACGTATCATCTTCTCCCGAAAGACAATCACGTAATAGTTCTCGTTCTGCCGACCCCGAAATTATTGTTCATAAAAGTCCTTCAAATGTTTCGCCTATCATATCTCGTGAAAGTTCACCTGTCGCTCAATCTTCCGCTAATTTTAAATGTTGGAACTGTGATCAATTTGGTCATCATTACACGTCGTGTCAAAAACCTCGTACCCGATTTTGTTATCGCTGTGGAAAGAAAGATTTCGCCACAAATACTTGTCGTAATTGCAAGCCGTCTTTAAACGTAAGACAACATAAGGAATCGGCTATCGTTTGCTCGAACTTTTCGCCCAAGACCGATTCAAAGATCGTCGCTTGAGTGGCAAAATTGGCTGAAAAAATTTAACGCGATCTCTAAAACTAGATTAACAATTCATGAAAATTCCACCATATCATTTGAATTTAATCAATTACCGAGTCATAACCGTCCATACTTACGTGTAAATATATTAGACCACTCACTTCTTGGCCTGCTCGACACTGGGAGTACCTCAACAGTGATTCGTAAGGATATTTTCAATAAAATCATTTCTGAAAATAAATATCTCAAAGTAAACTATCGAAATTCATCGTTTACGACTGCTTTAGGTCAGGAATCATCTACAATAGGTCACGTAAATTTAAAATTCAAATTTTGCGGTTTGGTAAAGACAATACCAACGTTAATAATGAAATCACTTTCTTCAAACTGATTCTCGGCGTTAATTTTATTCATGCTTTCGGCATCGTTACTGACATGCGTACCTTTACGTATACAGTTCCGAATAGTGTAGAAATCAGCTCACTTTTTAGTGATAGCGATTTAGAACCGTCTCAAAGAGCGGCTTTAGGTAATTTACTTAGTGAATTTAACCAGCTAACAAAGAAACTCTAGGTTGTACTCATTTAGTTGAACATCACATTGATGTAGGTGATACAGCACCTATTAGACAACGGCACTATCCAAACCCATACAGGACTTTATTAATAAAGAACTTGACCGTATGTTGTCATTACAAGTTGTGCAACCGTCCAATAGTCCATGGTCAAACCCGATTGTCGTAGTTAAGAAATCTAACGGAGAATATAGATTTTGCCTCGATTTCAGGAAGTTGAACTTATTGTTGCGCAAGGACGCTTATCCTATTCCGTTTATGAATTCCATTTTAGATAAATTAGGAAGTGCTCAATATCTGTCTACTCTTAATTTAAAAAGCGCTTATTGGCAAATTGTTCTTACTGAATCTAGTCGTGAGAAAACTGCTTTTGTAGTTCCCGGTAGAGATTTATTTGAATTTACTGTTTTACCATATGGCCTTTCGTCTGCACCAGCTACGATGCAACGTTTAGGTGATCGTGTACTCGGACCAGAATTAGAACCTCACGCATTCGTATATCATGACGATATAATTGTAGTGTCCGACTCTTTTGACTCCCATATCAAAATATCACTTAAGGTTTTTCAAAAATTAAAAGATGCTGGGTTAACTTTAAATTTAGACAAGTGTCATTTCGCAAAAAGTGAACTTAAATATTTAGGTTTCGTAGTCGATAGATCAGGTTTGAGACTTGATCCTGAAAAAACTAGCGTAATCGAAAATTTTCCAGCCGCCACCTGTCCTAAGGACGTTCGTCGTTTCATCGGCTTAGCCTCGTGGTACCGACGTTTTATTAAAAATTTTTCTGAAATTTCCGCACCACTAACTGTCCTAACACGCAAAAGAAAACATTTCGTATGGTCTGAAGAAGCTAATCGTGCTTTCGAATCCTTGAAACGTAGCTTAGTAACGCCTCCTGTATCAGCAAGACCCGATTTCAACCTTCCGTTCCAGTTGCACTGTGACGCATCCAGTTTTGCAGTCGCTTCTATCTTATCACAAGATACTCCCGATGGAGAAAAAGTTATCGCTTACGCCAGTAAAACACTGAATAAGAATGAGAGAAATTACAGCGTGACAGAGAAAGAATGTCTTGCTCTATTATTTGGCGTAGAAAAATTTCGTTGCTATATCGAAGGTACCCATTTTAAAGTTTATACCGATCATGCCAATCTAACTTGGCTTTTAAATTTAAAGAATCCCGTAGGTCGACTAGCCCGATGGTCGCTAAAAATGCAACAGTTTGATATGAAAATAATTCAGCGTAAAGGCTCACACCGTGGACATTTTCCCGTAGACGCAATTTCTCGTGTAGTTTGTTCACTAGAAATAAAATCTGAACATCACGACTCATGGTATCGTAAAATGTTACGTCGCGTTCGAAATTCTCCTCAACAATATCACCATTGGAAAGCTGAGGATGATTTACTTTTTGAGTTTTGTAAACCGGTAAACCCCGTATTAGGTGACAAACATCCGTCGAAAATTGTAGTACCAAAATCCCTCCGTAAGCAAGTATTAGAACAATGTCACGACGAACAAACGTCCGGTCATTTTGGCATTTTCAAAACTATTTGTCACGTTAGTATGAACTATTATTGGCCAAAAATGCGTCAAAATGTAATAGCTTACGTTCGTTCACGTTAGATTTGTCAGTCACATAAAGTTGAGCAAAAGGCTCCTGCCGGATATTTAGGTCATCGTAACGTTCAAAAACCATTCCAGTATTTGTGTACAGACATTCAAGGTCCGTTACCGCTCAGTAGAAACCGTAATAGGTTTATTCTTGTCATCAGTTGCCTTTTTACGAAGTTCACTCTTATCTTTCCCAGGCGCGTAGCTGACGCGAAAACAGTTACAAAAATCATAGAGGGTAATGTTTTCCTAACCTTTGGCGTTCCCCAATTTTTAATTTCGGACAATGGTGTCCAATTTATATCAAATATCTTTCGCAACATGTTAAAACGTACAACGTTCAGTTGCAGTTGAATCCTAGATTCCATCCTAGTACTAATCCCGCTGAACGTAGTAACCGAGTAATAAAAACCATGAACGCATCTTACATTCAAAATAACTAACGCGATTGGGACGTTCACTTAGCAAAATTTACCTTTTCGATAAATTCCGCAGTTCATCAAGTTACTGGTTTTAGTCCGTCATATTTAATGTTCGGTCGTGAATTTGGAATAGACAAAATTGTACAAAATAACAACGATAATAACAACCCTGACCATCAGTACCGTTTGCAACAGCTGGAAAAAGTTAGAAACTTGGTTTCTAACTTTTCGGTTCCTTTCGGCAATTTCGGTTCCTTTTTTTGGTCCACGGAGTTCAAAAAAAAGTTTTCGACTTAACCACAATATGGACCGGATAACTTGTGCATTCAGCTTTAATTTGCTTTTTTTAGACCTTAATACGACCACCTCTCGCTGAGATATCGGACTTTGAATGGATAAGGATCATTCCGTCTTTGACCATCGATATCTCAGCAACCAATGATCATACAGAAAATGGAGGGTATATTTTAAAAACTCGAATAACTTTTCTACAAGGATTAGCCATTGTTTTTTCAGAAAAAATTTTTTTTGCGTTCCCTACATGAATTTGAAAAATCAAGACAAAAAGAGCTTTTGGTGGCTTTTTGGAAAATCAAGCGCTGAATTAAAGATTTCGAGAAAACCATTAACGTTAAGTGTGCCTTTTACAGTTCAATATACCCACAAAGCCCCACCGAGTTTCAATTTAATCCATCCAGCCGTCGTTTTGTTTCATTCGATTGAATTTTTGAAAAAATTAAAGGATCATTTTTTTGATCTTAAACTTTCATAATCTTGAACAAAATGAAAATAAAAATTTTCTCAGCTTTTTTTACATTTTTATCAATAACCGTATTTCGATTTGTAAAAAAAAGAAAATTTCTTAAAAAATCTTTTTTGAAAATTTTCTAAGAAATTTTCTTTTTTTTATAAATTTAAATACTGTTATTCATAAAAATGTAAGAAAAGGTGAGAAAATTTTTTTTTCATAATATTCAAGATTATGAAATTTTAAGATCGAACAGATGATGCTTTAATTTTTTCAAAAATTCAATCGAATGAAAAAAAACGACAGTTCCATGGATTAAATTGAAACTCAGTGGGGTTTTTGTGGGTATATTGAAGTGTAAAAGACACATTTAACATTAATGGTTTTCCCGAAATTTTTAATTCAGCGCTTGCTTTTTGAAAATGCCACCGAAAGCTCTTTTTTTCTTGATTTTTCAAAGTCATGTAGAGTGTGCAAAACAATCGCTAGTTCTTCAATATGATGTTATAATAACAATATCTCTGTCTCATTTTTTAAAATTAAAATTAACCAGATTTTTTAAGAGTACGTTACAGCAAAGAAACTTTGTTATGATGTCTTCATTTAGAGAGAAAACGTAATATATAATTATATTTGCATACCTAGAAAAAAATCCAAACGTATGGAATATAATGTATTATTATATCATGTAATATATTTTATTGATTTTGAAAATTTATTCACCGTTAGTAAGCTAAATTATTTGAATTGGTTAAGGTATTAAATGATATACCGACCACCATAAGTTATATGAGAGAGGTAAACTTTTTACTAAAATTATTTTAGATGAATAAAGTTTATGTTGTATCAGCTAGGGTCCATTGGTCCCAAAATTGTAACAAATCAAATAACCGACCGATTTTGAAAATTTTTTCACTGCTAGAGAGGTATGCTATTTTAAATGGATATAGCTTATGTTGTATAAGGTCGGCCAGAGTCTAGTTAAACTATTTTAGACAGATATAGATTACAGTATGTACGATCCGCCAAGGTCCATGGGACCCAAAAGTGTCAAAAATAAACTAACGGACCGATTTTAAAATTTTTTTCACTTAGAGGGCTAAACTACTTTAGATAGTTATAGATTACGTTAAGTAAGGTCGGCCAGGGTCCATGGACCTTAAAAGTGTCAACAATATAATAGCCGACAGATTTTGCAAATTGTTTCACTGTTAGAGAGCTAAGCTATTTTAGATAGAGATATCGATTAGGTTATGTAATCCAGGGTCCATCGGACCTAAAATCTACTGTTAGAGAGCTGAACTAATTTAGATAGATATAGATTACGTTGCGTAAGGTCCGCTAGGGTCCATGGGACCTAAAAGACAAAACAATAAAACCTTTCCAAACTGGTTGGAAATAATGTTTCGGTCAATTATCTATAACATGTAGAAGATTCACCTTCCTAGGGTGATTTGGAGGGAGCAGAGGGGGGAAAATTGTTTTGGCTAGATCTAACACGCCCACAGCCTCCCAGGATTAACGTCGGGGATTGAAACGTTATATGTTAATAGAGTCCGTACCTAGTATGTGTTTTTTGGAAGTTTTCATATTTTACCCCCACCCCCACCACTTTTAAGCATTTCATGCTTTTTCGACGTTTTCGAAGTTTGTGTCACGCGCACAGGTCACCCAAATAAATCTAGAGGACTGAAATTTTGTATTCGGATTGAGTTAGTACCAAGAGTATGCCTTTTAGGGGTCTCAAAGTTTTCTCCTGACGCCCACCATTTTTATACCAAAACAAAACACGATTTTTCTTGTTTTTTAACAGTTTTGTTAAAGTCAAAATCTTCGCAAATAAACCTAAAATAAATATAAATAAATTTTATGTATAGGTTAAGTTAATACACAGACACTGCCTTTTGGAAATTTTAACTTTTAACCCTTACCCCACGATTTTTACACCAATATTTCCATGATTTTTTTCCTTTTTTATAACATGCCTAGAAACTGTCTGAGTAAACCTAGAGTGCTGAAATTTTGTACATGTATTAAGTTAGTATCCAGCTAGTGCCTTTTAGGGATTCCACATTACTTCCCCCACCCACTTTTCCTATTTTTAGCTACATCGGAATTCAATGGTATTGTTACATCTGTTTAAAATGATTTAATTTTATACTAATACAAATAGGCATTGTAAATTTAAAAAAAAAATGAACTTTCTCTTATAAGAAAATAAATGTAACAGATATTAAGTAAATCAAAAAATGCTATTAAATTCAGTTTTTATTTATAAAATACGAATTTTGTATTTTTTGTAAAGCAAAAATATCTTCAAAAAGGCGTTCCAGTTCACTGTTTAAAGCCCTTTTTTGTAAAAAAAAAAAAATAATAAGGCTATTGGTAGGAATGCCCTTACTAAGATTCAGCCCTTAAAGCCCTTAAATTTTAAGGAAAAAAAGAAAGTTGTCAACTAAAATCTTCAAACTCCTCGATCAATCGGACACTTATCATTCGTTTTGAAACCACCAAAATGATATTGCACCGCTAGCCTATCAGTCACACTTAGATATTTTGAAAATACCGAAGATGTAACGAAAAGTTCGCTTTCCGTAATGGGGCCCCGCTGCTCACGGCGTTTTTTTTTTAGTGTACCGCAGCCCAAAAATATATGCATGTTAAAAAATTCCCTTGAAGTTTTATATAGATTAAGAAGCTCATCGTTGAAAAAATTGTATTATATAAAAAAATAATACATGTATTTTTACACGGAATATAAAATTTTTGTTATATTCCAATGAAAAATGATGCTACATATTATAAAATTTTGCGTAGTAAACAGGTAAATGTATTTAAACAGATATAAAAATTGTAAAATAATTAGAAGAAACGTAAAAAAAAAAATAATAATAATAATAAGGCTTGGAACAAAATAATTTCTTCAACGTCTCTTATTAACAATTAGATAAATATTGTCAAGTTTTTTTATTTGCCCTTATAAACACTGTGATTTAAAGGGATGTTCTAGTCTACAAAGCAAAAATTTCGGCTTTTTTCAGGAATTAATAAATACAATTATTAATATTTTTACTGTCCATTTTTTACTATCTATTTATTCATATTTTAAGAAAAATTTCTTTCCAAAAAAAAAATCATTAATTTATAACGATTCAAATATACATATGCGAAAACAATGATGTGCCGGCTGATATGATTTTGAGGTTTGTGTTCATCTGAGATCAAAATAAATAAATAAATAAATAAGTAGATAAATAAATAAATAATACAAAAAAATAAAAAAGATTCTGGCTTGGAAAGATTGTCATTCTGGCAGAAACTACACTGAAAAAAATTAAAAAAAAAAAAATGAAAAAATTACATTTCTAACGTTTTTCTAGCTTTTTATTTTTAAAAAATAGTAAAAATTAAAATTTTGCAATATCCGTAGTCCTTACCATAAAGCAAGCTGTACTGAGGTGCATGCCAAATTTGAAATCGATTGGATAAATAGAATTTGAGATATCATGTTGACCAGCTTGAAGAATATAGTTTCAAGAAAATTGCATTTCAAGTTTTGAAGTATAATACTTGATATCGGAACCCACCGTATTAAAATAACAATGTTAAAAAATTTCAAAATTTTTAAATTTCCATTTGATAACACATTTTTAAAGGTCTATACCGTCAAACGAAGCTATTTGAAATAGGTGGGGCTATTTGAAACAAAACCAAAAAAGATTTAAGCTCTTATATCTGTTTGATTTCTGAACGTATTCATAACGTTAATGCGTCTTTAATAGGGGATGTTCTTTAAGAGTTTAAATCTGTTTTAAAACTCTTCTTTAAGAGTTTAAATCTTTTTTTTTTTTTGTTTCAAATAACCCAACCGATTTCAAATAGTCCCGTTTGACGGTACTTTTAGAAAATGAAACAATAAAACAAAAATCGAAATTTAAAAAATTCTAGACTAGAATTCTGCCTTAAACACCAACAGTAAATAAAAAATTACAACTTTTTTAAATTAACTTCATTTTCAATATATAGTTCTCTCTCTCTCTCTGATTAAATAACATTTCTTTACGCACATATCTAAAACTAATGAATCAGCTAGGAAATTGTAATTTCTATCCGAAGGCGATTATTATCACTGTTGGACCAACTTACTTTACTTCACTAGTTATTAAATTTTTTGATAGGTGACTATACAATTTTGTGATAGTTTCTTCTTTTAAAATACTGGCTTAATTTTATTATCAATCGATTATTACATCCGAATATCAATTTAAATTAAAATCATCTGTAAATGTAATCTTAATGTAATAGATACATATAATGAAACGGGTTTACCATTAGATAACTTATTAAAAAAATTAAACTCGAAATATACCTTTTTCTCTGTTCAAATTAATGTCAACATCAATTACTTGGTGTCTTTGGTTTCGTTACAGTGAATTAAATACGTCCAAACGAATATCGTGTTCTGTTATTACATCATTTAATCCATTTACTCTTCTGTAATATGTACAGTAGAATACGAATTTTTGAAATATCTTAAACGTATCCGTTAGTTCAATATTATCTATACTTCTATGCTAATATAATAATACCCCTGTCGCAGCATCTCCATAACATAGCGAATTTCCAAAGATTTAATGTCGGTTGGGTAGTTTACTTTTGAAGCCTTTGGCGCCCTAGGACCTTAGAGGATATACCCGTTATTCATCTAAAATAGCTTAGCTATAAAAACGAAAAAATTTCAAAATCGGTTGAATAATTTATTTTTGGTGTTCTTGGAACCTTTGGATTTTCATATAACGTAGCGTTATATCCAACTAAAATAGTTTAGTTCTCTTAGCAGTGAACAATTTATGTATATTTAAATCTAAACCAAATTTGCAGCGATAACTAAAAATTGCATTAATTGTTCCAAATTATCCTAAAACAGTAAATGCCTTGTTTATTACTGTGTATCTCTTATTTAAAAATTTTTTTTAGCAACTATTACGCTGCGGGAAAAACCTGCAGTTTTTTTTTTGTAATATATGGGTCAGTATCTACTAACCTTATTAAAATAAAAATTTTAATTATATTAGAAATTTAGAAGATCTAGATTTAGAAGTTGAGGGGAGGGGGAGTCAGAGTGCGATTATCTGTCGAAAATTTTGAGTTACATCAGTTACAAACAACTGGCTCAAAACTTATAAAAAAAAATTTTAAGATCCCTAAAGGTGGCTCTTTCACATTATATCTAACACAGTACATTACTTAAATTTTTTAAGGTCCCGCCCTCATTTTAATCCAAACTAATTTTTCCCTAATTGTATTCTACTTGAATTTTAAATGCAAATAATTTAAATCAATTTTCCAAACTGATATTTAAAAGTAAATTATCAAAAAATAATAATTGAATAAATGAACTTTTTGATAAGTAGAAAAAAAACATTATAACAGTTAATAATAAACCACTGCTAAATAGATTTTAATTTTAAAATAAAAATTACTACTTCAGTAAAATAACACTCAAATAAATTATTAAATATGTAACATTGATATAATAATAGATTCAGTAGAGTCAGTCATCTATCGTGCCATCTGTCGTGATGTCGGCGTACTTCTCTCTTTTGCTCTGCTGGTAAAGTGGTAACATAGCTAAAATTTGAATTTTTTTGAATGTATTGTTTATTAACAAGGTTTAATGTCTTTATTTTATACGCTTTTTAAATTAGTGTGTAAAAATTATGTTTATTTTAAAGATTTTATGGAGCTAGTATTAAATTCTGTTATGAAATTTTCATTTCATTAAATCATAGATATGTAGGTATAATTATAATTCATAGTAGTTCTTGATGTATGTTTGATGTGATATCATCACATCTTTATGGACGTGATATACGCGTCTATGTCATAGGATTGTCTCGTTTTGAATATGAAACTGTGTGTACATAATAACTGAATAAACTAAAATAAATTACTGTTGTAATATTATTTTCGTATATATCTGCGACAATAAATATATATATATATATATATATATATATATATATATATATATATATATATATATATATATATATATATATATATTATTTAAAATATATTTTGAGTTTAAAACAATTATAAATTTAAAATTGAAAGGCCAGTTGTCAACTGACATTTCATAACCAATTAATGTTTTTTTTTTATTTTTTAGGTTTTTTAACGATGTTGCATGGAAACTACAAAATATTAGTTAAATTGTAAACGAATTGCTTGATTTATTGAATGAAGACATATTTAGTTCAGTGTTTTGTCAAAAGTTTTAGTAACACAAATGAAAAAATGAATATTTAACAATCATGTATGAAGAGTTAAAATATTAATTAATAGTTATTTATGACAATTAAATTGCGTATAAAATAATTAATACATGACATATTTGTATAGAAGTGTAAAATTATTTAAGAAAAATTAAATTTTATTTTTGGAAAAAATATACATCGTTGTGGTTTCTGCTTATACGTAGTTACTATTTCAGAAATTTTATTTTTTATTTTGTTTTTATCCACTTCATAGAATTTACGTTAAATTCCAAAAAATTTTAAATTCATTTTAAATTTTAAAATGAAGAAATTATAAAAATGATATTTATTTTGAATCGATTATTGGCAAAAACTGACAATTTTTATTAAAAAAATTATTTGAAATATGTCAAACTAAAAAAAAAAAATTATTATGAGACGTTCCAAATTAAAAGTGGTTTGTTTTACTTTTGGTCGAAAATTAGTTAACGATGGAAATGTATTCTTCAATTTGCATTGCTTAGCATGTTTATTAAAAAGGGGTTTTACTTCAAATTATAGTAAAACTAACTAGTAAGTTGTGATAAAACTTGTCTTTTCCATTTTTTTTTTTGTTAAATAACTTGTTTTATGTGAATTAGGCGAGTTTTGTTTTAGAACACTATTTAATTTAAAACAAAAACAAAATGACGATTTTGACAATCATTTAGTTTGTGTATAGATATATAAACACACTGGTAAATAATACAAAAGATTTATTCGATTAAAGAAAAATTACAGTCTAATTGATCAAATTTTATAGTACAATGATTCTCTTATTTATTAAACATTATTTCTAGTATTTTATAATCGATCTAATCAAAGATTTTTGATACAAATTTAGGGCAGTGTAAAGACTGTTTTACGCATGCCTGTAATTAAACTATATAACACTGGGTATGTTAAACTGATGTTAAACAAAGACAAAAAATCTTTAACCCAAAATTTAGAAAATTATTTTTAATTTTTCTGGAGAACCGGTTGACAAACAAGTATCGCACCAAGGACGTTTTTATCTAATTTCTTGTGCTTTTCGCAGTGGTATAAAAAAAATTTTTAAATTCTAATGTTTTTAGCACTTTTTATCAAAAGTGCCCAAAAAACCTACTTCCGGGCATCCGACGTGTCTGGATAACGAACTTAGTCGAGCGAATCCGGATTCTAGCTTGCATACCAAATTTCTTGCATTAAACGTTTCGTTCGAGAGTTATCGTGTACATATATATATATATATATATATATATATATATATATATATATATAAACAAAACATATATATATATATATATATATATATATATATATATATATATATATATATATAAACAAAACAAATTTCTGCCATAGTCCCGGACTTAGATCTTGCCACAAAAGCTGCTGTAATAGCTGAATTTCCATTCTGGAAATTCGCTAAAAAGAGAAAATTTATTTGGTTGTTCGAAGTAACCTCAAAAATTACTAGACCAATTTTGAAAATTTTTTCATTATTAAAAAGCTAAATTGTATGTTTCTACATTAACATAGGATATATTATATGAAGTCCCCTGAAATCTAAGGACTTAAAAAAGTACCTAAAGTAAACTACACAATCATTTTTGAAAATTTTTTCACTGTTAGGTGAAAATTGAAAATTTTTTCACTAAACTATTTCAGATCAACACAGATTATATTATATGAGATGAGGTCTTGCAAGGTCCTGGGGACCTAAAAAATATCCAAAAGAAACAATTCAACCGATTTTGGCAATTTTTTCAATGTTAGAGAATTATTCCAGATTGACATAGACTATTTTATATGACATATGGGGTCCCCTGGATCCTAAGGATCGAAAATGGGCTTAAAATAAACTCTTTAATCGATCTTACAACAGTTTTCATTGTTACGACGTTAAACTATTCCAAGTTAACATTTGCTACATTGCATGAGGTCCACCAGGGTCTTGGAGACCCTAAAGACTCCAAAATTAACTATACCCAACTGGTTTTAAAAATTTTTTACTCTTAGGGAACTAAACAATCCCAGGACATAGGCTAAATTAGGTTGGCCATGATGATGGAAAAATTTCTTAAATACTACTGAATTATGATAGAAGTTAACATGAGGTTAAAATTGTCCGTCTGTTATATAAATACAAAAAAGCTTAAAATAAACAGGCAGACGAAATTTCGATTGCAAGATCATAGTAACTAAGGACCACTGGGTAATCAAGTCATAGCGATTGTGGACCACTGACAATAAATAAGTACTAAGTTCACAGTGATTATGGGCTACTAGATAAGTAAGGTCATAGTGATTAAGAGTCACTGGGTAGTAAGGTCATTGTGATTATGGACCACTCGGTAGTAAAGTCAACGTGATTAAGGGTCACTAAAATCGCAAAATAAATTTAATGTTTGAGCGGAATGGTCTTTTCATTGCGTTTTGTTTTTGCATTTTATTCATAAATACTTATATAGGTATTAATCCCTTATCAACAACTGACTCCACTTCCCCTCGCTTTTTTATCCCAGGTTTGGGACTAAGCAAAGTCATAAAGATTATATTAACATACGAGTATATAACATAATTAACTGTCATCTGTTTGTTTTCAATAAATGTGATGTCCCCCTGATTAACAGGTAAGCATTACTGTTAATCGTATTACATAATAATAAAATGTAAAATATTTGTATTTCTATTGTTTGATTATTTAATAAAATATCTCCAGCTGAAATAATGTAATTTATTTGGAATGTGTACGTTTGGAGCACGCGATTTAAATTTATGTACGCTTCAAACACGAATTTTTGTTGTACGCTTGGGAAGTATAAATGGGAAGTACAAATGTATTTAAAAACTTTCAAACCCTTCTATTGAAAAAATATAAAAATATTACATAACTCCATCATCCACTCATGTCTTCAACTATAATAAGTTAAAAATGTACACCTAATTTTGCTCCATTTGTTAAAGATGTCAGGCCAATTTTAGTTGATTTGAACTATACCAAACCAAAGATGACTAGTTACTTTGTATGTAACCACATACCCTTATCAGATTTCTGTTACTAAAGAAAAAGACCTACAAAACTTATAAATCTATCACGTAATGAATGAGTATAATATTTAGAGCGAAACTGTGGGTTATTTGTACAATAATAATATATTTGTACCCCTTTCCTTCTGAAGAGGATCACAAAAGTGATCGAAACCGGTCTAGTAAGAAAAAAGAAGAAAAGAAGAAAAAACATTTTTTGTGGGAAAGGGTACAAATATATTATTACTCTATAACGTAATGTAATTTTAACGTAGGTAAATAATTTGTTCAAACAAAATGTAAAGAATCAGGTGGATGCAGAGCTGTATAGAGAAATGACAGGCTTCAAGAATAAACCACATTTTTAAAAAATCCCCCCTCCAAAAAAAATAAGTTATGAGCAAAAAGAAGCTTATTTTATTTTTTTTCGGACCCCTTCTTCAAGCCCGGCTCTCGGAGCTGCAACCCCGACTGCCCTGCCTCTCGTCGAAGCTATGTGGATAGCTTTTGTAATTGACAATAAGTCTCAAACACGAACATAAAATCCCATTATAGTTATAAGTAATACAAATTAATTTAAATAGTGTTAAAAACTGGTAATTAATTTAACAAAAAAACAAATTTTGCACTAATGTTCTTGAAGAATTTTAGAACCTAAAAAGTAATCCGTGATAAGAAAAGTTTGGGAAACACTGCCTTAGAGAATTGCTTCCACAGATGAGACAGATCAAGCCTACATATAAAAACGTGTAATCCGAAAGTTGCAATAAATAGCAATTTTATTACACCACTACTAATTTAGTCTGTTACTGACCGTCGTGGTGTTCACGTCATATTAAATATCATGTTTTATATCAATTTAAACAGAAAAAAAATATGAAGTGTGTCGAATTTAAGTGTAAAAATTCTATTAAATAACAAATTTCTCAAAATAAAGCGATATATTTCTTAAAATAAATAAATTTATTTTTAATTCTTGACTGGTGGTAAGATACGGTGGCCATGATAGTATGTAGTATATGTATGCGTACTGCCACGTACTGCATATATCATCATCAATATATCATACTAACACATTGGTAACCAGCGGTGTGGCCGAGCGTGTTTGTGCGCCTACCGCTTGCCAACTAGTAGGTCGAGGGTTCAAATCCCGCGGCCGGCTATGCTCGTGAAGGTTTTCTGCAGTTTCCGTGCACTACTCCAGATGAATATCGGCATAGTTCCTTAAGAAAACGGCTGCAGACGTACAGCTTCCAAATCCTAGCCCCCAGCCCCACTTTCCCTGTCCTCCACCCACATCATAATATGTATCATGTAACGTAAAATAATATTTAATGTGTAAATAAAGGCATACAAATAATGATGAGGGTGGCGTCTGTTATAGATAGAAAAATCTTAAAAAGGGACGTTAAACACATTATTATTATTAGTAGTAGTAGTAGTATTACTAACACATTGATATATTCGTGTCCATACATCATGTGTTTTGATCGTATGTGTGCTGTGTTACGTCACTCGTTGATTACGGTGGGCACAGTTTGGTAGACATACTAGTTTCACCCCTTGATTGCTTCAGACATACTTCACCTCGTCTCCCTGTAGATTCGTAAGTAAATATCCAAGCTTGATACTCAGCACAGTGATCCTTGCCTAACACAATCCTGCCTACGTTACAAATTCCTTAATAAGTATACAATATTCACTCTCAAAAAGGTCCTCTGATCCAAAGAAATAATTTCTTTCGAGTCAAGAAATTTTTTGTTAAGAATGTACTTACGTATAATGTTTACTACTTTTATATCAAACAGCAAAAGTTTAAAAACAAATTTTATGGCGAATAAAGGACCCCCAATAAAAAACAATTTCTTATCAGATAGTGCGCATTTTGCGACACACATTTTCTCTTACCAAAGTTGGTGCCCTACTGTATGTACATATATTTTTGTACAGTAGAAAGTGGCTTATAAAATAAACATGAAATGAAAATTCAAGATGTTCAAGATCGACTACGTTCATTTTCTTACCTATCTGCGTACAAGACTCATTAAATATAAATACGTATTTCGAGGTAAATCCACGACGAGGAAAATATCAGAAAGTACAATTATGTCGATATAGAATTCATGTAGAATATTAAAACAATACTGTTTTGTACATGTTTTGACAATGAATGTAATTTCTTAAAATTGTTTACAGCGAAAATAATCGAAACGCACGGCTGGTGGTCAGAAAAGTATTTCGATTCCCCCAGAGTGTCATAAAAAGAAAACATACGAATTATATCCCGCTATTAAAAATCAAACACACGAATTACATCCCGAAGTAAAAAACCAAAAACACAAATTTTATCTGGTAATCAAAAATTACTAAAAAAAAATATCCAGTAATTATTGTTCATGACAGTTTGTATAAACAATTGTACAAAAATATATTTTGTTAGTGTTAAAAAAAAAGAAAATATTTAAGATTTGGTAAATTTTTAGAATTTTATATTATGCCTTATTATTGATAAATTACCTGAGTTAAAAATTAAAATGTATTACTATTATTTTTCTACTCCTATTCAACACACTGATTACATATCCGTTAATTGTTGAGAAAGTTAAACATTGTTCAAAGAAGTGAAGGAATGATCATTACTCAATATCTCTCGATCAATGAAATCGCCGTATTAACCACTATTCAATGGGCTTGTGATTGTTTTGTGAATAATATATCTGCAAGTTTTAATTTCATATATGTTGCGTAGTAACGTATCTATAAGTAAACAAAACAATTTGAATTTTATTTTGATCGTTTCGATAGATACATATACATGCATTTAATGAAATTAGAGATAGATTATAGTATATTATTCAACGAGCTAGTAATGATAGCTATTACTCATGGAGATGAAATTGCGACAGGAGCCGAGCTTGTGAGGCGAGTGTCGTAATGCATCTGAGTGAGTAATAGCCATTGGAAGCGAGTAGAATACTATAATTTTTCTACGACTTTCTTCTTTCTTGATTTAAATAAAATTGAATATAAATTTTAAACTAAAAAAATATAATTTTTAATTTATCTCTAATTTCATTAAATGTTTGTACATGTATCTATGGAAACGATCGAAATGAATAATTATAGATTGCTTTGTTTACCTACACGTTACTACACAACATATATAAAATTAAAACTTATAGATATATTATTAGCCCATTGAATAATGGTAAATACGATGATTTCATTGGTCGAAAGGTACTGAGTAATGATCATTCCTCCACACCTTTGAATAATGTCTAATTTTCTTAACAATTAACAGATATGTAATGAGTGTGTTCTTCAATAAGAGTAGAAAAATATTTTATCCTTTTGATTTAATATTATTCAATTTTATTTAAATCAAAAAGAAAAAAGTCTTAGGAAAATTATAGTATTCTACTCGCTTACAATAGCTATTACTCACTCAGATGCATTACAGCACTCGCCTCGTAAACTCGGCTCGTGTCGAAATTTCATCTTCGTGAGTAATAGCTATTATTACCAGCTCGTTGAGTAATGTACTATTATTTGTTTAGTTTTTTACAGAGTCATTTTAAATGTGAATATAATAACGTATCTAATAACATACTCCTTTATATTTTATCCAAATTTAGCACTCGCAGCAAGGCTCGTTGAAGTACTTTAAAATGCGAAAATTATTTCTTGTTATACATGTTAAGGGGTTATATACAGTTGTAGCGGGCGAGATAACACTTTTTGGATTTTTTTCAGCAGCAGAATAATTATTTAAAAACTGTTAACAACGTCGATTATTAACATGTTTTGAAATATATGTTAAATTTTTTCATAGAAAAATATTTATAAATAGTGGAACTACAGCGGTATCACTTACGGTGAACATGATAACTCGAGAACGGTTCATCAGAAATCAAAGTTTCAGAAACATTTCTTTATTGTATTTTATTGTTTAGTCACTGAACGAATTGTCAAAATAATTTTTATTTTAATCGAAATTTTTTCTGAAAAAATTAGACTTATACAGCCTATACGATAAGAACGGGGCGAGGCGCGAGTAGGGGCGCTATCCGTTTTCGTACCCGTAGAACACGAATATGTAGAAAAAAAAGTCTGCTATATATATATATATATATATATATATATATATATATATATATATATATATATATATATAAATATATATATATATCAAATTTGGGGTCAATATATACATATTGGGGTCAAATATACATATATCAAAGTGGGGTCAAATTTTGGATCCGACCCAACTTTCAAGAGTGTGACGGGGGGCAACAAAACAACAAAAAACTTTTCTAAACCGGTTGGAAATAATATTTCGATCAGTTATCTACAGCATGTCCAAATTTCAACTTCCTAGGGCGACTTGGAGGGAGCAAAGGGGGAAAAAGGTCTTTTGGCTGGATCTAACACGCCCCCAGCCCCCCAGAATTGACTTAGAGGGTTGAAATTTGGTATGTTGATATAGTTCGTAGCTAGGGTCTGCTTTTTGGGGATTTTAATATTTTTGCCCCACTCCCACCATTTTTATGCTACAATTTCATGCTTTTTCGACGTTTTCGATTCCAATTTGTACCACTCACACAGGTCACCCAAATAAACCTAAAGGGCTGAAATCTTGTATTCGGATTGAGTTAGTATCAAGGGGGTGCCTTTTGAAGGTCTCAACTTGTAACCTTTACCCCCACCGTTTTTATACCAAAAAACACATGATTTTTCTTGTTTATTAACAGTTTTGTTCGAGTCAAAATCTCCCCAAATAAACCTAGAGATCTGAAATTTTGTGTATAGGTTAAGTTAATAGCCAGCCACAGCTTTTTGGAGCCCGAGTAAAGATTAAATAGGGCTAGCCCTAACTCCATCCGGCCCGGATCAGGTTTATCATGGGCATATCGGATAAGGTCCGAACCAGAACCCGATCAGAAAAACCCTATTAAGGATTGCCCTACTTGTCTGATTTGGCCCTGTTCCTGTTTGCCTTATTAGGGCTTTATTATTGTTTTCCTGATCCGGCTCCGATTTCATTTCCCTATTAGAGCCCTATTATGATCCTCCCGATTCGGTCCTGATTTCATTTCCATGTTAAGGCTTTAATTAACTTTTCCTGATCCGGCCCTGATTTTTTTTCTCTTTAGTAGGGCCCTATTATGGTTTTCCCGATCCGGTCCTGATTTCGACTCCTTAATAGGATCCTATTTTGTTTTTCCTGATCCGGCCCTGATTTTATTTCCTTATTAGGGCCTTAATTAATTTTTCCTGACCCGGCCCTGATTTTATCTTCTTATTAGGGCCCTATTATGGTTTTCACGATCCGGTCCTGATTTTGACTCCTTAATAAGGACCTATTATGGTTTTTCTGATTCGACCCTGATTTCATTTCCTTATTAGGGCCTTAATTGACTTTTCGTGATTCGGCCCTGATTTTATTTCCTTATTAGGACATTATTATGGTTTTCCCGATCCGACCTTGATTTAATTTCCTTATTAGGACCCTTATAACTTTTCCTAATCCGGCCCTGATTTTATCTCTTCATTAGTGCCCTATTATGGTTTTCCCGATCCGGGCCAAATTCGAATTCCTTATTAGGACTTTCCTGATCTATTCTGATTTTATTTGCTTATTTAGGACCTTACTACAGTTGATCCAGGTCAAAAAATTTCAAATTTATCTCACGAAATTCAGAATGACTATATTTTATTTTTTTTTTTTTTTAATTAAGTAAATCTTTAATATTTTGTAAACAACAAACATTGTGTAAAAAGGAAATTACTCTCATTATATTATTAGCAAACAAACCGAATTAAAAAAATTTTTATTTTTTTTTATTTTTTTAAGTTTTAGGATACAATAGTCCAGTTTTTTATGAACTTCTGTAATAGTTCTACCTCATTCATATGAAATTACTATTTAAAAATCGATTATCTGACAATGAAATTTTGCGAGATCTGAGGAGAGTTCCGAATGGCGTTTCAACAGTTCTACAAAAAGGCCTTATTACTTTTTCCCGTAAAATGATTATATCATATGTTTAAGTTAACGTAACTTTCATTAAAAAAAATGGTATTTTGAATACAAAATTTTTCTTCTTGCTTTAATTTTTTTTTATTTCTTTCTAAATAGGTACTTTAAATTTTTATTATAGAACTGACATCCTTATCCATACTTACAGAGTTCCCATATTTTAAATAGTTTCGATAATTAAGTCTAAAGAATCGGTTTTTTTAAATATCTATTGTTACTTTTTAATTCAAAATTTGATTGTTGCTATTCTTTGTAAACGATTAATTTTGGAAAAAAGCATACCCAAATTTTACGTAAAAAGGTATGTTTAGTAGCCTTGGTTAATTTAATAAGAAATCCGAATAGCAATCAAAAAATTTTACAGAAAAGTTTCATGCCACTTTCCCTCAAAAGAAGTAATGTTCAAATTAAAATCATTTTTAACTTTTGGTGGTTAAAAAACAATTGGTTTTTAAGTAAAAATTTTTTGTTTCGTGGATTCTGATCGATATGATATGAATTTTTTGTAGCACGCCAAGAGTTCTGTAGAAAATATGAATTTTTAGAAGTTAACGGATCTGTGAAGTTTTGGCATAGCCAATGTCAGAACTTTAAATTTTGCTTAGAGAATTGACATCCTTATGAATAGTTACAAAGCTCCCTTTTTTTAAAATTTTTTCGAAAATAGGGTCCAAAGAATTAATATTTTTATATGCTATTATTTTTTATTTACAAATTAATTATTACATTTCTGTGCAAACAATAAATTTTGAAAAATAGCATACTTAAATTTTAGGTAAAAAGTTTGTTTACTAGCCCTGGTTAATTTAATGAGAGATCTGAATAGCAATTAAAAAGTTCTTCAGAAAAGTCCTTTTTCTCGTAAAAGAATTACACCGGTCCCACAATTTACGCGGATTTTTATTACAAGAGTATTCATTTTACGCGGCAAATTGAACTCAATTTACGCGGAATTTTTTATACACGGATTTGATTTCCGCGATCTTATTATTAAAAAAAAATTGTCTATAGCGATGTGTTCTATTTTCGAAGTGCTTCTGAATTAGGTCTATCATAAAGTGAACTTATTTTTTATTATATTTGCTTATAAATGACACTTTACCTTATTGGGAACGTTGATCGTAAATATCTCCTAAACCATGTGTCATAGCGAAAAAATAATGAAATTTTTGAAGGCTTAAGCGAAGTAAGTTGTGAGTATTTCGAACATATTGACGCTGTCAGAATCTAATTTTTGGTATCAAAACGCGTTATGAAATAACGCGTTGTCGGTTAATTACCGACAACGCGTTATTTCTTATAAATTGATTGTAACGGCTTAATTTATGCTCCATCAATCCCACTGATCTAGTTAGTAATAGAATATTCTTAAAAAAATTACTTTTCATTACTTTTCACGAAAAAGTAAGTCCAAACAATCAAACTTTTTAAATACCATTGTTTTTTAATTCAAAAATTAATTGTTAATTTTCTCTACAAACAATTTTAAAAAAGCATACTCAACTTTTACGTAAAAAAAATTTTTTTACTAATCTTGATTAGTTAAATGAGCGAACTGAGTGACACTCAGAGAGTTCTAAAGAAAAATCTTATGCCTCTTTCCTGTAAAACAATTATGTACTTTTTAAATAAACCTCATTTTTAAATTTAAAAAAATCGTTTTGCAAGTAAAAGATTTTTGTTTTGCAAGTTTTAATCGATTTTACGAGAATTTTATGTAACATTTCAAAAGTTTTATAAAAATTATTAGGATAAGAGTTTTGAGTAACGCTATATGTTTTACTAATAGTATCCGAATCTTTTTTTGCAAAGTAATTACATTTTAAAATAGGGCTCAAAATTTTTTTAATCAAAAAACAATTACTTAAATTGAAAACTGACGTTTAATTAACAATTAATTATTTTTGGACCAGTCATAAAATTGTTCAATAGAATTCTTGGAGCGTCGTTGAGCACTTTCGGCAGACCCCCCTGAAATTTGTAATAAAGAATTTTCACTTAATATTTCATTGTTATTTCATTCAATTTTAATATTTTTGACTTCCAGTTGTCAAAACTCTTGATATTTTATATCGAGAACTCTAAAACTATTATTAAACTAATAAAAAATCAAAAAAAAAGATTTACGATTCAGTGTGCTACATAAAATTAGCATAGGTATTCAATTTTTTGTATTTAATTTTTTGGTACTTATTGTTAGTCATCCGAACTATTTGAAATATTTATAACTCTACATGAGGATGACAGAACTTTAACGAAATTTTCAAGTTCAAACAATCAAAGTGCAACTTCATAAAACTAGCCGCCAAATCATTTCGAGTTAAATTTACTATTGGGAATCAATTAAAATAAATAATGGAAAATAGTAACATAATAATATTGGTAACATATTAATTTTGGTTTTCAAAGTGAAAAAATCGTTTGTATTAAGTATAAGTGTATACTGTCCTATTGCATCCAAGTAAATATACAATTTTTTTATTATAATTTTAAAATTTAAAAGTATATGTTAAGAATTAAGAATGTATAAGATACTGAGGTACAGTGGCCCGGTTGACAAGAGTGTTAATACAAGTGAGGTGATAAGGTTGCGAGTTCAAATCCTACATATTCCAGTCCTTCGCGTTGCATTTTTAATTCAATATGAATTCATCTGCTGTAGGCTGGAAACATAAAAGATAAGTATTACAAATATTTACAAATATAGGTTAAAGGACAGGCTATCTACCCAATCAGGGAATAAGTTTCCCGATCAGGGCCGGAACAGGCTGCCTGATCAGGGCTGGAGTTGAAAAAGCGTTATTACATTTTTGGTCCGGCCCTCATATAATTTTCCTGATCAGGGCCCTACCTTAAGTCCAGTAAATCAGATCAGGACCCTATTCCAGCCCTACAAAATTGCTACTCGTGAGGTATCAACTTTTAACCCTTACCGCCATAATTTTTATGCGAATATTTACTTGAATTTTTTGCTTTTTTTTAACACACTTAGAGACTCTTTGAGTATACCTAGACGGCTGAAATTTTGTATCTGTATTCAGTTAATATCGAGGGTGTGCCTTTTAGGAATTCTACATTACCTTGCCCCCCACTTTTCCTTTTTTACATCGGAATTCAATAGCGTTGTTATATGTGGTTAAATATGATTAATTTTGATAATACAGTAGGCAGAATAAATTTAAAAAAAGAAATGAATTAAAATCTATCATTTATCACAAATGCAATAGATACGTAAGTAATTTTAAAGGTGTTATTGATGTCATATTTTATTTTATTTATAAAATAGAAATTTTGGATTTTGTTGGAAAGAAAAATATCTTCATAAAGGCCTTCCACTTCACCTCCATAATGCTAGCCATTCCACCAAAAAAAATTTACAACTCCCAAAAAATTACTAGATAAAAAATAGATGTATTTTAGGTGTAAATTAGGTGTACTAATAAAAAATTAGCTGTTTTTACCGTTTTTGAGAAAACATGAAAAACAAAAGGGACGGCTAGGTTTACGCAAACCTAGCCGTCCTATAGGTAAAAAAAGAATTAATTTAATTAATTTAGAATTTTAGATAATTTAAAGTATGGAGAATTAGGTGTAAATTATGTGTTCTTCGACCATGCTGACCAAAATTTTGTAAAATAAAAATTTTAAGAAAAATCTTATAAAATATTTTAAACCATGGGAGCGCTGTCCACAACGTTAAAAACGTTATACACAGTGCTTCCAATGTTTGTTGAATATTATATATTTTGTTATGTAGTTGAATAGAAAAATGTCAAAAATTTTCTTAACGTTTCCAGCGCCCCCACCCGCAGCACTATAATAATGATGTTATGAATATATATGATAACTTGATATAAATTTACATTACAAGGTAAATATATACCGTAAACATTCGACTGAAGTTTCTAACTATTTTGTTAAACAAATGAGTGTAAAAAACTCTAGAAAATAATTTATTTTCCTTCACAGCGCTCCCACTGTTTGTTAAGTTATATACACATTATACCATATAGTTGCAAAGAAAAATATTTAACATTTTATAACATTCCTACGGGTTCATAATGTCAGCTTATATATTTGCTACAATTTAATCAGGGGAGACAGGGGCCTGTACTAACAGATTTTAGTTTTTAATTAATTTCACGGAAATGAAATTAGTTAGATATTTTTTTTTTGTAAACCTCATGAAACATCAACTATCTGTCAATGACTTTTGATAAAAAAAAACTCACATATCCATTGTATGTTCAACGGAAAACCAATTTTTAAAAAAAATTTGCTTATTAATACTCACTCCACTTTTGAGATAAGTTTTAACAACTTTGGGGTATGTAAGTATTAACAATAGAGCTTTAATGTGATTATGATAATATTTTATAAATATGTGTAGAAAATAAAACAAAGTATCATACTTAACGTTTTTATTATCAGATTAATCAATTTGACATAGATCAGATTGTGACAATCAATTTTACATAGAAAATTCCTATTTTAGAAATATCTTTACCTTTGTTTATTTTAAATTAATCATTAGTTAAATTTTTTCTGAAACAATAGTTAATCAGTCTGTATTAATTAGCAATATTTGATATTAAAAATAATCAACTCAACAAAATAATGTCACTTTGACCTTAATAACTAAACAACAATTGGGGAATTTTGATCCTTCAAAAGACAATTTAATACCATTTAATTATTTTTCATATCTTATAATTATATATATATATATATATATATATATATATATATATATATATATATATATATATATATATATATATACATATATATATATATATATATATATATATATATATATATATATATTAAAAATATCTACTTATTAATAATAATTAGTCTTTAACTATTTATTTGACATTATTATAATACTAATTATAACTGAAAACTCAGCCTTAGTAATCATCATCAAAGTGACATATAAAAGATAGTATAACACCCACATATGTTCACACACACATACATTTTTGGGAATGTCGCGACGAATATTTTAGTGACTTTGAAACATGAAAATATTCTGTTATTTGGATTTTGAGATCGGGTTGAATACAATAACTTCCATATAAGGAAGTTAATAACATTGTCTGTGTTGCACAAAGTTTAATCGAGGTAAATGTTAACATATTAATACTTACTCCATGTATTTTGTTGATACTTGCCCCGAAAGTAAATTTTTTAAAAAGGGCATAGCCGTGTAAGATAGGGAAAACGGTCTTTGACGGAAAATTTATTGTTTTTATAGGAAAAAATACTTCTTAGCCCCAGATACATTCCTGCCAAATTTCAACCCTCCAACGCTAATAGTTTATGGATACACAGACAAAAATTATTGAAAAAATACACCCTTGGTGGAGCTCTTGGCTCCATATAAGAGCACGAGGATTCTAAAATGCCTATTGATATTCCTTTCTGTAATAATGCTATTGATATCCATAACTTTACACCTAATTAAAGGATATTTGTGGCTCTATACAAAAATTTAAGGGGTATAAGAAATTTCTTGACCGCAGATTCGCACTCAGAGTCGGAAAATGCAAAGAAATACCATAGTCAGTCACCCAAATCACGACCATGATTTTTGATACTATGGTCACCCAAATCATGACCATGATGGGGTGTCTTATTGTTACTTAACCAGAATTTATATTTTTAAGACACCTTCCACCAATCTGACCTTACTGAAATTTCTACATACGATAACTATGTCAGAGCTCTAAATAAAATATATTTTTTTGGTAGGTGGCACTCAAGGGGTTGGTCTAAAACACGCACTCTAAAAAATTCAATTATCATTTTAATGTAGTAAATGACCTCATACGAATGTAAAAAAATTATATAGTATAAAGCTACTTTACGTCAACTACATCTAATTATCTCCAATAATTTTGAAGAAAAAAATTTTTAAGTTAAGGGTTGTTATCCCCATATCTCTGACAATATAGGGGGTAGAGGTCTAATACCTGTATTTTCGAACATTACTTACGATAAGCAACATTCGTGAAAAAAATAGCCGAAAAAGCCGCTGGCCGAAATCACATATGCTTACTCGGCGAGACCCTTTACTAAGATTCAGCCCTTAAAAACTTAAAACATTTTTCTAAAGCCCCGATCAACCGGACACTCATCATCAGCTTTGAAACCACTAAAATGACAAATCGCTTATACACTTTCAATCATATTTCGCTTATAGACATTCAGTACCGAAGGTTAAGGGAAAAATTCGGCGCCCGTGATGGGGCCCCGCTGCTCACGGCGTTTTTTTATTTTTCATTTATAATATGCTGGTAAGAATTTTGAAAATGCTGTACGTATGTATGTCATGCGAATAAGAAACCACCCCCATTGCAACATTTTCTCACTAAGAAGTTTCCCCTATTCCACGGAAATGATATTTAATATTTTGCTTTCTGGAACTATGGATTTTGATGTAAACTTCACACAACTTTAAATCAAAAAAAGTAATAGAGCTGCACAACAGTAAGCACAGCTCATTCACCAAAACAATATATACATATATATATATATATATATATATATATATTATATATATATATATATATATATATATATATGTATATATATATATATATATATATATATATATATATATATATATATATATATATATATATATATTATACAATACAGGCTGAATTTCCGCAGTCCTTATGGACGAGCCGCCACTGTTAGATGGTAGGAAATTAAAAAGAACGTCATCAAATTATCGTAGAGATCCTGATTAATTGGAAAATATCAATTACTTGTGCAGGAAATTTTGGTAGAGAATATTTCTATAATATCTAAGATATGTTACATTAACCTAGCCACAGCCTTCTTATTCCTGAGAGATTATAACATTATATAACCACGGAATGAAAATTAGGTAAAATTTAAAAAAAAAAAATTCTAAAACCGTATAGCTCATACTTATGTGGTAAACAAACCGTTAATGTTATTTATAATAAAAGCTTTCACAACAGCAACAAATGATTACTTCTGAATAACTTTCTTGACATTTCTAAAGAAACTGATTAAAAATGGTAATGTTCCATGAAAATTAGATAAATGTTTGCATTTTGTTACGTAATAAAATAATAGAAGTAAAAACAAAATAATTAATTTACTGGATATAAAATAACTTATTTTACCGTGACTATACACATACTAGGCTCACTATAAATTTTACTCACTATTAGAAAGATACAGTACATCACCATTGAATTAGAAACACTAATTAAACTGTCATGAACGTGGAAGTTGGTTCTAAAATGTTTATATACAAAACAGATGCTGGACTGACTGTCTAAGACTCTAAGAGCTAGTTAACCTTTCGTATAACGTTGTTTTTTTGTGTTCCTTATCAAAACTAGCAAAACGGGACATTTACTGAATTCATTTCAGTGTCCACCCGTCTGTCACAGGCGATTTTTTCAAAAACCATTCGACGTAAAAGCTTGAAATTTAGTACAGAGATAGAATATGATGATCTAATTACAGATGTGAAGTTGAACTTCAATTTTGGGGATTGATATAAGAACTTCAAATAAGGTACAAATGAAAATCTATTAAAGTAGAAATTCAATAATTTGTATTTTTACAGCTGAACCTTTTTTTATGCGGTTCTTTTTATGCGATTTTTTATGCGGTTTTTAAAAAATGGCCATTAAAATGCATAATACTTATGAATCAAAATCAAGAGACAGTAAGAAACTTAAGTATTTACTTTAATAACTTTCTTTGATAAAAATAATTTTTAACGGCTTTTAAGCATTTAATCGATACATTGCAGAAGAACATAAGTTATTATTGCATCATTTAATTTTTTTACAGATCTATTTTCCAAAATTTTCATAATATTATAAAATTGAAATGAAATATTTCTACGTGTAAATTAATGTTTTATCTTGTTTATAGAAGCAACTTTCCAACCAAGTTTTCAGCGTTTTGAGTTATGTTTTTTCGATGATAAGTTATTTTTTTACAATTTGGATCAAACTATACTTTTTATAGCTATATATGATATTTTTGAATATTTTTTGTGCGATTTATTTTACGCGGTCCCTATCCACCGTACAAAAAAAGAATCAACTGTATACCTAACTGTATTTTTTATTCTTATTCAGTAAATGTCTTTTAGGGAATTTCCAGAATGAAATTCAGCTATTACAGCCACTGTCATGCCGCGACTTGAGGCCGAGACTATGGCAGAAATTTGTTTTGAGATCCCTAGAAACCGAAAATAATATTCACTAAAATTTATATATATATATATATATATATATATATATATATATATATATATATGTGTGTGTGTGTGTGTGTGTGTGTGTGCGTGTGTGTGTCCGCGGTAACTCTCGAGCGAAACGTCTTAGGTTTATGAAATTTGGTGAAAATATTGGAAGTCCCAAACCGTTTGACGAGTTCGTTAACCAGACATGTCCGATGCCCTAAACATGGTTTTTTTTTGGCAATTTTCGTGAAAAAAATTAGTTTTTTGCCAAAATTTCCCCTTATTTAAAATTTTTTGTGAATTTTTTTTACACCGTTGGAAAGGGGAGAAAGAATCGCACAAAAGACGTCTTTAAACTATTATTCTATGTTAACTAGTTTCCAAGGAAAACTAACTTCTATAAACGGAAATTCGCTATGTTATGCAGGATGCTGCGACAGGGGTATTTTTCCTTCTGGTAAGCGTAAATAGGCCAAGTGAAACATACGATCATTTTGAAATCAAAAAATAATATTTATTCGTCAAGAAAGATATTTTATCAACCTTCACATGCTATTACATAATTAAATCAATTCCGTAAATAACAACTAATAGTAACACTTTGTGCAAATACAACTTGCACCTGACAATTTGTTTATTTTAATTATTAAACATTGATTTCAGCTGGATATAATATATGTAATCCTATCCCATATACATATATTTGAAATAATTTTTCATTACAATATGTACATCATTTAAACTGAACATAAAATGCAAAAATTATGAAAATACAAAAACGTGGCTATGTTTTTATATTAATTAAAATTATTTTTGCGGTAACGCCACTCTAAAAATTCAACTCCTTAAGCCGAATAGTTATTATTAAATTACTTTTGAACTTGTTTGCAAACTGTAACTAACAAACATATAACTGACCCTACATAAAACTAAAAATACCTAATAGGTTTGTTGAATAATAATAAAAAAATTCAGACGAATAAAAAATACATCACAATTTCGAGCATTATTAGAAAAATCGCCCATATAAGCGTTTTTTATGTTAATAATATTTCGATACACATGCAAAGTTACTGAATTGAATATTTATATATCACCTTCCTAGAACGAATAGCATACTTATTTTATAAGTTTGCAGGAACTATAATTGTTGACATTTCTACTTCAAATCTCAAGGTCACCATTTAAGCTAATGTATTACCAAGATTTAAATTGTATACCTCAAAACATATTTCCCAAATATTCCACTTTCATATTAGGAAAACGATATTATGCTTCTATTTGAGTGGTAGTTTGCTGTACATGTTTAAATTAAGGAAAACTTATTATACGAATAAATGTTAAAATAAACATATAACATTGCATAAATTTCAACAACATTAAGAATTCATGCGTAAACACGTGTACATTTTCAAGGTCTTCACCTTCATTTTCATTGTAAATTTCTTTATATAATCAATGGGCAGTCATAATTTCTAACAATATATAAATATTTTATTTTATATTAAATTTATGCAGTTTAGTGTATAAATTAAAAATTAAAACAGATTTTACTTTTAAATAACAATTTTTGTATTAGTGCAAATGTGACTACTGTACGAGAGCCCATTACAATATAAAAAAAAAAAACACATATTAAATTGACTTCAAAATAAAAACATTTAAAAATATTAAACGCCGTAAACAAAAAATTTTTGATAGTTTTTGAAGTTGGTTCTAAATCAACTGAACTACATTTGATGTCATAAGAAAGCTCCAACTACTAATATAACTGGAGCTTAGAGAAAATATAGTTTCCCGACTCTTTCATAAAAAATGATAGATATAGTTTATTAATTTTTCTATCGAGCTATTATCATGCTGATAATATATGCAGCTCAATAAGATTTCTTATACATATTTTGATGTACAACTATAAGCAGTCAATCAAGTTAAAATTGTATGTATACACCTAGCCTAATTATTTATAATATACATGTTACTGTCAGTGTAATTAATTAAGAATTATTAATATTTGCCGGTTATTATTGAGACAAAAATACAATCGAACAAATACGATTAAAATGATAATTTTATTGAAGAAATCACCCACAAGTAAAGGTCCCGAGGGCAGACTTATCGATTTTGATGAAACTTAAATATGTTGTAGAACACTAAAAACTAAGAGACACGAATTTCTTTTTTCTGCGGAAAAACGGTTTGAAGGGATGAAATCGCCCTTCAAAACTTGGGGTAAAAATTTAATTTTTCAAATTTCTCGAAAACAGTAAGAGATAGAGCAAAAGTTTAAATTGGCGATATTGCTCTTTTTTAAAGAGCTATCTATTGATATGCAATTTTTTCAAATTACATCAACAGGAGTGGTTGGGGGTTAAAATTTGGGGGTTAATTTTGCAAAAAAGGGGTGAAAAATAAACAATATAAAAATTTTGTTTACAGATTTGAAATCTACGTCAAAAAGTCTAATTGACCTGTTTTTGCTCAATGTCCTAATATGAAGTCTAGGGGTAGTAACTAGGGGGTGTTTATGTCGAATAGTCTTACTATTTGGGTAGTTCAAAAAGTTCTTCATGGAAAATAGTTTGACACAATTAGAATGACGTAGAAATGAAATTCTCGAATTCAAAATTAAGTTTGAGCAACATTAGAGAGGGGGTGAGTCACCCTCTTAAATTACATACTAGTTTACATACACTTATTTTTATTATTAACACACTGACAGTGGGTAAGAATGTCATAATAAGTAGTTCTGAAGTTGGAATATCGTATGTAAGATTTTTATAAGGTTTGTTTTTTAATAGATATTATAGTTTTCGTTATCGGAAATTATCGATACCGAAAATGACGATATTTTCAAAATGAATGGAAACCTAATAAAAACCTTTCATATGATAGTCCAACTGCAGAACCACTTATTGTGACATTATTACTCACTGTCAGTGTGTTTGTTACGTTTCTTTGTGATTTCAATGCTTTTCCCCATCCAATCGTGCTAAGGATACAGGTTGATTGACGAGAACAGCAATTTTAGAAAAATAGTTTATTTTCCTTCAGTATTACAATTCAACTTTGTATAGTATAATCTCTACATCGACTGTTTATATAGGAACTGTTTCATGCACCGTTGATCCTAAAAAAAAAAGAAAGAAAGAAAAACTGTATTAAATTATTGTAAATCCTATATATAAGTAAAAAAAGGAGAAAACCTAAATATAGGTAAATATCAACATAGTGAAATTTACATAAAATGAGTGTAAGAAATTTGACAGGTGTAATTTAGGTTACAATTTTGACGTTTCTATGTAAATAAACCAAGTGACATTTAGTGAAAGTTGTCAGTATTAATGGAAATGACAATCACCTGGATGTGTGCGTGTGCAGAAAGAACGGAAGGAATTAGGAACGTAAGGATCTCCGAAAGTGAAATGGGTGAGGAACGGAAGGAATTAGTTCTTTTTCGGGTATTGGAGCTCAACGAAGCAACACGTGGCCTCCAGTGGATTCACGTTCTTGAAAACATGTGTAAGCTCGCTTTCGTTTTATGGAGCTCAGGCAATGAAGATGTGACACAAGGTGTCGGACCGCTAACAATTAATTTGTGAAGGGCACGCCATGTGGCAAAATATTGACTATTGCTGGGATTTGGGGTCTATTATACAATTTGGTGCTACGTATTGTGTATGGTACAAGTTTTTTTTTTTTTATAAAAAGAATACAAAGCACTCATCTTAAGTATACTGCCCCATTGGTTGGATTTTTTTTTAGTTGTTAAAAGTTGTAGATTTTTAAGTAGGTGAAACTGAACGAACATTCTTGTAAAGAAATTTTTTTTTGAACATAAGTTGTGTAGTGCCAAGCGTAGTAGCTTACCTGTACAGAAGTTGTTTCCTTCAGTTTCAATAATTTTAATTAGGTTAAATGTTATCAGTTAAACGATAATTTTGTTAAAAATATTTTCTTAGCCGGCCTCTTAGTACCTGCAGAAAAAGAAAAGTAATAAATAATTAATAAGCTAATAAATTTAATTTTTAATTCCTTACATTCAATTACGTGAAAAACATTCTCGTGGAATTAATTTAAATTTGACGTATTAGAATTGGACGTTCAAGCCATCGTCACTGAACGGATTTATTTTTTTGGAAGCGCCGTTGATGCTGTTTCACATACTTGAATGTTGTACAAGTATCAGTTCTTAATTATAAATAATTAAATATCATTTACATACACTACTCACCTTTTCTGTAAAATACAGATCTTCACAACGAATTCATTGTACACTTAATAAATTTCAACAGTTGTATGAAACAATTCTGTTAATAATAATAATTCACACGTTCCAATTTAATTGTTGTTCTTGTCTCTTTACTTGCTTTTCAGCTAAACATTTGTGTATTGTGGTACAGATAGAGGTTAGCAGCCAGCTCCTTCTTCCATATTCTTTTCCGATAAAAATATGGTGGCGCTCAACTTAGAATAGTTTTTTGAAATTGATAGTAGTCGTATTTTTTTCTCTTTGAGGATATACCAATTTCCCCCCCCCCAGCTCTACCTAGCTAGTCGTGTACGCGTCAAGTGTGCACTTTCCCCAAGTGGTAAGATGTTAATAGCAAAAATTAATGTATGTAAACTAATATGTAATTTAAGAGGGTGACCCACCCCCTCTCCAATGTTGCTCAAACTGAATTTTGAATTAGAGAATTTCATTTCCACGTCATTCTAATTGTCCTAAACTATTTTCCATGAAGAAGAACTTCTTGAACTACCCAAATAGTACGACTATTCGACACAAACACCCTCTAGTTAGCTACCCCTAGACTTAATATTAGGACATTGAGCAAAAACACTTCAATTAGATTTTTTGACGTAGATTTCAAATCTGTAAAAAAAATTTTTATATTATTTATTTTTCACCCTTTTTTTGCAAAATTAACCGTCAAAATTAACCCCCAACCATTCCTGTTGATGCAATTTGAACAAATTGCATACCAGTAGATAGCTCTTTAAAAAAGAGCAATATCGCCAATTTAAGCTTTTGCTCTATCTCTCACTATTTTCGAGATATTTGAAAAATTAAATTTTTACCCCAATTTTTGAAGGGCGATTTCACCCCTTCAAACCGTTTTTCCGCAGATAAAATAAAATACGTGTCCCTTAGTTTTTAGTGTTCTACAACATATTTATCAAAATCGATAGGTCCGGCCTCGGGACCTTTTTCTTGTCAGTGAAACAACTACAGTAGAATTTACAAGATGATCATGGTTAGAAATACTTACTGGGACTGATTATTATAAAAAAATTCATAAATATTAAATACATCTGTAGCTCAACAATTCAATGTGTTTTAAATACTAGACATAGAATAGTTAAAATATTTGCTTGAATATAAAATATAACATGGCTGAAATTAAAATATTGAAGAATTGATTGCAACAACCATAAAAATGTATAAACTAACAATATTAAAAAAAAAGTTAAATTAACTATATTCATATTATTCTTTAAATACAAATAATATTTATTTACGAACAATGCATGTAAGTTTGTATTAACTTCAATATCCATACAGATTCTCAAGCGTTGTGTGCTGGTTGGTTCATGCTTCCAACAAGTTTAATTTTTCTTAATGTTTTGATAGGGTGTTCTACGTGTTGCTTCAACGACGGTTATATTGTATTGCTTTATTTATTCAGATTTTATATAATATGTATTTATATTGTGTCTACGAGACAACTCTCGAGCGAAGCATTTAATTTTTTATGAAATTTGATGAAAAGATGGAACCTCCCAAAGCCTTGGATAAGAACGTTTAGTCAGGCACATTTAATTTTTTTCTCTTGGTAATTTTTTGTAATTTTTGCTTATTTTTTGCGAAAAGTTCAAAAATTTTTAAAAATATATTTTACACCATCGAAAAGAGCGGAAAAAGTTACAAAATGCCCCTATCACAGCATCTGCATAACATAGCGAATTTCCAAAGACTGGACACTGGCGGATCTCATATAACAATTTGTATGCATCTAAAATAGTTTAACTACATCTAAAATAGCTCTCTAACGGTGAAAAAATTTTCAAGATCTGTTGTGTAGCTAATCTTTGGCGCTTTTGGGCCCCCAGGACTCTGGCGGATCTCATATAGTATAGCATATATGTATTTAAAAGAAATTAAATTTTTAAAAGTGAAAAAATTTTCAAAATCGGTTGTGTAGTTTTATTTTTGGTGCCTTGGAATCCCCGGACCCTGGAAGACATCATACAATATAACTTACATCCTTTTAAAATAGTTTAGTTCTCTAAAAGGAACAAATATTCAACATCGGTGATGTGTCCTTAAAAAGTTAGTTAATTTTTATTTTGAAAAATGAAATAGATAGAAATATTGTTATTGTAATGATAAAAACGATGAAGCATTTATTGTAAAGACATTTAACAAATTTCTTAATTTTTCTTAAAAGCTAGTTTACTTGGAACAATGTTTTAAAAGCTTGTCTTATGCAATTTTTTACGCTCTTTTGGGTGGTATGAAAAAAAGTCAAAAAAATTTTTGACATCTGACGAAATTTTGCAAAAAACCACTAAAATTGGCGAAAATTTGCCAAAATTTTGGCTTCCAAGAAACGAATGTATCTGGCTGACCAACTTGTCTAATCTATTGGGACTTTTGACCTACACACCAAATTTCATAATAATTGGAGGCTTCCTTCAAGAGTTATCGCGCAGATACATATATACATATATATATTATTACAAAAAAAAAAAAAAAAATAAAATAAAATAAAATATAGGTAAATTTAAATTTGAATAGAATAAAAATATCTGAAATAAAGAAAATCTGAAATAAATAAAAAGGTATTAGGTAAAAATAAAATCCTTTGAGTTGTTTAACCCTTAACCACTGACGTGTAATTTTGTTACTCCCCCACTGACGTACAAATGACATGTTTCTATATACAGTAGGTTCTCTGAAACATAATAATTATGTAGGGTGCACATTATACTTGTATGTAAGTTCGTTGATTAAAAAATTATTTTTTAATCAACGAACTTACATACATTGAAAAATGATTTAAGCGACGTACCATATACGTACGTCAGTAGTTAAGGGTTAAAAGAATGAAAGTTTATTAGACTCTTTGTATCCTCAAGGGGTTTATGGGTTCAAAAAAATAGTTCAGACTTAGCATGTTACATAAAAGTTCATATATTTAACAATAACACAGGTCTACAATGGTTTTCCCCGTTGATATATGACAACTGATTTTGATAGATTTTAGGGCGCTGATTACGAAAAAAATATTAAAAAAATTCCAACACGTCAGAATTTTTAGATATTAGGTATTCAAATTTTTGATTAAAATTACCTAGGTCGACCAAGTCAAGAATAGATATGTATTTTTATTTATTTTCTATCTAATAAAAAGTCATTGTATAGTTGCAATTGGCTTCTAGGAGCACATTCTCATCAATAGTATGTTAAATGTAACCTAATTAGCCACGTCACATATCTATATATTGCGAAAAAAGGTGAATTTTAAGGTCGTCCGCTAATGAGCTCATTATTGAGGGTACCTAATTTATTTTTTTTTATTCAACAGTTTTAATTTATAACGAAACCTCAAAAGTTTACGTTGCTAAAAGGACCTTACCACCCCCGTACTTATATTTTAAAAATTTAGAAAATATTAAATAGGTGTAAATACTATTTAAAAAAAAAAATATATGGATATATTTTCTATTAAGCTATTAATAAAAATTAGTTTATTGCAACTAAAAAGCACAAGAATTTTAACTTTTTTTAATTAAAATTGTTGAAAATTTAACTGGCTGACTGTATTTTAAATGTTGTTAATAAAAAAATATTTCTTTTTAAAAAATAATTTTAAAAAAATAAGACGACACAAAATTCGATGAAAAATTAAGTGACGATGAATTGGATGCTTGAAAATCTTTTAAGGAAGTAGTGAGGAATTTCCTAGGAGACTACAGAAGTGCTAACTATGAAGATATTGTGAAGAAGATAATAAGAAATTTTGAAGAAATGGGATGTTCGATGAGCATTAAGCTCCACTTCCTAGATTCTCACTTAGACTACTTTCCCGATAACATGGAAGCTGTTAGTGAAGAGCAAGGAGAAAGATTTTGCGTTCGTTAGTTCGTACGTTCTTAATTTTTTTTTCGTTTCGCATATCTCGAGAACAAATGATGATATCAACTAATTTCATTAGATGTGTAATCGAAAAATGAAGACCGGACAAAGTTTTCAGCAAATTCGGATTAGCGGTTTGTTTTTTGTGATAAAAAAACGGAATTAACTTTATTAACATAACATAGATTTTATGGATTTTTTACTATATCTTTATTATATAATGGCCTAAGAATCTTCTGTGATGTAAAAAATGCCAGTAAATTATTGTAAAATTTAAATAAAAAAAAATAAATAAAATAAAAAAAAATAAAAATAAAAACAAAACAAAAAAAAGACTAAACGGAAAAACGAAATAAGATAGGTACTTTTTGTGAAATATTTTTTGTCTCGCGTATCTTGAGAACAAAATATGATGTTACATTTGTTTGATAAGGGTGGAGCCCCACCCTTAGGTACAGAAGGCGAAGCTCCCCGTGCGGTGCAAGGGGCAAAGCCTCTATCGGGGGTCCAGAGGAGAAGTCCCCTGAATTAAAAAAAATTTATTCATTTGCAATAGTCTTTAAGGGCATCCAATGGGAAGTTGACAGTGTGGGTAGACCCAAATTTTCAATATTTATTTTTATTTGCTTCAATACTCAATAATAAAATCGATTGTCTCGTTTCAACCTGACAGACCAATACCAAGATTTAAATAAATAAAACAAAGCAAATTTACCAGATATTGTTATCAAAATTTCACTCAACTTTCAAAATGGTTTATTAATTGGTAATTTATTAGAATGTTTAAAAACTTCTAAATCATGAGAAATTTAGGAAGATCATGAGAAATTTCGATAGTGATAAATTTTCATTTATCACTATCGAATATTTAGTAATTACATACAAAATGGTTTATTAATTCGTAATTTAGTAGAATTTTTAAAGACTTCTAAATCAGGAGAAATTTAGGAAGATCATGAGAAATTTCGATAGTGATTAATTTTCATTTATCACTATCGAACATTTAGTAATTACATATAATAATATATAAATTTATCCGTTAATTTGTCTTACCGTATTACACTGATAAGATGTGTTTTCTATATTTTTATCATATTTGAATAAATTTGTGTTTCCCACAGCTCTTTGTTGCCTAAAGGCAATACTTTGCTTTCGCATTTTTGTTAATTGATAGTTATTTTTCTCGCTAAATTACCTAATTTTTTGTTTTTGTTTGTATTTACGGTATTAGATTCGTTTAAAAATAAATATAATTATAAAATAAAAATTTTTGCCTATATGTATAAATGCTGTTTTTCCTAGAAAAAACCGAAAACCGGTTTTTTAAAAAAC
Organism: Brachynemurus nebulosus; assembly: GCA_035578155.1. Lineage (NCBI taxonomy): Eukaryota > Metazoa > Arthropoda > Insecta > Neuroptera > Myrmeleontidae > Brachynemurus > Brachynemurus nebulosus. Next base: position 4,817,510 of record JAPWDM010000024.1, read on the forward strand.
CGGTTTTTTTAAGCGGTTTTAACCGTCAGGTTAAATCGAACAGAAAATAAACCGAAATAACCGAAAACCAGTTTTGTTTTTTTTTTTTTTTTTTAAAAACCGCCACTCCCACCTACTTCTGAGAATTCACAAGCATCAGAAAAAAACTTTTTTAATTATTTATTGTTAGAGTCCTATTTTAGATGAATATAGGTTATGTTATATAAGGTCTACCAGGGTCCTAGAGTCCCAAAAGTACTTAAAATAAAATAAACAATAAACTGATTTCAAAAACTTATTTCAAGATATATATTAATATTTTTTATAAACCTTTCTTTATCCGGTCTCAATCCACCATACAAAAAAATTGTTTACAATCTCGAGCGAACTATACTTTTTACAGCTTTTTATGAAATTTTTGAAATTTTTTTTTTTTTGTGCGATTTTGTTATGCGGTCCCTACCCACCGCATAAAAAAGGTTCAGCTGTGTTTCCAGTAAAATTTATAATTTTGAAATAATTAACATAATAATTATTTCACATTAATAAAATGAAACTTTTAGGTTAAACTATAAGAATTATTATTTTTGTACCTACAATTTGCCTAAATTTATAATATGTGAGTGTGAATATCTAAAGATATAATAGACTTTAATATCTTAATAAAATTTTTAATCAGTGATTTTTACTAACATTTTAAATATCAAATAATAAAATATTGATTGAAATTTGCAATTATTTTTAATGACAATTGACATTTTGTAGGTATATAAATATTCAGAAACAGTTTGTCTGATTATTTAGAAAATATAGTTTCAGATCGTCGTTTTATTTTAATTCAATATGAAACTCTTCACAAAAGTAGGCATTTTAGTAATCTTGGCAATTTGTGTTGTAAGTTATGTTTTATTTTTAGACTCATTTACTTATATTGAATTTTACTATTCTTAAGAAAGAACTCATTCAGATCGGAGCGGTAAAGTATAGAACGCATACGTAGAACATAGAAATACAAAAACGTGGTATATTTTGTTTATAGTGTTTGGAATATGAATCTGTTCTGCAAAACAGAGAAGGAAATTTGGTGTTCATAAGTATATACATATACCTATATATAGCTTTTTATTTTGTTTGGAATATGAACACCTGGAATGAATACCATATTTCCTTCTCGGTTTTGCAAAACAGATTCATATTCCAAACACAATAAACAAAATATACTATGTTTTGATGTTGTATTTATGCATTCTATTCTACTTACTAGTTACCGCTGGTGTGAATAACGTATTATACTTCAATATTATTATAACGAAAGTCCCTGGCACGATTTGAGGATTACATATTTCTGTAATTAATTGTTTATTTGTATATATAATTCTCTTTCTCTTTACAGAATCCATTATGGGCGTTTACCGTCAACGGATTGCAACAAGAGGTAATGTTTTTAAATATTTTCTATAAGTAACTTTACCGAAATTAATTTTAAGGAAAAACTATTTTTTTTTATGAAAAATATAATAACCAACATTTTTTTAACTGTTGAAAACCTTCGGAAGTACACTATTTTCTAAAATTTCGCAATCAAAACATGAAACCCTTAAAGTTCGTTCGTCTGTCATACGCCTACATTTTTAGACTTATGTGTGCTGTAGGCCTACACAAACAATCATTTTGTCTTACGTATGTTCCTATATTAGTATTAGTATTGAATTCTTTTTTCTCTTCAGGCACAGTATAGGAAAGTAATTAAGTATGTTTTTCCTATACTGTGATTTAGGTGTTGAATCCATTATGGCGATCTGGTCATCATTACACACTTTGATACAACCTAATAACTTACTTTAAATTTTATTAAAGCCCTATATGTGTATTTTGCCTTTTTGCCTACACTAGTTAATCTAACACATTTTTTTTTTCTCTTTAGATGCCGAATCCATCATGGCGATCTGGTCATCATTACACATCGGAGGAGGTAATAATTTTTAAACTTTCCATTAGTTACGAATAGAGATGTGCTCGTGAGTACATTTTTACTCACGATCACGCACAGTCACGAATTAGGTTTTGTACTCACGCCCAATCATGAACGAGAAAATTTATTTCTTTTCACACTCACGCACGATCACGAACAAAAAAATTTAATACTTTCACACTCACGCACGCTTACGAATTATACATAAAAACTTTTAAATATAATCGTTTGAATTTTGAGTAAAAATCACTAGCGTTTTAACAGTCAGTAAAAATTATGTACTCACGATAAAATCAGAAATACGGTTAGTACGGTTCACTGAGATTAATACTGATGCAAGTTACATGCTATTTATTTTTTTCTGGAAAGTGAGAAAATTTTCAAAATTTTTCATCTGATGATTTATTGTTTAATTTTTGTTCTTATTGTAGGTACTGTATTTGTATATAAATATGATATTTCGCACAACCAAACTAAATAATATATGTAGTTTTTTAACAAAATTGTGGCAAAAAATTTTTTTAGTAGGTACCCATAAATACATACATAAATAATAAAATTAAAAAAAAAAATAATAATGACAATAAACAACCTAAAATGTTGAAAAAGATAATATTTCCTTAAAATTAACCCATATGTTCTTTATATTATTCCTTCATAGAATGATAGATCATACTATTGAAAGCTGTAAAACTGACCTTGTAATATTTTCAAATATACCCATTGACTGAGACCGAATATATGTAGACAGCCCAATTTTAAGAATTTAAGAAATTATTTAAAAACGGAAGAAATAATCAGAACAATATCATAAACACAGTTGGACATTTCTAAATTGTAAATCATTTTGTATACACTCCAAGTATCTCGGTAAAAAACTGGAATTTGTTAGTACAAAGGGTTATTGGATTTCTACCTACTTGTACTCATAAAAAGTACCTAATATAAAAGAAGCGTTTTTTTTTGTAGTTAAAAAACCAAATTGGTTTAGTTAATATTCCCTAAAATAGAAAAAAATTATTTTTAAAATTTTTTTATTCATAGTCTTTAGCTTTTCGTGGATCACGAATTATTCACGGCAAGAAATTAAATGTCACGATCACGCCCACTCACGCACGATCATAAAAAATTGTTCACGATCATGATGGGTCACGCGTGACTTGTCAGGTCACACGTGAATTCACGAGTTTGGCACATCTCTAGTTACGTATACTTTGATACAACCTAATAACTTACTTTAAATTTTATTAAAGCCCTACGTTTTACCTTTTTACCTACACTAGTTAATCTAACACATTTTTTTTCCCTTTAGATGCCGAATCCATCATGGCGATCTGATCATCATTACACATCGGAAGAGGTAATAATTTTTAAACTTTCCATTAGTTACATATACTTTGATACAACCTAATAACTTACTTTAAATTTTATTAAAGCCCTATGTTTTGCCTTTTTGCCTACACTAGTTAATCTAACAGATTTTTTTTCTCTTTAGATGCCGAATCCATTATGGCGGTCTGATCATCATTACACATCGGAAGAGGTAATAATTTTTAAACTTTCCATTAGCTACGTATACTTTGATACAACCTAATAACTTACTTTAAATTTTATTAAAGCCCTATATTTTGCCTTTTTGCGTACACTAGTTGATCTAATACATTTTTTTTCTCTTTAGATGGCGAATCCATCATGGCGGTCTGATCATCATTACACATCGGAAGAGGTAACATTTTTTAAACTTTCCATTAGTTACGTATACTTTGATATAACCTAATAACTTACTTTAAATTTTATTAAAGCCCTATGTTTTGCCTTTTTGCCTACACCAGTTAATCTAACACAGTCACACAATTTTTTAAAAAAAGCATCCTTTTGTACCTAAGTATCCTACTTCTTCTTTTAAGTGCCCTACTTCTTCAATACTTATACTTTTGTATTATAAGTTGTACGGTACAATAATGCCGCCTATTCTATTTTTCGCCCACAATATTTTTTAAATTATTTTCTGTTATAGTACAAAATTGTTGTACTATTTATAAAAAAAATTAAATTGCTGTATAATTAAAATTTATTGGAATTATGGAAATACCGCCCTTCTGTTTCGGCTGCCTTTGTTCTAGGAACAAAATGAACAGCCGCTAGGATCGGCCCTGACAGTGCATAAATATTATAGAGTAATGGCTGTTTAAGATATTAAGTATTAATATAATATATTTTAATAATTATTTTCTTCTGGAGGCCTGGTCAACATCTAAAACATGAAGTGGTGTTCATTTTTAGATTTTTTATTTATTATAAATTTCGGAAAATGCCTACATACATAGCAATTTTAATCGACCAAATAAGTAATTTTCAAAGATAATAATTTAACTGATGTGCATTAAATTAATCTCATATTGTTATTGTTTCACTTTTCATTAAATTATCTTAGCGTATTGAGTTAACTCAAAGAACTGGTAACCCAAAAACACTTCAGCTGTGTTTGTGCTAGTTAACAATTCATCTCGTTAAATTGCTAAGTAACAGAATGCAGAATGCAGAATAGCAGATGTATTCGGAAAAATGCAAACCTTTCGTCTAGTAATAAGTGATAAAAGAGTAATTTCTTTAAACCAAATTGAAATTTCATTGAGGGACTGCTGTTAAATTTTGTGACTTAAAGATCTCGCAAACTTCTTCGAGAAAAAAGTATTTTTAACAAGAATTTTTCTTATTTATATGGTTTACAAAAGAGCGAAAAATAAAGACAAAATCCGTTACAGAAATCCGTTTTTTTTTAATGAGTACCGTTTTCTTTAGATTAATTTTCCACGTTCCAAGCTGTTGTCGAGACATTTTGTACAAAATTCGCCGTCTGTTAAAAAATGTGCTGCCGAACAAATAAGTTGCGTTACGATATTGTTCTAATAACAACAAAAACTTTTTTACAAAAGCCAAAGAACTCAATTTCTTTTTCGATACCTAACAAACTTTATAAAAATGGAACTAGTCTTTTTTACAACTTATTTTGAACGTTACACAACTTTTGTCATCTTAACCTTAAATTTTATTTTAGTTGAGCGAAATTGAAGAAAGAATATTCGGTATGGATGGTATACTTGAAAGTGTAATTAGGAATATATTCTCAAGTGGTAAAAATGTAGTTAAAATAGGAAAAGATTTGGTTCAAAAATACTTCACCTCGCAAGTTTTACTCGATCTTACATCAAAAACCATTGATGTGTTATCCAAAGTCGGTTGGAGAATGGGAAATCAAAAACAGATGGTTGACAATGTCAAAAAGGCGATCAAAGATATTATGCAAATGAGAGAATTTGATGAAACTGTCATAGCTGCTAAAAATTTGGGTTTAAATACCGCACTTCGATTTGTAAATATTTTGCCTGACTTAACTGGCCGTAATGTAATTATTTCTTAATCCTTTTAATTGGCATTTTTTGAAATTTGAAATATTGTAATTTATATTATAAAATTTTTTATAACTTTTTTTTTATTAATAGAAAATGAATAAATAAATCAGCGTTTCAAAAACATGTTTTCATTTAATAAAAAAGAAAAAAAAACTTTCCTATTCCCTTTTTATTTGAATCCTGCTGAGGGATGGTTTTTGGAGTCCGTAACTGGTAAGGAAATGATATATAAGCATTTATGGATAATAGCCAAAAAAAGACAACGAAAAAGACTATTCCGTTCAAAAGTTACACAGAATTAACATTTATTTTAAGTTGTTTTGAGGGAAGGTGTGCGTAATTTTAAGGGGAGGTTTACTTGAGCGCCGTTAAAAAAACCGATTTTTTTTGCAGAAATTGGTAGCTAATTATGTTTAGAATATGTTCCCAAAGTGATTTTGCTGAAAGTAATTTAAAGGAAGATTTACTCGAGATTTGATAAAAAAATCGATTTTTTTTTTGCCGAAATTGATAAAAAATTATGTGTAGAATATGTTCCCAAAGTGATTTTGCTGAAAACAATTTAAAAAAAAGATTTTTGCACATTAACCGAATCCAGCTTTCTATAAAAAAAAAACTCAAAAAACGTAGTTCACGCAATAATCAGTATTGAATATAAAATTTTGAAAATACGTTTCATTATATATATTTTACAATATCTCGGAATCACATTTTTGAAATTGGTTGACACGATAACTCAAAAACTATTCGATGGATCCTTTTTTTAATTTTTTGTTTTAAAGATAATTCAATTCTCCGGCACCTGTACCAAAGTCCCATACACTTTCAATATTATTTATTTTTTTTTTATCTTACTTTAAAGAGCGAAAAATTAGACAAAAATCGTAATCAAAAATTCACACATCCGCCTTTTTTTTCTTTCAGTAATTTATTGATATTATAGGTATAGGTACCGGTACTCTTCATATATTTTATAAATCATTTTTATTTTTGGAATTCATTTATTACCGGCGCTATGATGTCAACCAACAAGGCATCGGATTTTCGGATCGTCACACTGCACTATCTATAAAATGGACAATTTTTTATATTTCTCCTTGAAAATTTTTTTTGTATAGCTTGGTACTTAACAAATATGTGTACAAAATTTGAAATTGATATTTACTTCCGTTCTTGAGAAAAAAATTCCAGAAAAATACATCATTTTTAAGGAATCTCAAATAAACCTCCCCTTAAGCAAAGTTGTCCAAAACAAAGTTTTTATAAATTTAAATTTCTTAAAACTAAATGTGGCACCGTTTGGAAAAAAGCGATTACCGATTGGATATACAGGGTGTCCCAAATATCAACGATATCCCTTGGAGGGATGATAGACCAGCTCGGGCCTGACCAGAATATCAAAATATTTTCTGGTAAAATATCACTGGATTTCCAGATATTGAAACTTTTAATGAATTTCGGGAAGATCGACAATTTTGATCAGATTTTCGAGTACCACAGCTGCAAGACTAGATTTTCTGAATTCTAATTTTTATTACGCAACCCTGAGCAGTCCTTTTGTAGATCACAAACCAAAGTAAGGTTAATATACCTATATAATATACCGGAAGAAATAAATCTTTTTTGCCGATTCATAATTTTTTTTTATGAGCTAAGTGTGACTCTTCATCCTATAAAAGAAATGTACCACTTTACCCAGGCAAGTTATGTTAAAAGGTTGCTCATTTATTGTAGTTTTTAAAATGGTCCAAAATTTGCTTCGCTTTACTTTGGAAAAAAAGATATTGCTATTTTACTGCAAAAAAATGTAATTTTGAAATTATTTCAATAATTACTTCCAAATTATTTCAGTTACTTGTAGACACTTTTATGCCTGCGTAAACCGAAAATAAATGATGACCGAAGACAGAAAGTGGACAGGTAGTAGATTTACATTGGTTAGAGTGAGATAGATAGTGACAATTAAAAAAAAAATAGGAATTCGAATGAAAATATTTATTAAATTAAAGTAAGTACGGATATTTATTTGAAATTAAACATAACATTGGAATTCAACGAATGTGTTCAAATTGTCTACCGCCAAGTCGAATGTGGACGCGGTATCTTTTTGAAAAAGATCTTTTTATTCGTCTTGCAGATTTTGCAACATTTAGTTATTGTACACATTCATTATTGCGATGTCTTAGCTCATTTAAATTGTTTATTGGTTTTGCATAGACTTTATTCTTTAAGCAATCCCAGTAAAAAAAGGCTAGTGGATTTAAATCCGGAAACCGGAGTGGTCATTATACGGAACCAAGACGACCGATCCATTTCTGAGGATAAGCTTGGATTGAAAAATTTTTTAATTCACATACATAACGAGCTGGACAGCCATCATTTTGAAACCACCTTACTCCGTGTGTGGCCAGAGGAACATTTTCTAAAAGATTAGAGAGCTAATTTTTTTCAAAATTGTGACAAATTTCTCCAGATTTCCAGCCAATTTAAAAGAGCCTATTATTTCGCCGTTCAATACTCCGATTCACAAATATACCTTAAAGTGATATTGTGACGCTTCTTTCCGTAATTGAATGTGGGTTTTCGATCGCATAACTATGAAGATTTTGAATCTATAAATCCATCCTTCTTGAATGTGCTTTCATTCGTCCATAAAATTTTATCTAAGAATTCTGGGTTTTCTCTAAGTTTTTGTAACATACTTCGGCAAAATTTGACATGATTAGCGTAGTCACGAGGAAGCAACATTTGCACACTAATGTAAGTCTACTACCTGTCAACTTTCTGTCTTCGGTCATCGTTTATTTTCTGTTTACGCAGGCATAAAAGTGTCTACAAGTAACTGAAATAATTTGAAAGTAATTATTGAAATAATTTCAAAATGACATTTTTTGGCAGTAAAATAGCAATATCTTTTTTTCTAAAGTAAAGCGAAGCAACGTTTGGACCATTTTAAGAACTACAATAAATGAGCAATCTTTTAACATAATTTGCCCGGGTAAGGTGGTACATTTTCTTTTACAGCATGAAGAGTCAAACTTAGCTCATGAAAAAAATTATTTATGAATCGGCAAAAAAGATTTATTTTTTACAAGATTATAGGTATGTTAACCCTTACTTTAGATTGTGATCTATAAAACAACTCTTCAGGGTTGCGTAATAAAAATTAGAATTCTGAAAATCTAGTCTTGCAGCTGTGGTATTCGAAAATCTGATCAAAATTGTCGATTTTCCCGAAATTCATAAAAGTGTCAATTTCTTGAAAACCAGCGATATCTTACCTGACAATATTTAGATATTCTGGTCAGGCATGAGCTAGTCTATCATCCCTTCAAGGGATATCGTTGACTTTTGGAACACCCTGTATGCCCTTGTGGTAAAATTTCAAAAAATGTTCAATTCCTCTGGGAGAGATAAGCGTTGCTGAAAAAAAAAAATAAAAAATAAAAAAATTGAAAATCTCCTAAATCACGTAACTTATAAAAAAATATTTTCTTTAAAATTATGGAGGGCTTTTGTAACATCTTTTATACAAGTTTAACCAATTTTTATAAAGCAAGTTCAGCAAAAATAAAAAAAAAATCCTAGAATATTTCATAAACGTCCAAAATGTCGATAATTCCGAGCCACTGGACAAAATATGTCTAAATTATGCGTGTTTTATTGTCCAATATATAATATAAAATTATTTTGAACCTAGTTTTATGTTTTCAGCCCCAGTAGTTCTGGAAGTACCGATTGGCTTAGACCTCAACATACGTACATGCATATAAAATGTCCATCCAGATATTTGCTTTTCTAAGTTCCTTTTGATCCTAAGACGTCGAGATTACGTGAAAACCGCATATGCTCAAATTTGTCTGATTAATAATCATATTTGCCTTTCCTACGTGGACTAATTCGCTGTAGTTCGTATAGACAAAAAAGCAAAAGAAACGTTTGGCAACATAAATTAGAATAAAAGAGAAAAATTCTAAAATTGTACTTAATATTCTGGTAAATTATTCTTATGTATATGGTATGGTATCTCTAGTATAATATACTCTAGGCCACGGATGGCCAACCCGCGGGTCGCGGGCCGCATGTAACCCGCCTTAAACTTTTTTGGCCCGCGAAATTCATGACACTTATACAAAATATATAATAAGTCCTTTATAAAACTCCAATTTTTCCCGTTGCGGCAATGATAAAAATTGAGGGTTTTGTAAAGGATCAATATAGGTACAAGTTGATTTTTTATTTTAATAAATCTACTCCAAAAGCATTACAAGTTTTCGGAAGTTTGTAAAAATTAAAGGATACAAGTTTCACAATTCAAATACGTATATGTATATGTGTATATTTGTTTCATAATGGGTAGTTGTACCCGTATAGCTAGCTATTCCCATAAAAAATACTAAGCGAGGTTTAAAACATTCTTTCTATATAAGAAAGAAAATGTTCAAAAAGTGAATTTTGCTAAATTTGGACATCCAACTTTGGTAATGGTTTCTTATTGAAGGGACGAAAATAAGTTAACTATGGACGAAAAATAAGTTAACTTAAAATAAAGAGACATCTATTACCTTTAAAATGGTTTTTATTTCAACCTCTTAGGATGAACGGTTTATGAAATATGTGCATTGGCATAAAGGACTGCAAACACAAAAATCAGTGCAAATTGGAAAATATAAATAGCTATTACGCTTAAACGGTTCAAGATATTTTTTTTTTAAGAATTGTTCTCGATACTTCAAATATAATAAAAATAACTGGAAGAATATTAATTTTTTCTAAAATGATCGAGCAACTAACTTTTTTTAGACTATTTGATATAGACGGACCGATCCCGGTTTGCCCCCCCTTAGATTCGGGCCTGGTATTTTCTATTAACTGTGCTTGTTGGAAAAAACCATTAAAATTCATTTACAAAAAAAAAAAGAAACAAAAACTTGTAGATAAATACAGTAAGTACAGAATCTTTGATAGCCTTATTTTAACTAATCAAAGAGTAATGTGTTATGTGCAATCCATGAGCATAATAGATATTCCATATTTCCATTATTCAAATCAAAATTTAAAAAAAAAAAACTTGTCCCTTCTATCTGAAGCTTTTCTAACTTCATTTACACGGGTTTTTTGTTCAAATAAGTACTATTATAAAACCGTAACTGGTTGTTCGGACTTCACGCAGAAACTACTGAATCGGGAAACTTTGCAGTTTAAAAGCAGATAGTTTAACTTACTGTAATAAATTCGATTAAGCCCAGAAAATTTATTGGAGAATTGTTTTCGCCGTAACAAATAATACGATCAATATAAAATTTTTAAGGTGTATGAGACATGATCTGGGGTACACAAAAAAAATTTGTTCCAATTTAAAAAACAAATAGATACCATGCAGACACTTTTCTTTCAAGAGATTCATGATATGCACCAGAGCAATTTTCAAACAGCAAATTTTAATAAATATTTTAATTCTGATTCTGTATTATAATATTTTATTGACTATGACTTTTGTAAACATTTTACGTACATTAGCAATAAAATTATTATTATTATTGCTAACACCATTTATAAGTCACTTATGGAAATACATATAATTGCCCTGTAATAAAAAAAGTTATCGATCAAGTTGAGAGACTCCAAAACGACACGCAAAACGGACTACCGTTTTTGAACATTTTCAAGCACTCGAAGTCGCTTGAGAAATCGGACTCAAAACAATTTTTAAAATATTTCCACAATCATAATTCCTTTTAAATATCTAGAAATTTTAATACTAAAACTAACAAAAATACAGCCAAACGAAGTAGCGGGCAAAAGTTAGTGTATACCTTGACTTCGAATTGAACCATACTTATCAAAACCATTTTTTTTCATTCCGGTTCATCTCTGAAATTTAGTATTTAATTTTATGAGAAATACCTTTAGAACGAAATAACAATTAATTTTTTTCCATAGAATATTAGCAAAACATTTCGAGAATATACTTAGGAAAAATGTTATATATATATATATATATATATATATATATATATATATATATATATATATATATATATATATATATATATATATATACCATCATGTGCAGAAGTATTTAGTTTTGTTTTTAAAAACATGGGATCGTTGCTTTGTGACTTTTCACAACAAAAATCGCACAGAGACGAGTCGACTTTCGGCCATTACGCCATCATCAGGTGAAAATCTTAACTAAAAAGTTTTGTTTTTATTATTACGTACTGAAATTTTAAACACAATTATTTTGAAACAGAATTTTTAAAATTGGCGGGAATTTTCACTCAAAAACTACGCTAGCAATTTTTTTTTTTTAAATTTATAACAAATGTACTCTATATTATTACCTTCTATTTGAATCAAACTTTTATGGGAGTATCCAAGAAAAAGAATTTTTTTAATATAAAAATAGACAAAATTTAAACTTTTTTAATAACAAAAAAGTTTGGATTTTTTTTTTTTTTTTTTTTGAAATTTTTGGGTTTATTGACATTATACATAAATGTTAACGACAGAGGAAAAATTTTTGAAATTTTTCAGATAATCATTACGGCTGCTAGGGTACCGGCCATTTAGGAACTTGTGTATTGACATGCTCCAAAAAAAGACTTTTGCAGCCGCCATTTTGATATCTATTGAAACAAAAAAAAAAAAAAAATATGTAATGAAATTAAGGTCATAGTAAATAAAATGCCAAAACTCAAAAATATAGATCAATTTTTCCCTGGTTAAAAAAAATTCCGAAATTGTCATTTTCGTCGTTCAAATTTCTCTCCTTAATAATGTTTGAACTCGAAAATGAAAATAACCGTAACAGAAACCGTCATATTTTTCTGTGTTCTGAAAAATTTGGTTCGAAGCCTTTCAAAATTTTATACATAAATAATTCTACAATTTTGCATAGTTTCTAAACAAATAATTACAAAATAAAATTTTAATATTGCAACAAAAATAGTATTTCAATCAAACTGACCCTCTCTACTAAAATTTGAAATAATTTTTGGCTCTTAAATGTTGATAAAAGTACACAGTAAAAATATCTATACTTTAAAAACTCATTGAAATACGACGGCAAAATTAAATATACATGAATGCGATAATAAACATATTAATTGCATTTTTAGTATCAGTAAAAAAAAATTAAATTGATTTAATTCTGATTTGGTAACATCTGTAAGTCGTATAAATATATGCATACCTAAAAATTTTATCTATTTTGCAAGCCAAGTTTACATTAAATCAATATGAAGTTCCTAACAATAGTAGGCATTTTGGCTATCTTGGCTGTCTGCATCGTAAGTTTCACTTTTGTTTTCATTATATTTTCTTCATAATTTATAAAATCGACTATCAAAGTAGGCATTGATTATTAAAATTTGAATTTCGATACAGTTTCTATATTGAATTGAAATAAATAATAAAACGATTCAGTTACCATTAAGAATCTTATTTGTTAAGGGAATATTCGAAAAAGAAATTTTTTTTGTACTTATCTATTAACTAATTAGAATTTACATTGTTGTAATAGAATCCGATGTTGGCACTAGGCCAGAAAGGAAAAGGAAGAGGAGGAGGAATGGAGAGCGGAATGGGAAGCGGAAGACAAAGTGGAAGTCATCTATCAAGACATAGGAGAGTAAGTACTTTAACCTGACTTTAACACTTTCATTGCCGATCACGCGGCAATAATACGACTACCTTACTATATGGCCACTCACGCGATATCGCGTGACAAATATAAGAACCTGCTTATTTAACAAAAAATATTTGGCCATCTCAGAAAGTCTATATTTTTAGCTTGGCAGTGAGAGTGTTAATCTGTTACTTCTGAAACTGTACTAAAATTAATGCAGCAAGAGATGAGGCTAAGAATGGATACAATTATGAAAGTAGGCGCCTGCAAGCAGCTTACTATATCGTGTTGACATCTGTTGATAACGTTTTAAAGGAATATCTTATTGATAAATGCAGTCTATTAAAAAATAGTTATATGTATTACGAATATTAGAGAGCCATGAATTTTCTTTATTTAAGGTAGTTTGTGCGTAGAATGATTTTTCAAAGGATTCTTACGAAACTTCACTAGACACTTATTTAATTCAATACCAATAATACGAGCCTATTCCGATTAAAATTGACGACTCCAATTTTGAAAAAAACGATTTCAAAGTATTGTAATGTTAACACGGACTCTTATGGGAAAACTCTATTTTTTCTTTAATAAAATGAAAACGTGTCAAAGGAATTTGATAAAAATTTAATATGTTATAAAATACAAAGTTACTAACCATTTTTAATAAGAATTAAAAATTATTGACCACGCCGTTTTTCAAATATAATTTTTGAATACCATTTTACAACGCTTTTTCGACAACGCTTTTATATTGCTACAACATAAGCTCCCGTAAATTCAAACAAACAAGTGGTATACAAATATAATAACTGAAGAATATTATAATACATTATTATATTTTTGATAAAAGAAAATTTTATCGCTGGAATATACTTTTGTACCTGACTCTCAGAGAGCAACTACGTTAAGAATGACGTAACAAATAAGTACCCAGAAATTATAAAATTATATACTGTTACAGTACATATTGTACATTAAAATCCATATAATAAATTGAAAAATTATCAAACTGGATCGGCTAAAACTTGAAGCCGGATCTCTTGGTAACTAACCATTATCGCTTTACCCATTAGGCCACCGCACCGTTGTTTGAGATCCATTCCAATATATTCAGAGTATATACTGTTAAAGAATGGTCAAAAACTGAAAGTTTTCTTAAATATGACAACGTGATTATTTATCAGTTTAATTAATCAAATACCAACGAGATTATTTTGTAGCATTTCTGAATAATATAGCTTAAATTAAAACTTACGTTGATGATTATTTAGCTATCTCAGTATTTCTTCTTTATAAAAATTTAAAATCATAATATTTCTTTTGTTTCAGAATGCTAACGTTGCAATGACTTTAAGTGTAAGTTTTTCTTTTTCTTATTAAAATTATCAGAAACATAATATTGTAGCAAATTTTCAAATCGAAAATTCAATTATGACAGCCACTCTCATGACACGACTTGAGCCCGGGATCATGATAACAATTTGTTTTGAATTCCCTAGACGCCGAATATGACATTCATTAAAATTTATATGTATATAACGTAAAAGCCCCTATACCGGAACACTGTTTTTAGGTATGTAATTAAACTGACTTATAAAAATTGACAAATAAATTAGACACCCATATTTTTTTCCTTAATAAGCATGAAAGAAAGTTTTTTTAATCCAATGAATATGTTTTTAAAAAAATACAACCCAAAAATTTTTATTCATTAACGTTTATCTTTTACAAAATGTCGGCATCCTTATCCAAACAGAGAAATATTAATGACACTAGAAGTTGGGAATCGATATAAAAACAGACGTGTAATATTAGTAATATGACACATAGAGTGACATCTAGACGTCAAAGTAGGAAACAGAATGGTTTAAGTATCAGACGTAAATAAAGGATCCAAATACTATATTCAACAAAAATTGTCTAATATATGTATTTCTTTAATTAAGTAAGGAAACATTAAATGCGAGGTGAATTTAAATTGAAAAATAATCATTCTATTAATAATAATTTTTGTTATCACAGATTTCTTTCAAAAATAACTTCATTAATATATAAATGTCAAAACTGTTCGGACATATGATCGCGTTCCGGTATAGAGGATATATATTTATATAGTGTGAGTATTTCGAGAGTTGCCATTTTTATTACAGCGAAACCGTTGATTTAATCGAAAAATTGTTCAAATAGAAGTTGTAGATATCGACGGGGGCAACCGATTGCTATAGTCAGGAGCTTTATTGCTCTTATGGTTTTCGAGCTATGATACAATCTTATAGATTCTTAAATGGGACTATATATTAATTTTTCGATAAAACTGATCTAATGCATTAATTAACAACATAAATGAGCAAAAAAATCTTTTTTACCCACATTTAATTTTTTAATTTTTCTTTCATTTATCAGTTAGGAGGTAAAAATATGAATATGTACTTGAGGCTACTTCATCCGATAGTGCTTTTCTTGGTTACATTTCCATTACATCCAAGAAAAGAACCTTTTCCAGTACCATTTCTATCATAAAAATTTGATTGTAATAGAAATGGCAACTCTCAATATATATATATATATATATATATATATATATATATATATATATATATATATATATATATATATATATATATATATATATATATATATATATATATATGTATATATGTATATATTTATATTTGAGAGTTGCCATTTATATTACAATCAAATTTTTATGATAGAAGTGGTACTGAAAAAGATTCTTTTCTTGTAACTAATATAAGAAAAACACTATCGGTTGAAGTAGCCTCAAGTACATAAGCATATTTTTACTGCCTTACGGGATAAATTAAAGAAAAATTAAAAAATTAAATTTGGGTAAAAAAAATTTTTTTGCTCATTTATGTTGTTAATTAATGCATTAGATCAGTTTTATCGAAAAATTAATATATAGTTATTTAAAAATCTATAAGATTGTATCATAGCTCGAAAACCACAAGAGCTATAATGCTCCTGACTGTAGCAATCGGTTGCCCCCGTCGATATATACAACTCTTATTTGAACAATTTTTCGAGTAAATCAACGGTTTGGCTGTAATAAAAATGGTAACTTTCGAAAAACTCACACAGTTCAAAACTGCAAAACTCACACTTTGCTATGTTATGCAGGATGCTGCGACAGGGGTATTATTTCCTCTAAACGTAAGCTCATAGCAAAGTATACATACCAGAAATTTACTTTACAGTTACTAAATTTACGTTACAGTTACTTAAAAAAATAAATAAATAAATAAGTTTAGCCGTAGACATTCAGATTAAACAATAGCGTATTTGAAATGACTTATTTTGATTAAGTAATTACTTAAGTTATAATAGTACTTAATATTACCCTTTTACAAATTATATTACACAAAATTAATATAATTTTAATTAACAAAATTACAGTATTTACCAGTGGCAGATCCAGAGGGGGGGTCATAGGGGTCATGACCCCCCCCCTGAGCTGAAAGTAATTGCTACATATTCTTACGATTACGCTAAAAAATTCAAACAAATAAAAATTAACAAATAAATTTTCAAATTTCAAACAAACAAATCTAGTGGTTAATATTTTTAAACAGTATAATTTTAACTTGTAATTTTAAAATATAATGTACACACGTAGAAAATATTATAATTTATTATTGTACATTAAAAGTCCCTACATCTAGCTCAGTGGTTCCCAAAGTAGTCTATATTAACCCCCAGGGTTCGATAATAAGCTGCAAGCGGTCCATGTTGGCCAAAAAAAATTGGGGTTCGGTAAGATGTAAATGAGGGTTTATAGCAACAGAGTATACGTACACCGAAGCAGGTTTTGGCTTGGTTGTTCTAAAATGTAAAAATGACCTTTTTTTTGGTTGTCACCTGCATTGACCAAAAAAAAGGTCATCGACACCTCATCTTGGACAAATTATATTTTCGAAGTTGTTGCTAAATTTATGAATTTGTACAGGGGGTGTATCTAAAATCGAAAACCATGGCAAGGGATAGGCATCGACGACATCAAGAAGTTTGGGAACCACTGATCTAGCTTTTGAAAATAGGAGAGAATAACATATTTTTTTAAATGACCATTTATCAAATAACCAGTATAAATGCTGCACATGCGTTTAATAATCTTTAACAAAAAAGAAATTAGAAATTCATGCAGTTTTGAGCACTTTTTATTAAATTTGCAATAGCGAACAAAGTTTGACTCCTTCTCCCCCTTAAATTGAAGGCTGGATTCGCCACTAATTTGTAATATAGAATTTACCTATAAGTTTCACATAAAAAAATTCTGTGCAGATTTGGACACCTTTGTTATAGGTATTTACAATAAGGACTAAAGTGTTAAGTCATAAAAATTTGACCCCCCCCTCTGAGCTGAAGGCTGGATCCGCCCCTGGTATTTACATTAATAATAACGTAATCAGAAACATCACTCAGAAAGATCTTACGTCACAAGCAAGTATAATAAAAATTTACATAATTATGAAATCTATATTTAGAAAATTTTGAAACCTCAGAAGCAAAAATGTAATTATTATTTGAAACTACTTATCAATATTTGGCCAAACATTAAACCTAGAATTTTTCTTCTTTTTTTCTTTATTAACCATTTTATTGTAATAAAATAATCAAAAAATACAAATATATAAAATATGAAGTGTGATTATTACGAATGTTTTACGATATCACTAAGAATCTCTTGTCTAATTTTTAACAATAATGGCGCGTGGCGTAATATTGAGAAAATGTGTGTTTTAGAGGCAGATTTTAAACTAACATAAATAAAAAAGCGTTTTTTTGTAAAATATCACTAAATTTTCCTAAAAAACAATTTTATTTACAATTAAAACACTTTTTGAAAAATGGTCAAATACCGTAACAACCCCTATCTACGTGGCCAATGTTTAGGAATTTTTTGTAATATTCCCATTGACGTTGAACAATTACGGTGATAACTTCATTACTACATTAGAACAAAAAAAAAAAAAAAATTAAAAAATTAAAAAGACGATGAATTTGTGAAGATAGTAGATAATGCCTTAACATTTATTCTACACTATAATTTCTAAGAAAGTACGTAGCTGTTTTAAATGTTCATAAAAAAAAAGAAAAATTAACTGCAACTCGACAGTTTCTAACATCTTACGTGCTTTGCTTGGAGATTTAGTTATTATTATTTCACCTATAATTTACATAAAAATATATATGGCCCACAATCTTATTACTAATTTACGACCCTGGAGCCATTCATTTATTTTTTGATAACAATATTTTTTTAGTAATTAAGATTCGAGACACTTTCTTTATTAAAATTCATATTAAAAAATATTTTTATCGCAGCATTTAGCCAAACAGTCTAATTTACTCTCCACAGACTGACGCATGAATTATAAGGATTTAAAATCTTGAATACTTCGTTAAAGAACCTAAAGGATGTTTTAAAAGAATATATTTTTTTTAAAATTTCTACGTTAATGTTACCTAAACCCCTTAAGTACATATATTAAAATATTATATAAGGTAAAATTATGAAATTTAATTATTTTCAATTATTGTATTTCCAGGAAGAAAATGTAAGTGATGAACTAGCAGAACCAAGATTTATTGTTGGCGACATGATTCAAGGAATTGGAAAAATTGGTGGTAAAATTGCAGGAACATCTATCAAAAACGGACTTAAATTGGCTAAAGGCTTATTTAATAAATTCTTTAATTCTCAATTCATACTTGATATGGTTGCCAAATCAGTTGATTTTCTAGACAAAGTTGGTAAAAGAGTCGGTAATAAAAAATCAATGGTTGATAATATGAGACGCAATGTTAAAAAAATCATACAAATGCAAGAATTTGACAAAGCTGTGATATCTGCTAAGAATTTAGCATTTAACACTCTTCAAAGATATATAAACATTATGCCGGAATTAACTGGTCGTGATGTATTGTTAAAGTAAACTTTATTTTTTCATTCTACGAATTACTTAAATCAAATTTTATGTATTAATTTATTGCAATTTATATAACAAAACTTTTTGTACATATAGTCTTAAGGAAATAAATAAAAAATCAGCGTTTCAATTTTATATAGGTAGTCTTTTTAATTTAGTATTTTGTATTAACCATAAGTACTTGCCCCTAAATCATAACGTTTTTCTCAAAACTAAATTTCTGTAACAAATGTAGTAAATAAAAGGAAAATTCAAATATTTGTACCGACTGAAATTCTATTGCGTAAGTATTGCAACAAAATACGGAAATTTGATACCTAAAATAAAGCATTTTAACTCCAACCGGTAAATTACAAAAAATGCCCTAGGATTTTTACAAGTAATTCGCTAATGTTTGACTGGTAATTTGATAAGTTAAAAATAATTGACAATCCGTATAGATTCAAAGTAAGTTTATCTTATTTCATAGAAAACTGATTAATAGTATATTATTCAACGAGCTAGTAATGCTCACTCAGATGCATTACGACACTCGCCTCGCAAGCTCGGCCCGTGTCGCAATTTCATCTTCGTGAGTAATAGCCATTGCAAGCGAGTAGAATACGATATTTTTTCTACGACTTTTTTCCTTTTTGATTTAAATAAAATTGAATATAAGTTTTAAATCAAATTTTTAATCTATTTCTAATTTCATTAAATGTTTGTATATTATGTATAAAACGATCAAAACAAAACATACTACTTTATTTACTTGAACGTTAATACGCAACAAATATTAAATTAAAACTTGATACATATATATATATATATATATATATATATATATATATATATATATATATATATATATATATATATATATATATATATATATATATATAAAACTTGATACATATATATATATATGTATGTATCAAGTTTTATATATATATATATATATATATATATATATATATATATATATATATATATATATATATTTGTATCAAGTTTTAATTTAATATTTGTTGCGTATTAACGTTCAAGTAAATAAAGTAGTATGTTTTGTTTTGATCGTTGATATATATATATATATATATATATATATATATATATATATATATATATATATATATATATATATATATATATATACAAAACAATCGCAAACCCATGGAATAATGGTTAATACTGTGATTTCATTGGTCAAGAAGGTATTGAGTAATGAACATTCCTCCACACCTTTGAATAATGCCTAACTTTCTCAACAATTAACAGATATATAATGAGTGTGTTCTTCAACAGGAGTAGAAAAAGTATATTGAACAATGTACGCAATCAGATTACTCTTTAGTGTGTGCGCATAATAAAATAAAATAAAACGTCCTTTTCATATTTATTTACATTATATTTAAATTAGCTGTACATGTTGTAAAACAATTAGACATAATGTGTAAAGATTTAAGAATAGGTATATTTTTATTATAGGGACATATTCATATTTTATGCCTCTATAACAAAGTTTCAATTTTTTTTTATTAAAATATACAATAATAATGGACGGTATATCCTTATCAAGACAGATACTTACAAAGTTATTGGAAATCAAACCGATAAAATGACAGAAAAAAACTAACTGCCTGATTTTTCAAAATATTTTATAAGCACTTAGCGAAGGCGAATATTCGGAAAATGCAGGGCCGCGCCAAGGGACATTTGCGCTGGGGTGCAAGACAAAAATTGCCGCCCCTAAAACGCCAAACTTATTTGTAATATATTTTTGATAATAAAATATATGCCTCCCGGCTACCAGTTTACTTACTATATATACTTACTTTAATGAAATGCAAGATTGATAAATGTTTTATGTGTAGAATTCAACGACGGTTTTTATAAAATTAAAGCGTGCAAGAGCATGTTCGATCCCGATCCCGTTTGATCTCGCCGATTACTGCGCAAATGATTGTTGTCGCTGGTCAACAATCGGAATAATCGGATTACCGACGGGTCACAACAATCATAATAGACAAGTATTTAAGCAAAATGCGGGTAACATTTAAGTGTCATCAAAATTACCACATAAAAATAGTAATAATTTTATATTTTATTTGCCGCCCCCAAAGCCTGCCGCCGGGGTACTAGGCACCCCTAACACCCCCGCTTGGCGCGGCCCTGGGAAAATGTATTAAAGAAATTATGTTCACCTTTAAATATAAATTTTTTTTTTATAATGTTTACTCTTATATTTTTAGTGCTTTAATAACGCACCGATAAATTACCGGTAAACCAGTTTTTTTTTAAAAAATATACCGAATTTAAATGAAAAAATCGGTAAATTTATAATTTTAAACGAAAATATAAGACTAAAAAAATTCACCTCAGTAACCGACTGGTTTTGCGCACTACATAATTGGGTACCGACTTCACAAAAATCAAAGGAATGAAACTTCATTTTTCTAATTATTAAAACTGTTCAAACTCTTTAAATAAGTTAAAAATAATTAAAATGCCTGAATAGTTTCTTATATACCAAAAGTAGCTTTCTAAAAATCACTTACTTTTTATTTTATAAATAAGGATTTCTGAAACAGATTTTGCAATTTTTGTTTTTATTTTTTCAATGAAATAATTTTAAAATAAATAATAATTAAGTATATAATTACTCGTGAGCTTGTACTGATTTACTAAAAATAATAAAATAATTAAATTATCTACTAAAAGGAAATTAATATGAAATAAACATTAATCATGCCAGAACAAATTTTATTCAAGCCCACAACAAACTTTCCACACAGTCATAATTTTTTATGAAATCAAATTTACTCCCTGCAGTCAGTGGCTTAGTGATTAATGTCAAAATTCGGTCCTACTATAGCGTGTAAATGTTAAAGTTAACAAAGATGAATGTTTCATTTGCAAACATTTACCACAAAATAAATTTTTCACATACTCAAAATGATATAATTTCGTCGGAAGTGTTTAGCTGTTTATCATTTAGTCATATATTCATTTATATTAGCCTTTCGTTGTATTAAATGCGCAAAATGGGTATTTCATTCTGATTTGATAACTGATAACCACGATAACCACTAATTTATTCTTAGCCTTTATAAAAGCTTATAGCATATTCTGAATGAATGAAATTAGCATACAATACATCTATGTAAAGTACATATAAACTTTTCGATAGAGAACAAATCTTAAAATACATATCAGTATTAAAATTTCTTCTACCAGCAAGCAAAAATTCTTATCTACAAAAGTCAAAATTTAATATCATCAGTTTTTTGACTAAAATGATTTGATTTTGGTTTGGTTACCTATTGTTAAGTAAGAAAATGTGAAAAATAAGTATGTAAAAACAGGCATGGTGAAGAGGGGGGAGGGGGCAACCGTGGTTGTAGCATTGGAACCAGGGCTTGAAAAGGATGCCCACAGCTGTGGATAAGGGACCCAGAAAAAATTTTTTTCACGATTCTGTTTAAAAATTGAATATAAATTTCATTTAAAAAATAAATTTCATTTAACTCTTTGCCTTCAATGTAAGAATGTTTGTAAAAATTAATTTATTGTACTCAAACAATATAAGATTTTAAAAATATTTTGATTTGACGAAATAGACCAGGTAGGTACTGTGGACGCAGCCGTTCCGAATTAAATTCAGATGGTATTTTTCTGTTGGAATCAATTCAGGAGGCAGCACCGAATATGGCAATTCCTGTTATCAAAGGATAACCTGGTTGGATATTGTTTATAACAAAATCAAAAATAACATTTTTGAAATCAAACAATTTTTTTCCGTCTTTTTTTTTTTTACTGATTTTCGGAAAGAAATGTTCAGTAACTCTTTTTTTTAAATTGATCATGCTATTAATTTTCAAAAATTGACAAAACATAAATTTTCCGTTTTTGACGCTATTCAAGTATAAATATAAAAACCTGATTTTTTTTTGTTTTGTTTTTTACAATACATATTTTTTTATAATATCTAAACTTTGTATATTTATTTCCAAAAGAAGATAATGACGATTGTATAGCTGAGTGTTCGGGCTGGAATTGTTGTTGGTTGACCACCAACTTGAATTGAAAGTAAAAAAACGCCGTGAGCAGCGGGGCCCCATCACGGTAGTCGAATTTCCCCCTTCATCTTCGGTATTGAATGTTTACAAGCGAAATGTGATTGAAAGTCTACAACCGAATTGTCATTTTGTTGGTTTCAAAACTGGTGATGAGTGTTCGGCTGATCGAGGCTTTAAAAAAAGGTTTTAAGTATTTAAGGGTTGTATCTCAGTAAATTTCAATTTTGTGCCGAAAACAGGTAGCAGAAAAAAAACCAACACAATTCGTACGAGGGCATTCCTGCCCATGTTTATCCGCTAATTGCCTTTATGTTTTAGTTTTAAATATTAAAAAAGGACCTTAAATAGTAAACTGGAAGGCCTTTATAAAGATATTTTTTCATTCAAAAAAAAAAAAATAAAAATAAAAAATAAAAAAAATAAAAAAAAAATTATTTCTTCGGTATTGAGTGTTTACAAGCGAAATATAATTGAAACTCCACAAGCGATTTGTAATTTTGGTGGTTTCAAAACTGATAATGAGTGTCCGGTTGATCGGGGCTTTATAAAAAGATTTTAAGTTTTTAAGGGCTGAATCTCAGTAAATTTCAATTTTGTGCCGATAGAAGTTAACAGGGAAAAAGCCAAAACAATTCGTACGAGGGCATTTCTATCCATGCTTATCCGCCAATTGCCTTTGTGTTTTACTTTTAAATATTAAAAAAGGAACTTAAATAGTAAACTGGAAGGCTTTTATGAAGATATTTTTTCTTTCCAAAAAAATCCAAAATTTCTATTTTATAAATAATAAAAATCCAAAATTCCTAAATAATAATTAAATAAATAAATAAACAGTGACTTTAATAACATTTGCAAATTACTTAATATGTATGTATTTCATTTGTTAAAAAATTGTATTCACTTTTTTTTAAATTTTTTAAAATTACTATTCGCCTACTTGTATTTAGAATAAACATAATGCTTTTAAAACACATTTAACAATAGCATTCAATTCCGATGTAAAAATGGGAGAAGTGGGGGAAAAGTGATGTGGACTCCCTACAAGGTACTAGCTGGATACTAACTGAATACACGTACAAAATTTCAGCCCTCTAGGTTTCCTTATGGAGTCTCTAGACGTGTTAGAAAACAAGCAAAAAAATTAAGGAAATATTGGCGTAAAAATCGTGGGGGTAAGGGTTAAAAGTTGAAACCTCCAAAAAACAGTGTCTGGCTATTAGCTTAACCTGTACACCAAATTTCAGCCCTCTAGGTTTATTTGGGGAGATTTTGACCCGAACGAAACTGTTAAAAAACAAGAAAAATCATGTTCTTTTAGGTATAAAAATGGTGGGGGTAGGGGTTAAAAGTCGAGACCCCCAAAAGGCACCCCCTTGATACTAACTCAATCCGAATACAAAATTTCAGCCCTCTAGGTTTATTCGGGTGACCTGTGCGAGTGGTACAAACTTCGAAAACGTCGAAAATGCATGAAATTGTAGCTTAAAAATGAGGGGGGTGGGGGTAAAATATTAAAACCTCCAAAAAGCACAACCTAGGTACGAACTTTATCAACACACCAAATTTCAACCCTCTACGTTAATTCTGGGGGGCTGGGGGCCTGTTAGATCCAGCGAAAATCGTTTTTCCCCCCTCTACTCCCACCATATCATCCTAGGAAGCTGAATTTTGGATATGTTGTAGATAATTGACCGAAACATTATTTAAAACCGATTTGGAAAAGTTTTATTGCTTTTCCGCCCCCCACCACCCCCCTTAAAGGTCGGGTCCGAAAAAAAATTTGCCCAAAATTTGACCCCACTTTGATAGTATTGTTGTGCATCGGAATAAGCCCCACTTACCAAATTTCATCTCTTAACTTCCATAGGGGGGCCCTACACATATTAAAAGGTTGCGGGAAAATATATATATATATATATATATATATCAGACATCTTTTTTTTTTACATAATCGTGTTCTACGGGTCCGAAAACGGATAGCGCCCCTGGTCTCGCCTCTCGCAGCTCTTATCGTATAGACTGTATAAGTCTAATTTTTCGGAGAAAATTCGACTAAAAATGATCACTTAGATGTTTCCGTAACTGTGAGTCTGACAAAAATTTTATAAAGTAATATAATTACTTATTTGAAACATTCTAACAAAAAGTCAATATTGAAAAAACGCCGTGAGCAGCGGGGCCCCATCACGGTAGTCGAATTTTCCCCTTCATCTTCGGTATTGAATGTCTACAAGCGAAATGTGATTGAAAGTCTACAACCGAATTGTCATTTTGTTGGTTTCAAAACTGGTGATGAGTGTTCGGCTGATCGAGGCTTTAAAAAAAGGTTTTAAGTATTTAAGGGCTGTATCTCAGTAAATTTCAATTTTGTGCCGAAAACAGGTAGCAGAAAAAAAGCCAACACAATTCGTACGAGGACATTCCTGCCCATGTTTATCCGCTAATTGCCTTTATGTTTTAGTTTTAAAAATTAAAAAAGGACCTTAAATAGTAAACTGGAAGGCCTTTATAAAGATATTTTTTCTTTCCAAAAAAATCCAAAATTTCTATTTTATAAATACTAAATTTTCAAAATTCCTAATTTATAAATAAACAGTGACTTTAATAACATTTTTAAATTACTTAATATGTATGTATTTCATTTGTCATAAAAGTAAGTTCACTTTTTTTTAAATTTTTTAAAATTACTATTCGCCTACTTGTATTTAGAATAAACATAATGCTTTTAAAACACATTTAACAATAGCATTCAATTCCGATGTAAAAATGAGAGAAGTGGGGGGAAAAGTGATGCGGACTCCCTACAAGGTACTAGCTGGATACTAACTGAATACACGTACAAAATTTCAGCCCTCTAGGTTTCCTTATGGAGTCTCTAGACGTGTTAGAAAACAAGCAAAAAAATTAAGGAAATATTGGCGTAAAAATCGTGGGGGTAAGGGTTAAAAGTTGAAACCTCCAAAAAACAGTGTCTGGCTATTAGCTTAACATGTACACCAAATTTC
The DNA here is from genome assembly GCA_035578155.1 of Brachynemurus nebulosus. Classification (NCBI taxonomy): domain Eukaryota; kingdom Metazoa; phylum Arthropoda; class Insecta; order Neuroptera; family Myrmeleontidae; genus Brachynemurus; species Brachynemurus nebulosus. The sequence continues at coordinate 4,843,521 of JAPWDM010000024.1, forward strand.
AGCCCTCTAGGTTTATTTGGGGAGATTTTGACCCGAACGAAACTGTTAAAAAACAAGAAAAATCATGTTCTTTTGGGTATAAAAATGGTGGGGGTAGGGGTTAAAAGTCGAGACCCCCAAAAGGCACCCCCTTGATACTAACTCAATCCGAATACAAAATTTCAGCCCTCTAGGTTTATTCGGGTGACCTGTGCGAGTGGTACAAACTTCGAAAACGTCGAAAATGCATGAAATTGTAGCTTAAAAATGAGGATGCTCGAAAACCTCCAAAAAGCACAACCTAGGTACGAACTTTATCAACACACCAAATTTCAACCCTCTACGTTAATTCTGTGGGGCTGGGGGCCTGTTAGATCCAGCGAAAATCGTTTTTTCCCCCCTCTACTCCCACCATATCATCCTAGGAAGCTGAATTTTGGATATGTTGAAGATAATTGACCGAAACATTATTTAAAACCGGTTTGGAAAAGTTTTATTGCTTTTCCGCCCCCACCACCCCCTTAAAGGTCGGGTCAGAAAAAAAATTTGCCCAAAATTTGACCCCACTTTGATAGTATGAGGTGCCTCAAAAATGAGCCCCATTTACCAAATTTCATCTCTTAACTTCCATAGGGGGGCCCTACACAAATTAAAAGGTGGCGGGAAAATATATATATATATATATATATATATATATATATATATATATATATATATATATATATATATATATATATCAGACATTTTTTTTCTACATATTCGTGTTCTACGGGTCCGAAAACGGATAGCGCCCCTACTCTCGCCTCTCGCAGCTCTTACCGTATAGACTGTATAAGTCTAATTTTTCGGAGAAAATTCGACTAAAAATTATGAATAGGTACACCTAGCACGTGCACGTGGATAATCAAATAATTTTTAAATACATAAAAAAATTGAAAATCATCATTTTCTTTTTTTGGAAGTTAATATACAAAATTTAAAGATATTATAAAAACGCCGTGAGCAGCGGAGGCCCATCACGGAAGTCGAATTTTTCCTTTCATATTCGGTATTGAGTGTCTACGAGCGAAATGTAATTGAAAGTCCACAAGCGATTTGTCATTTTGGTGGTTTCAAAACTGATGATGAGTGTCCGGTTGATCGGGGCATTAAAAAAAGGTTTTAAGTTTTTAAGGGCTGAATCTCAGTAAATTTCAATTTTGTGCCGATAGCAGTTAGAAGGGAAAAAGCCAACACAATTCATACGAGGGCATTCCTACCCATGCTTATCCGCCAATTGCCTTTGTGTTTTATTTTTAAATATTAAAAAGGAACTTAAATAATAAACTGGAAGGCTTTTGTGAAGATATTTTTTCTTTCCAAAAAAATCCAAAATTTCTATTTTATAAATAAACAGTGACATTAATAACATTTTTAAATTACTTAATATTTATGTATTGCATTTGTTAAAACGCCGTGAGCAGCGGGGCCCCATCACGGTAGTCGAATTTTCCCCTTCATCTTCGGTATTGAATGTCTACAAGCGAAATGTGATTGAAAGTCTACAACCGAATTGTCATTTTGTTGGTTTCAAAACTGGTGATGAGTGTTCGGCTGATCGAGGCTTTAAAAAAAGGTTTTAAGTATTTAAGGGCTGTATCTCAGTAAATTTCAATTTTGTGCCGAAAACAGGTAGCAGAGAAAAAGCCAACACAATTCGTACGAGGACATTCCTGCCCATGTTTATCCGCTAATTGCCTTTATGTTTTAGTTTTAAATATTAAAAAAGGACCTTAAATAGTAAACTGGAAGGCCTTTATAAAGATATTTTTTCTTTCCAAAAAAATCCAAAATTTCTATTTTATAAATACTAAAAATTCAAAATTCCTAATTTATAAATAAACAGTGACTCTAATAACATTTTTAAATTACTTAATATGTGCGTATTTCATTTGTCATAAAAGTAAGTTCACTTTTTTTTAAATTTTTTAAAATTACTATTCGCCTACTTGTATTTAGAATAAACATAATGCTTTTAAAACACATTTAACAATAGCATTCAATTCCGATGTAAAAATGGGAGAAGTGGGGGGAAAAGTGATGTGGACTCCCTACAAGGTACTAGCTGGATACTAACTGAATACACGTACAAAATTTCAGCCCTCTAGGTTTCCTTATGGAGTCTCTAGACGTGTTAGAAAACAAGCAAAAAAATTAAGGAAATATTCGCGTAAAAATCGTGGGGGTAAGGGTTAAAAGTTGAAACCTCCAAAAAACAGTGTCTGGCTATTAGCTTAACCTGTACACCAAATTTCAGCCCTCTAGGTTTATTTGGGGAGATTTTGACCCGAACGAAACTGTTAAAAAACAAGAAAAATCATGTTCTTTTGGTTATAAAAATGGTGGGGGTAGGGGTTAAAAGTCGAGACCCCCAAAAGGCACCCCCTTGATACTAACTCAATCCGAATACAAAATTTCAGCCCTCTAGGTTTATTCGGGTGACCTGTGCGAGTGGTACAAACTTCGAAAACGTCGAAAATGCATGAAATTGTAGCTTAAAAATGAGGGGGGTGGGGGTAAAATATTAAAACCTCCAAAAAGCACAACCTAGGTACGAACTTTATCAACACACCAAATTTCAACCCTCTACGTTAATTCTGGGGGGCTGGGGGCCTGTTAGATCCAGCGAAAATCGTTTTTCCCCCCTCTACTCCCACCGTATCATCCTAGGAAGCTGAATTTTGGATATGTTGTAGATAATTGACCGAAACATTATTTAAAACCGGTTTGGAAAAGTTTTATTGCTTTTCCGCCCCCCACCACCCCCTTAAAGGTCGGGTCCGAAAAAAAATTTGCCCAAAATTTGACCCCACTTTGATAGTATTGTTGTGCATCGGAATAAGCCCCACTTACCAAATTTCATCTCTTAACTTCCATAGGGGGGCCCTACACATATTAAAAGGTTGCGGGAAAATATATATATATATATATATATATCAGACATCTTTTTTTTTTACATAATCGTGTTCTACGGGTCCGAAAACGGATAGCGCCCCTGGTCTCGCCTCTCGCAGCTCTTATCGTATAGACTGTATAAGTCTAATTTTTCGGAGAAAATTCGACTAAAAACTAGTGGCTCATTTAATAATTTCAAGTCGTCCATTTGAATTGTGCAAATAAAGCAAAATGTATAAAAATACATTCGAAAGTAATTGTCACAGCTGACTTAAAAGATAATGGCTAACTTTAAAAATGCATCACTGCTTGCATGAGACAGAGTCAAAAGTTCAAAAATGCATCAGACGCATCACAACGAAAAATCAAGAGTTCATTTTTGCATTTAATGCGTCAAAACAATGCATCAAGAAATTTGGTGATGCGTGTCCAAGATGCTGTAACGTGTATAATGTAGAATTATAACTATTTGCCATATTATGTAGGTATTAACACCAAGAGGAATAATTCCGAAAAACTAATTGTTGAAAAAGATGAATGTATTTACCTTTTATTAAAATTGTTTAAACTATTTGAATACATTTTGCACTCAAAATATGTAATATATTTTATTTAAATAATTTGAATATTTTCAATTTCAAGTAAGTTCAAGTTGCAATTCAAAGATAATATACCTCCTATATTATCTATAGTCGATCATGCTACATTATCTGTCTTATCTATAGCCAAATCAGAGGCTAAATGATGCCATATCCCGTTCAAAAACATCTAATGTGCATTAAATTTCAAGAGAGCATCAGCAGCGCACCATGTAGTATTAGACGCATCAGAAAAGTCATGATGCTGCATCGATGCGGTAAAGTTTACATTTTTGAAGTTACCCAATTTTTCCATTTAAATAATAATAATATCTATAATTATTTGATTCATAATAAATGAATAAGCAATTTTACATTACAATTTCTCTAAAATTTTGTAAGCTTTAATGATTTGTAACTCACGACAGGGCCGTGAAGAAAAATGACGGACTCCGAAGAATAATTATATTTTTTAAAAATTTTCCCGGAAAAAATAAGCGACGAGCAAAAAAAAACTTCTTAGTACTTTTTTTCAGGCGCCCAGCTGACAGTTACAGGTCTCCTATTCATGTCCGGGCCCCGGGGCTGCAGCCCCGACCTCTCTCTTTCGTTAGGTTTTACTCAGGAACGAAAACAAATTTTTAAATTCGGGCTTCATTGGGAAAATTCCACTCGAGTTGAATTCAAAACTAGTACACTCATACTATCTGGTCTGAAACCGTTCTGAATAAATATTAAAATAATGATCTGATTCATTACATTTATTTGACGTGTGTCATAAAAAAAGAAAAAAAAACTTAAACTAAAATGAGAATTAATATAATTAGATCAGATTTTAATTAGACTTCATTCAATTTTTGACCGCAACCAACAGTAAAAATAATGAAACAGGGGTACCAGTTTTCTAATAATTCATAATAAGATTTAGTTACAATTTTTAGTTTCAATGCCTTATAAGCATTTTTTGAATTTTTTTCTAGAAAGATGATTGATAAATGAAAGATACCGGGCTCAACTATAAATTAAAATAGCAATAAAGAGAAAAAAAATCATCACTATTTTACTTCAAAATAATATTAAAAAATATAAATGTTAAAGTATTCAATATTTTTTTACCCTAATTTCACTTTAAAAGCAGATATAATAATAAATTTTAATTATTTCTATATGGGTATCTACATAAAAATCTCAAGGCGTGAAAAATCGGCATAAAATTTATATGACTATTGACACTTTAGAATCATTTGGTAAGAGCAGCGAAGCACTGTAAGGAACTAATTTTATACGAATATCGAAATATTTCATATAAAAGTAACTCTACTCACAATTAAGATAATTCTAGCCGAATTAAACCGCAAAACACAGCTAATATTTCATAAAACTACTCACCAATTATGTAATAAAGAAAACTTCCACTACAACTATTTAAATTATCTTTTAAGCAAAATGCATAGAATTTAAAAAAAAAATACATAAATATTTTTAAGAGAAACTTTTTTAAACTTTCTAAAACTTTTAAACAAATAAAAGTTTGTTTACTTTCAGTTCACTTGAAAAGTTTGACCATTTTATCAAATATTTAATAAAATGTTAAAGATTATACCACACCACAGATGAAAATTCACTTAATTAATCCTCAACATACGGATACACTTCCCATTTTTATCGTACGTCTAAAACGCCAACATAAATTTCGCTTGGTTCTCGAACGTCTGGATGCGCATCTCGGCGTCTACTGAACGTCAGATGAAAAGTTGAGTGTTGTAACGACAATGGCGCCGCGATTCAACAAAACTTGAGTGAAAATCGACGCCAGTGTAACGCTATATGTATGTGCATACATGTACACAATTTATTTAAACGTACACTAGCAAAGATGTATTTGATGCTCAAGTAAATAAATTGCATTTTTCTAATGAAATTAATAACATTTAAAATAATTTTCTTTTTTTCGTAGGGTTGACCGGGGTAATTGTGAATTGGGACAATTGCGAACGGCGCCTACAATTTCTAAAATAACATTAATATTGTTAAAAATCAACTCTTAATATGTTTTTCTGCCCTTTCTTAATATGCTATTAAATTTTCATAACAATTCTCCAAGTATTAGTATCTTTTTTTTTATTTTGAAAAAACCCTTGCAAAATTTTATGTATCTTACTTCGGCCAAACACTCAAAAGAAAATTTTTTTAAACACATTTTCTTTTTTTAAAAGGTAAGAAATGGTTAAAAGTACTTTTAAAGAAGTGGTCTAAGCTCTGAGAGGGTTCCTTATTAATTGCTAAAGAAATTGGACAATTTATCACCAATTCACAATTACCCCATGATTTTAAAATTGTGGGGTAATTGTGAACGTCATTCACAAATGCCCCCATTCGGTCAAAAATTTCAGTAGTGTCCTTTTCAGAGTTGGAAATATTGATGAAGGTGCTGGTAACCTTATTGTACAAGTTTCCGTTGTACAAACAATACAAAAAAAAAAATTTTTTATTCATGTAAACTAAATATATTTCCTTGAAAGAGTCTTATTTTCCTTGCTTTTGTGTGAATACGTAGAATTTTTTGATTTTTTATATGATAAAATGACAAAATATCATCAAAATATCATTTTTAGATTGTAATAAATTTGTTCCTACAATTTTTGTTATTTTTCTTTAACCTCGATTTTTTGTAGAAATTTGAGGTATGCGTAACTTGCATTAAACAAAGAGAAATTGTGACCGCTAATGTATGATGAAAAATTTGAAAGTGGAGTAAATGGGAAGAATTTGAGCTGGGCTTTACTCTGACGTACCACACTTCTCTTGTAATCCATTTTAAATAATTTTTCTGATGGCATTCACTTTTACCCCGAAATTCATAAGATTTGCAAAATCGCACCGAGGAAATGTGAATGGCTTATAATATTTTTGTTTTTCATACGAATTTTCTCAAAATTTGTGTGGTGCGTCCTGAATAATGTAGAATTAAAAATAAATCAACCATAATGTGATATATAAAATAAAAAATACTTAAAACAACGCTTTTATCTCAACTTATGAAAATCCATTCACAATTACCCCGGTCAACCTTATAACTTTTTTATTCACGCTAAAATACAGAATGAAACAGTTTTCTTATGATAAAAAAAGCCGATTATTTTACAAGACGTCTAATTTGATTATTAGATAGAATAATGAAAATTCAACTTTAGTGGTAAATTTTATATCAATAAAACAAAAAGGCGGCTCTCTGGACCTGACAGTTAACGTTGAAAATATTTTGGAGTTATTTAAGGTTTAAAGTTACCATTTTGTTATAGATTTCTTCATTATTTCTTATGGGGAATTTGACTAATTTTGGGAAATTATTTTAAAATACGCGTATTTATGTATTATCCATATATATATATATATATATATATATATATATATATATATATATATATATATATATATATATATATATATATATATATATATATATATATATATATATATATATAATTCTAATTTTTAAAAATAATGCCGAAAATCGTTAGAAAATATTAGTTTAATATTTGCTCTCAAAATTTACGCGAAAACGTTCATTAGCTCCAATTACGTCACATTCTCTAGAATCTAGATTGCAACTGTGTCATGTAACTAAGAAAAAAAACTGTTTAGTTTTCTTATAACTAGAGAAAAAATAGCTGGTTTTTAAAAAAATTAATTCAATTCATATTAATTTCTATAGTTATGTTTGCTAACCGGAGTTTACGTAGCAACCCTAATGATGACAGTGTTGAAATATAAGCGAAAGTAACGTCACAGCCCATTTCTGCTGACGTAATTTATAACTGAAAAATATTAATTTTTTTTAAATTAAATAATGATAGTTAGGATGAATTAACATAATAAATTGCTGTCTTTTATTATCAATTTTCATTAAAATTTGTTTTGGTAATTATGCAGAAGCACGGCTCCACCTATTTTTGGCTCTAAAAGAAAAACTACTGCTCCGATTTTAATAATTTTTTTTTCTAAATATTCGTCTTTATGGCGGATCAGCTTAAAAAATTCCTACAACTCGATATCGATAATGGAAAGGCTGGGAAACTATTTTAAAATTTGAAAAAATTCAATTTTTTCAAATTTTCTTTTGTCATTTTGTATGTCTGTGTTTGTATGAATTCTTGAGTACATATTTCGATAAAATAGACGAAAATAAACACTTTTTAAAGTATAAAAAAACCGATATCTCACTTCGTTTTCGAAATATTGAACGCGAAATATTTGAAAAATTAGCTTAATGTTGACAACTACGATTATCCCAACGTGGTAATTTGAGTGCACATTCTGGTAAAATCGGCCAAAATAAACACTTTTGTAAGAATAAAAAAAATCGATATTTCATTTCGTTTGCGAGATATTGAGCCCGAAAGTAGTGGAAATTAACTTTATGTGGTTAACTACGACTCCCTGAGAGTTGTGATTTGAAAAGAATAGAAAAAATCAATATCTTACTTTGTTTTCGAGATATTGAGCCCTCAAGTAGTGGAAATTGACTTTAGGTTGGTAACTACGACTTCCTTAGAGCTGTGATTTGAGTGCATATTCTGGTAAGATAGGCCGAAATAAACACTTTTTCAAGAATAAAAAAATCAATATCTCTTTTCGTTTTAAAGAGATCGAGCGTCAAAGTTTGAAAATAGAATATTAACTGGTTTTTTATAGTTTTATACATAATTTATCAATGCAGAACAACTTAAAATACACGGTTTACGATGTTCAATAGATGGGTTATATTGGCGCTAATTTTAAGAGATGAAGGGGGGATCGATCAGTCTCTATCCTAACTTTGTTCCCATCGTCTATACCCTATCCGTGTGAATTTAATTGACTTGGGGGCTACAATTCTTATGAGAATAATTAATAACACACTATACTTTGCAAAAATACCACTTTTATTCAATTAATTTTGTGAGATGTTTTGATTTGATCCATACGGCCATCATCTTTTCGTGTAGCCGTAGTTCCAGCAGCGGCGCCGCAGTTTCATAGTGCGTGTAGTGCGCTGGGCAATAATGAAAGGATATGCGGCACTAGGAGAGTTTAAAAAAGGTGAATTAACTTTTCAGCAGATAAAAATTTTCATTTTATCTGGAAGAGCTGGGAAGCTTTTATTTTATATGTATGTATTTTCACACCCGATATCTCAAAAACGAAGTAAAATATTAATTTTTTTAATTCTTAGAAAAATGTTAATTTTGGCCAGTTTTATCGAATTATGCACTCAAATCACGGTTTCCAGGAAGTCTTAGTCATCAATATAAGGTCAATTTCCACAGTTTTCACGCTCGGTATCTCGAAAATGAAGGGACATATCGTTTTTTCTTTTTATTCTTGAAAAAGTGATTATTTTGGCCGATTTTAACAGAATATGCACTAAAATCACGGTTTCCAGCTGATCGTAATCATCAACTTAAAACAAATTTTCGGAATTTTTACTCTCGATATTTCGAAAACGAAGTGAGATATCAATTTTTTTATTCTTGAAAATGTGTTTATTTTAGCAGATTTTACCAGAATATGCACTCAAATGACAGCTCTCAGGGAGTCGTAGTTATCAACCTAAAGGGATTAGGTAGGTTTCAGAGGTTCAAAAAAAGGGTATTTTACTATTTTTTTTAATATATAGAATCATATATTTCATTTAGTCAATTCAGAATATCAAAGATACATATTTAGATAGTATTTTGTGAAATTTTTATTTAAAAATTCCAAAAACTCAGCCGTTGGTACCTCGTCTCCCCTGACGTCTCAAAAAAAATGCATAACTCTTTATAGCATAACTCATTATTGGTTTATTATTGGTTCAATTAAAATCAAAAAACCAAAAATATTTCGTTAGTACATGGATAAATCTCGTTATTGGACGAAGGAAAAAAAGAAATTAAAATTTGAATTTTTGACAGACTGAAGAAAAAGACACATTCTTTGATCAAATTTTCGTCATGTATTGGCTCGAAAAAATTAGTTGTAATAAAAATTAAAATAAATCCTTCGTTCAATGACTAGATAATGTTATTTCAAAGATGTGTGCAAAATTTGAACAAAATTGCTTCATAACTTTTCGAGAAATCGTCCACCGACTTAAAAAATTGAGTTTTGAGATAAGCGCGTTTTAAGTTTACTACGCTGCACTGACGTGGCCTGATGGGCGGAACTTCCGAAGGGTCTACCTCTTATAATTTTACTCGGATCGATTTGAAATTTTAGGAGAATATTTTAAACATATTGTATTATTTAATAAGACGATTAATGGATTTTTTGAAATTTTCAAACGCACCTAACCCCTAAAGTAAATTTCCACTAATTTCGGGCTCAATATCTCGAAAACGAAGTGAGATATCGATTTTTTTTATTCTTGAAAAAGCATTTATTTTGGCCGATTTTACCCGAATATGCACTCAAATCACGGCTCTCAAGGAGTCGTAGTTACCAACCTAAAGTCAATTTCCACTACTTTCGGGCTCAATATCTCGAAAACAAAGTAAGATATCGATTTTTTCTATTCTTTAAAAAGTGTTTATTTTGACCGATTTTACCAGAACATGCAGTCAAATCACGGTTCTCAGGGAGTCGTAGTTAACCACCTAAAGTCAATTTCCACTACTTTCGGGCTAAGTATCTCGAAAACGAAATGAGATATTAACTTTTTTATTCTTACAAAAGTGTTTATTTTGGCCCATTTTACCAGAATATACACTCAAATTACCACGTTGGAATAATCGTAGTTGTCAACATTAAGCCAATTTTTCTAATTTTCGTGTTCGATATCTTGAAAACGAAGTGAGAAATCGATTTTTTTTTTCTTTAAAAAGTATTTTTTTGGTTCATTTTATCGAAATATGCACTCAAAAATTCATATAAACGCAGACACACAAAATGACAAAAGAAAATTTGAAAAAATTGAATTTTTTCGAAATTTAAAACAGTTTCCCAGCCTTTCCATTATCGATATCGAGTTGTAGCACTTTTTTAAACTAATAGGCTGCAAAGACGAACATTTTAAAAAAAAAATCATTAAAATCGGGCTATCAGTTTTTTTTTTTTTAAAGCCAAAAATAGGTGGGGCCGTACTTGTGCATAATTACCTTTGTTTTTATTGTTTTTCTTTGATACTGTCAAATAGCCCATTCTACCTATGTTACTATACATGGAGCTAAACTACTATATAATAGTTAGTATCCCAGTTGTCGCCAAAAAGTTACATCACAAAAATGGGAGGAGCTTTCCCACTTTCTATGGTTATATATAATACATATTTAAAGTTTGTGTCTGAATGTGTGGTGTAGTTGATGTTGATGTGTGTGAGCTCGGTGGCTGGAGGGAAATGAGTACTATACATCGGTACTATACATCGCATCATCATACATACAATCTCGACAAGGGTATGTACGCCATGTACGTGGTACGTACACATCGTACACATAATGTCTGGTGTAATATGTATGCACTCTAGGCTTACGTATTCATGTATTACATTGTTGCAACAATCAATGTCCGAACCGCCACAAGTGTTGTGGACGACTGAATCACCTAAGCGATATCTGACACACTCTTGACACACCAATAGCTACAATTTTTTACACATACGCTGAGGACTTGTTACTATGCGTCTATAGTACCTAATTATTTTAAATACACAAACACATATATACATTCCAATATCTTTATAAGTCCGCTTACGGGCTTGTAGGAGAATATAATTCTAAGAATTCCTGTACCCCCATTTGTGCTTACTAGTCGACCGCCGTAACTTCCCCTACTTTTCAAGCATGTGACAATGTATGTACCACAGAGGACAGAGACCCCGCAACTATCTCTTTTCTGAAATCACGAGTGTGTACTTCTGTGCTCATTAAGCTTCTTAGTTGTCAGTTTGTCAGTAGCAGTCGATGATTGAAGATCAACCACACGATAATGGACTTGATTGTTGTTGGTATTGTTACATCGGTTACATCCCCTAGTACATGCGTGTGGTGTCTGACCCACGTGACCGCCCCTACTATCTGCGTTACTCACACAAATACACAAAATCGCACTAATACAATGTAAACCCAGTGTGTGTATACAACATATTGTCTATCTCTTACATGTTACACTGGTTCCAGTAGTGTAGGCATAGATATGTTGTCTCTATTACTCTATAGTATGTACTTACTTATATATCTAAAGCGCTGACGTTTATAAAGCGTATTATAAATCATCCTGTCAAAAAACGGAATATTCTTCAGGAGCGCAAAAACAAGTACGAGGGTGAGAAATGACAACAACCTGTATATTATGTACTATGCATGTCTTTACATTACACAGTACTATAATACTTGTGTGTGTGTATGTATATGTACTGTGTATGACTTTAGTTTGCTTAACATATTTTTAATCATAAAATGTATTATGCGATGATAAAAAAAATGTGTTAGCAAGTATTTACAAACATTTTTTTTAAAATTGTTAAATAAAATGTATAAGCCAACTTCAAAACAAACGCAATCCCAACAAACGCATCAAAAAACTGATTCCACCATTAGTATAGTCATCCAAAAAGAGGCTAAACAGTGATAAAAGTTCTTGAATATTCTATTCAATAACAAGCAAAAATATTAACAAATCTACTTCAACATGGGATTGATAATAGAACAGATATGCAAAACAACGATATAACAAAAGTTCTCAAACATTCTACACCGGTCACTCAATTTACGCAAATATCCGTTCCAAGGGAATTCAATTTACACGGATAAAATTCGCGTAAATTTACAAATTGATAACAAATATGTTGAAAATTACAAAATTTTAAAAATATCGTTATTTTCGATATCGATAATTTTTGATAACGAAAAGTAGGTTTTGACAGTCCTAAAATGTTCGGAGTACCCACAATTTGCTTCGCTTAAGCCTTCAAAAATTTCGTTCTATTTGAGCTACGATGCACCGTTTAGGAGATATTTACGATTAAAGTTTTCGATAGCGAAAGTTAACGGAAAGCAGTTTTTAAAAAATTGTTCTGTTACTGACCAGATCAATGGGACTAACACAGCCTAAATTAGGGTGAATGCGGGAGAGATGGCGCACATTTTGAAAACACTTAATAATTCTTAAAGTATGCATTTAATTGATTTGAAATTTGGTACACAATAAATGTAAATATTGTTCTTTAAAATTATTTATAAATAATTTTGAATTTTGAGTCATAAAGGATTCATAATTAACCTTTTTGTAAAGCCTGCAAAGCGGCGTCTCTCCCCCACCTATGGAAGAGATGCCGCATCAAGGAAACAGGAACGCCGCATAGTTCATATTAAAAATTTTGCATTTTACACACATCTCCATACACGATGCATGCCATATGTAACCATTTTTGGCACTTTATACATCTTAACCAGTCAAATTTTTTTTTGTTTGTGAGTACGTTTCAATACACAAGCAATCATCATTATTTTCGTTATCTTGACTAATATGAGAGCTCTTCCTGATCCATTAATGGATCTTTTATATTTACATAGCATAATTTACAGTCCAAAAAAAAAAAAAATTGCATAATTAAGGTATAAGTCTATGATTTCAACATGTAATATTATGCGGCATCTATACCAACTTTAAATGCGGCATCTCTCCTTTTTGTTGGGATAGATGCCGCATGTTACTATAGCTAGCATAGTACGGAATTCTAACCTAATATTTTATACAGTACTTTTAAAATATACCTAAATTAATAAGAAAACTCATTTCCATTCAAACAATGAAATATACATTCTCAAATTCTAATGAATTAAATGTTTGATAAAATATTATGTTAAAAAACTTTTCAGTAATAAAAAGTTGGATAATTGCTAAACTGATGGACTAATCATAAATGTTACCATATACAACTTAAATAAGTAACTTATTTTAAAGATATAATCCATTAATAGCGTTATCTATCAATCAACGGACGAACTATGGCTACTGCGGCATCTCTTCCGCACTTACCCTATCTAATTATAACCAATTTATGACAAGTTACCCGGTATCGATAATTTTCGATAACGAAAAGTAGGTTTTAACAGTCCCAATATGTTTGGAGTACCCACAACTTGCTTCGCTTAAGCCTTCAAAAATTTCGTTATTTTTTCGCTACGATGCACCTTTTACGAGATATTTACGATTAAATGTTAACGATCACGAAAAGTAACGAGTAGTCATTTATTTTAAAATATACTATAGTTGACCAAATCATTGGACTAATGAAGCCTAAATTAATCAATTATAACCAGTTTATGATAAATAATTAGTTGCTTTTGCTAGTTCTCAAACAGACATTTTAAAACTTCTGTTAAAAAATGTCTTTATTTAGCTTCTATTTCAATAATTTTTCTAATAGTGATACTGATTTTTCGACATCAATATAAATTTTCGAAAATAAATTTTTGTCAAATTTTTCCACTTATATTCAACTTGTTTTTCGATGATTAAAGAAATAGTAAAGTAGATTTTTCGATATCTTTGCTGATTTCCAGATGGAACGTTCTAGAACTTTCGTTAAATTTCGCCACCTGAACCCTTTTTCAATAACTAATTCGATGATGAAATCAAGTTTTGGGTATCTAATCTGATTTTCAGATAGAATATTCTAGAACTTTTAGGGAATTTCATTTCTTTTGAACAATTTGATGGTGATGCCAAATTTTCAAAAATTTTTCTGATTTCCAAAAAGAGTATTCTAGAACTTTTCATGAATTCTGCTATTTGAACACTTTTTTCATGTCCAATCCAATGGTGAAGTCTGTTTTTGAATATATTTTTTATTTTTCGAATTAGAATTTTCTCGAACTTTTATCGAACTCTATTAATTGATCGCCTTTCGCTGAAAAATTTGGTGGTCAATTTTTTTTCTAATTTACAAAAAGAATATTCTAGAACTTTTTCTAATTATCAGTACTTGGTTACTTTTTCGTTGGTCAGTTCATGGATAAAGGATTTTTTATATCTTTTCTGATCATTGAAAGAATATTCCAGAACTTTTACCAGATTTCGCTATTTAAGCAACTTTTCGATGACCAACCCAGTGGTGAAATCGAATTATGTAACAGTTTTAATTTATCTGTATCTTTGTACAAGAAATGTCTCCTCATAAAAATTTACAAGACTACAATTTTAGTGTATTCGAAAAAAATTTTTCTACAGCTATAGTTGTTTACGTAAGACACATGCAGTTGATCAAATTAAACTGTGTTTGTTCGCCGCGCGAGCGATGTTACAAACTCAATTGAGCGACTGTGTTGTTTATGTCAAATTTTATTGTTTTCAAAACAAAATATATTTTCAAAGTACCTTTTAACTCCTGTCACATAAACTATAAAGCGTATTTAGAAAAAAATTATGAATGTATTTATAAAAAAATTGATAAATTATGTGCCGCTTCTAACGAATGGTGATACGTTTTTTCGGCAATTTTGACAGGATAATTTATGACTTGCACCCTACATTCTGGACTTTACCATAACGAGAGACTGAAATGAATTTTTTTCGGTCATGAAAGGGGAATGTTTATAATAGAAATATAAATCGGCGGATTCATAACGAGAGGACTTATAACGAACGTGGGCTGTATGTATTTTCACACACAGATACATTTTTATGAAGTTGCAAAAAGGACACAAATTATGAAAATATATTATTTAAAGATTCTTCAGAATGACTAAAATAATATTTGTTTACAAAAAGTAAACATATCTCTATTCAAAATAGTATATCGTCGCATTCCAAGCATAAGGTCGTATCTCTCTTTTAGTAATTTTTTTTAGAAGAGCAAAAGAACGAGAACTACTGTTACATTTTGTTTTACTTTGAACCTAAGGTATCAATGTATTTGCAGACTAATATTCTTCAAGTATCTACATTCGTTTATTATTTACAAAACAATATGTAACAGTAGTTCTTGTTTTTCTGTCTTCCTAAAAAAATCACTAAAAATGAGATACGACCCTATGCTTGGAAGACGATAATATACATATTATAGGTTTCTTTATTTTAGCGTATTTCACTAATATATATATATATATATATATATATATATATATATATATATATATATATATATATATATATATATATATATATATATATACATATATATATATATATATATATATATATATATATATATATATATATATATATATATATAATTTGACTCTTTCCTTGAGAGTTGCCATTTTCATTACAACCAAATTTGTATGATAGAAATGGTACTGGAAAAGGTTCTTTTCGTGGATGTAATTGAAATATAACCAACCAGAACGCTATCGGTTGAAGTAGCCTCAAGTACATATGCATATTTTTACCACCTAACTGGTAAAATAAAGAAAAATTAAGAAATTAAACTTGAGTAAACAATTTTTTTTGCTCATTGATGTTGTTAATTAATGCATTAGATCCGTTTTATCGAAAAATTAATATATAGTTTCATTTAAAAATCTATAAGGTTGTATCATAGCTCGAAAACCATAAGAGCTATAAGGATCCTGACTATAGCAATTAGTTTCCCCCGTCGATATTTACAACTCTTATTCGAACAATTTTCGATTATATCAACAGTTTGGCTGTAATAAAAATGGCAACTCTCAGAAAACTCACACAGTATATATATATATATATATATATATATATATATATATATATATATATATGTGTGTGTGTGTGTGTATATACTGCGTGAGTTTTTCGAGAGTTGCCATTTTTATTACAGCCAAACCGTTGATTTAATCGAAAAACTGTTCAAATAAGAGTTGTAGATATGATTGTTATCTTTAGAAATTTAAAAAATAAGTTTCAACAAACAATACTAGATGGCAATAAGTATGTGCATTGCATTCATTATTTTTAAAAGTTTAAATATTATTATAACGTACGTAACGTATAAAACTAAATGGTAACAAAGCCCAACAGAGTTACGAATACGCTACATCTCATAAATAGTTTTATTAAATTATTTTGGATTATTTTAAGTATAATTAATTTTTTGGCAATAATTTTTAAAATACTAATGAAGATGATTTTTAGTATGAAATAAATCACCTCATAATGGACAAAATTTAAATGAAAGAGTTGTTTTACAACTGTTTATCAAAGAAACCTCAAAAGAAAAACAGTTTTCAAATGTCAAGAGAGAAATATGAAAATTTAATCAAAGAAGCAAAAGAAGCGAAAAGTAGTCATGAAAAAGTCAACAGACATTACTGGTTATTAAAACACTATGATGTATTAACAATGGCTTGAAAAGAACAGCTTATTTACCCAATAGTGAATGAAAAAATATTGTATTATGTGCCTGTTGAACAAATTTTTGATATTTTATGTAGTACTTATGAATCCATTGGTCATGGAGGTCGTGACAGGATGCGAAAAGAAATACAGGAACAATCTAAAAATATAACATTATGTGAAATTCAAATGTTCACCAATTTATGTGAACCGTGCTTACAAAAAAAGAAATCTGAAAAGAAGGAGTTAGAAAAGAAGAGGTTAGTAGTAAAACCTATGGTATTTTCTCATTCTAACAGCAGATGTCAAATTGATTTAATTGATTATCAAACGCAAGCTGATAACAATTATAAATTTGTAATGGTATATCAGGACCATTTAACAAAATTTGTTATTTTAAAACCATTAAAAAGTAAGAAAGCAGAAGAAGTTGCTCATCACTTGCTTGATATTTTCCTGGTCCTCATCCGGCAGTTTATCCGATATTGACCTGTCGTTTTGTCATCCAAATATAATACATCTATTGGAATGGGATACCCCCGAACAACTGTATGGAAGTAACCATTATCCAATCAAAATCGAAATCCAAACACATACATCTAAACAAACAATATAACCGAAATAGAAATTAGCCAAGGCTGACTAAAAGAGATTCAAATCAATAAAATAGTTGACCAGCAGCTTGAACAGCTTGACATGAACGAGGATATGAATAAGCAATATCAGAGACGAGTTTCAATTTTTATATCTAGTGCAAAAGCAACTGTTGACAAAACAAACAGTAAAATGACCAGATTTAGAACGACACCCTAGTGGAACGAAGAATGCTACCGGCATATCAGGGCGAGTAAAACTGCCATCAATATATATAACCGGCACCCCACAGCAGAAAATCTAATAAATTATAAAAAAAAACTAGAGCCCAAGCTCGCATTACCATACGAAATGGTAAAAAACAATCCTGGATCAAATACATAGAATCTATAAATTCCTTTACGCCCCTTAAAGAAATCTGGTCCAAAAATAATCGCATAAAAGGGCATTCTGTTCAAAACCTTCCTTATCTATTCAACGATTCCGGTCAAATTTGCAATAGTCCTACAGAAATTACGAATGCTCTAGCTGATAAATTCTCTGAAAATTCAAGCAATCAAAACCTGGATCCTAAATACCTTAATACAAAAATAGAAACCGAAAATGAGATATTGGAGTTGCAACCAAATACTGAACATCCTCTGAATTTACCCATAACTAAAAAAGAATTACTAACAGTATTAAAAGAAGGTAAATCTAAATGTCCGGGCATTGACGATATTCCATACTGTTTTATACAACATTCATCGGAAAAAACACTAGATTACATTTTACAGTTATTCGATATAATATGGCAAAATGGAATCTACCCAGAACAATGGAAGACAGCAATTATTATACCGTTGCACAAGCTCAGCAAACCAAGATTAGAAGCAGGCAATTACAGACCCATCTCATTAATTAATACAAACTGTAAATTATTAGAAAAAATAATTGCGAAACGTCTGATGTGGTGACTAGAACATATAAATGCCTTCAATAAAGAACAATCAGGATTTCGAACTCAACACTCAACATTAGATCATTTACCTAGTTAAACTAGAAACAGGAATTCGTCATGGATTCCTTCTAAAACAAGACACAATCGCAGTATTCTTTGATATAGAAATACGACCAAGTATGGCGCTATCGAATTTTCAAAATTTTCGAAAAACTAAAAATCGATGCTCAAATTTACAATTACATTAAAAAATTTCTATCCGACCGAAAAATCCAAGTCCAGATAAACGAAGCACTATCCGAACCAAGAACGTTAGAAAATGTTATACCTCAGGGTTCGAGCTTAAGTGTAGGTACTTATTTTTATATTAGGAATCAACGACGTTATCAACACTATAGATAAACCAGTTAACATTTCGGTTTTCATGGATGACATCGCTATTTATTGTCATGGACATAATATGCGTGTAGGTACTACAAACAACATATGCAAAATTCCATAAATAAAATTTATAATTGGACAAAAAAGCATGGATTTAAAATTGCTATAGATAAAACCAAAGTAATGTTTTTTTCACGTAAGAGAAATGAAGAAAAAATCCCAGATCTTTTTATAGGACAACATAAGTTATCAGCCGTGGATAGTGTAACAATGGTGATGTAGACAACTTCCATCTATTATTAACAATAGTAACTATCTACTTTTTATTAATACTTACCACGTTTATGTTGTTACTGCCATCTATAGTCATCTTTATTAACTACCACCAGCATTTAACTCGTGAGAAGAGATGATAATTGATTGGTGTTGCCATCTTTATTGATTGTGGTATCTTACCAGCTTGTAGCTAATAGAGAAGGATAGATATAGACGCGTATCACGGAGGTGGGGTGGAGATGGCATACAGTTTATGTGAATATTACAGAAATGAAGCCTACACACACATTAACACACATGTAAAATAAAACGAGATGCAGATATTTTGTCAATGCAAACAACACACACACTACTAAAAAGCTGACAGTAGGAGCACCAGTGCTTGGCTTCAGATCATCTAACAAAATGACTAGTCCACCTACGTCATTGGACGCGTATATTTCTGTCCTTATATTTTTATAATAAAGTATGGCGCGCGCACTTTTGACTAAAACCAATGATTTTGATTGGTGAAAAAGAGGAGGAAGAAGATATAGGATATAGAATTGAATTTTTAACAACAGGGGATTCAGTTTCAACCTTCCATCTTGTTTGGAAGCAAAAATTAATGTAAATATTATTATTAAGAATTATTTGCTGAATCACAATCAAAATGTGATAATTTAATGTAAAATATTATAGTTAAAATTATAATAAAGATAGTTTTAATATTATTAAATGTCTACGATATATAATAATATTAAAGTTTTATTTAAGTAAACCTCGAACACCACGTGAAGAAATCCAATTAAGGACATAAAAATTTATAATATGACTATTTTACGGCTATTAATCGTCGAGTTTGTTGTTGTCTAGAACGCATTTTATCTGGCGACGGAGCCGTTTCGTTCACAATAGCCACAAGTTTTTAGGGCTTATATTAGATAAAAAACTTACGTGGAAACCACATCTACTATATATTAGACAGAAGTGTATGCAAACACTTATTCTTTTAAAAGTGATTGGTAATAACCTGTATTGGGCAAGATACCGAATTTTATTATCTAGATAACAGATAATAGATAACATGATTCAAAATATCTAGATAAAGATAACAGATAATTTAACCATTATCTAGATAAAATTTTAGATGATAGTTAAGATAATATTTACAGAAATAATGCATTAGGTCAATGTTTCTCAACCGCCGGTCCGTGGACCGGTACCGGGATGCGAAAGTACCTCACCGGTTCCCAGAAAGATATGTAAATTACAATAAATTACAAAAATGTTAAAGAAAAGTTTTTGGCGATGAAAATCGCATATTTTGGACTTTAGTTATTTTATTTACGATCCATGATAACATACGTCTAGCACAATAGAGTACAACATTTTTTGCTTAAAAAGTGTCGATAATTATCTGAATTACATGATCGACCAAGTGGTCGGAAAACGACACTTCATATTATACGATAAAATGCTATTCCAACTAATGGCCGAAATAATTTCTAGCCACAAGAATTTCATTTAAAATACGACAATTGCTTCTAAACATTTCTCTAATGCTTAAAAAAATGTCGATACTTCTTTGAATTACATGGTAGACCAAGTGGTCGGAATACGACATTTCATATTACACGACTAAATGTTATTCCAGCTAATGACGGTAGTGATTCCAGACAACAAGAATTCTGTTTAAAATTAAATAATTGCTTTTAAATATTTTTATAATTCTTAAGAAAGTGTCAAAATTTATCTGAATTATATGGTCGGCCAAATGAATACATATAGGGAAGGGAAAAGGTGAATTCAGTTTCAATTTTCTATTTTTCAGAAAAAATAAAGATGTATTTTTATTTTTATTATCTTATCTTTTTCCTTCGCTCAATAAAAAGATAAAACAAAAGGTAAATTCTTTCGAAAATATCTAGATAAAAGATATTAGATAACGAAAACGTTATCTAGATAAAATTTCAGATAACGTTATCTAGATAAGCACAACACTGGCAATAACAGATGGGGGTCAGACCAGTCCACCATGCTTAATACATATCGCGCTCTCATCTGATCAGTCATAGCTACAGCCAAAAATCCCTAAAAATTTGGAATTTTTTTTTTGATCCTTCAAATTTTTCCGCTAGTATATATATATATATATATATATATATATATATATATATATATATATATATATATATATATATATATATATTCCGCTAGTATATATATATATATATATATATATATATATATATATATATATATATATATAAACTCCATATAACGAAATTGAAGGGACCGGATATTTTATTACGTTATAAAGAGTTTTCGTTATATGGAGAGTAAAAGAAAACAATATAATTTTACGAATAAAGCTTACGAATTTAGTAAGTGGTTTTAATTTTGACTGAATTAAATGACACTTTTTCGTCAATACACAAACTCTTTCTTTTACTCGCCATGTTTACAGTTAAAAAGTTTGAAAGCAACTAAGAATATGATAACGTAAAGACAGCAATAAGACAGTAGTACGGAAATACAATAGGCAAAAACATGTTGTAATGCAAGGGCGTTTCTTGCACGTATTTATAACTTGATTTTGACGCCGAAAAACTCGATATATTAATTGTTGGATGCCATTAATTCTGTTTGTCCCTGTTTCGTGGGTTACTATGTGAGGAATAATCCTCCGGAGACCAGCATTACGCGTGGCGGTTTGTGTCGACAGTTTTTCGTTGGTAAAATAATTCGTCAGTAGATGGTTAAATTGGTATTTTAAATAATAAATGTTTATTTCTTTTTAATATTTAATGTTTATTATTATTTAAGGCACTTTTATATTTTAAATGTTTACAAAAATATTTTACAAAAATTTAATTTAAATATTGTTTAAATCTTTTAATAAAGAAAATTGTGACTCACATAAAAAATTACGTCTGAACCAATCTAAGGTCAGTTTGTGAGTTAGTGATGCACGAAGCATCGTATCGCCGGTTCACCCGTGTTCGTTGGTCGTTCTGGTATCAAGTCCTGTGTTAAAAACCACTTAATTCGGGGAATCACAAAATGAAACATTGGTGTAAGAAACAAACATGTCGGAATAATAATGGCGGCCTTACATAGTTCACGTTACGGCCGCTAGTTGGCGCCATCAAACACATTACCTGGGGTTTGAACCCATGATCAGTATAAAAAATTGACAAATTACGCGGCGGTAATCAACACTACATTAGTGTAAATTCGATTGCCTAAAGTTCTCGGCTTACGCCCACTACTGTTACATACCCCCGGCTCAGTTCGCATTTAGAATTGCGCAGCAATTATACATGCGAACTGGACAAAATGAAACTAGAAAAAATTGTACATAAAGTTGAAAATCTTAAAACGACCAGCAAAAAGGCGATTACAAAGAGTTACAAAATTTACATAAGTTGTATAAATGAAACTACTTAAAGTTGTTTAAATTCAGACGAAGAAATTTATAATCCATTAGAGTCACAAAATTTAAGCATGATATATTTGAAAACAGAATTTTTTTTTTTAAAATTAATCAAAATGAAAATTATTGCTTTACTTTAAATCCTTTTAATCGTTAAAAAAGAAAAAATTTTACAAAAGAAAAAATATTTGCATACTAAATGCATAAGTATTTGTGTTAGTTGAGAAAAAACAACTATAATCCAAAACAAAAAAATTTTGCATCAAATCGATGCTAAAAAAAATTAATTTGAAAAAAGAACACACACATGCATAACGTATAAAGATTATCAATATAAAATCAAACATTTAAGTTCATATTCCCACAAAAATGAAAAAAGACTATGCATGTATGTATTGCCTGTACAAAATTAGAATATATGTAATACAACACAAATATAATGTAAGGTATGTATTAACTGAAAAACTTTAAAATAAATAAATTGCTTGACCTTGAAAACGAATGCAAGAAATTGAAGTTTCTCATGGTACGTATTTTCAAACTGATACGGAGAAAAAGGCAGACACGTGTATTAAATAAAAAAAATTTCTCAGGAAGTAGGTACCACAATGGTAGGTACTTAAAAACTCAAACATTTCTGTTGTAAACAAAATTTAATTGGTTTTATATTTTTGCAAAACTATTAAAGTATTAACCGACCATGAGAACTAAAAAATATTTCTGGTCAAAAGGTTTTTAATTGTTTTCTTTCTCTAGAAAAAATAATGGATAAATAATTGTAAATAAAAAATTCTTTAAATTTTACGAAATAAAGGAAAACTTACATATTTGTTTTTGAATTTGATGAATTTTAATATTAGAAAATCATTAAAAATTAAAAAGTTTTAATTGATTTGAATGTTATTACAGATAATAGTATTAACAGATTGAAAAATAATTCTATGCCATTATAATAGGCAATAAAATAAAACATTTTTATCAAATAAATTTCTTTCAAAAGTATGAAAAATTAAGTTAAAATTTTATATTTGTAAAATAACATTGTAGTTTACAAAATAGATTTAAATTTAAATAAACTTTCGAAGTAGGAAAAATCCTTTTAAGTTTAACAATTAAACTTTATTTAAGTTATCCTTCTTTGCGGTCAGAAAATTAGTCAAATGAAAATACATATGTGTTGAAAAAAATAAAGAATCATTTTGGATTCAAAGTTAAATATTCTTTTATACATGATAAAGATAAATTTAAAGTATGTTCGGTATGTTCCGTGATCTACGCTAAGATATCCTAGAACAATAAAGAAGAGTTGAAAAACAAACGAAAATAACTTGTAATTCAATGAAAATTCTCAGTTCACTAAGTGACTGATGTCCCATTACGTTTTAAAAATATATCCTTAGGACTTAAAACTGAAATTACAAGTGTTAGAAAATTCATTAAATTTCGTAATGCAATTTACAAGTAAGTATCCAGAAATTACTTAAAAATTGTAAAAAAGCTACAGTAATTATAAGTCATTATAGTTATAAATTAAAAATATGTCCGCAGGTAGTGGTACATATTGCACTAAATGAATACAAATACATACATAATATTTTCGTTTTCAACTAAAGTAGACAAAACAAGTTGATACAGGCTTATGTGAAATTATATGAACAAGTGAATTGTTTTCAAATAGCGAACATACATACACATATAAGATAGATAAAAAATATTTTTATTTTTATAAAATAATTCTATCAAACATTTTTAGCAAATGAAAATTTCAATTCAACTGAATGAAAATTTGTAAATCTCGACAATCCAGCAAAATGCAATCTTAAATGTAAAGCATTGGAAATGTCGAATAATTTAAGTTATAGAAAAATTTCACTTTTAGTGATAAAAAATTGTCAATTTTGGTAAATAATTAGTCATTATTAGGAAAAATCGTCAACTTTCACAACAAAAGGACAAAAAATTTGATAATAATTTCGATACATGTAGTTATTCTTAGTAGAGTATCGAATTTTAAATACATAAAATCGTTAAATAGACCGTTATGTTAAATTTTTGTATATTACGTATCAAATTTTTTAATACTACGGGCGAGCATTTTTTCGCTTCACGCCGAAAAGATTGTAAATATATCAATATTTTAAATTGTAAACTGAAGAACTGGTTGGCGTATAATATTGCCATAACCGTAACTTGTAAAAAATGATAGAAATTATAAAAGCTCTAATAGGCAATTGTAAAATTCAGGGCTAAGGTTACACCGGTTAACATTTTTTGAAAAATAATGAGTGCTGTAAGCGAGCAATTATTTCAATTTCATATGAAATAAATATTTAAAATGGCGGGCTAACAATTATGCCACAACCGAAATTTATAAAAATAACAAATACAATAAACGCCCCAATAAGCAACTTATTTAAATATTATAAATGCCGGGCTAATGATGCTCCAGGCTGTAATTGGAAATAATAAGTGCATTGGATAAGCAGTTTATTCCTTCAAATGGTGAATTCCTTCAAATTGGCGGGCCTCTAGTGAGTGCCTCAAACCGAAATTCACAAAAAATACACAATAAATAATAAATAATGAAAAATGAAAAACGGCTCTTATTAGCAACTCATTTGAATTTTAAATTTACAAATGACCGGGTAAATAATAACGCTCCTGGCTATGATTAAAAAACAATAGGTGCCTTGTACATATGAGCAATTTATTTAATGACATTACAGGGTGTTTACCAATATTTAACCCATCAACGACGGATGGTAATATGGTACAACTTATAAACTAAAGTCAAAATAGGTAATAATTTTAAGGTCGAAACCGTGAAAATAAGTCAATGTTGGTAAAAATTAGTGTCAAAATAGGTTACGTAAAGACCGGGAAAATTTTGACATAATCGGGTATTGGGTCAATGTTTAGAAAATTTCCCACGTTATTTGGGAAATAAACGGACGGAAAGGGAATAACCCTTTAACGTCCAATACGGGGAGGACCCTTTGGGTTCCGATTTGGTTCGGTCTTACGTGCCGCACGCGGCACGTTGTGACTAATACGGTAATAGAACTGAAAATCGCTAAGTTCAAATTTGTCACTTTCGGATAGATCTATGACAGACTGGACGTAACCCGATGAAGTATCATCGTTTCCTTTAAATGTAAGTGTTAAATTAGAACCCAGAAGTTTTTTGATGGTGTTAACTAAATTATGAATCACCATGTTGTATAAATGTTTGCTACCGATATCCGTAATATACGGTGATTCTAGTGTAACTGTTGTTGCAACATTAACGGGTTTACTGCAACATGTTAAATTTGAGGTAACATCAATATCCAATGATAATAAATTATTACTATTATGCACAAATAAAGAAGTAGTATCGGCACAGAAATTGTTTGATATTTCGTCAGAAAGGCTGACGGACGGACAGTTAACTGTATCAATCGATAAAATATTATAATTAAATTCAGTTTCGTTAGAAACTGTAACTTCTGAGGAAAAACACGATATATTACTATTTGAATCTGAAATATTCACGGTGTTCGATTCATTTACTGTACAATTTAAATTTTCAGGCAGGTTACTATCACAATTTAAATTTTCAGACAGGTTACTATCGTCATTAATATTTTTTGTACAATACCCGTTGGCAATCAAAGGGTTGAAACTGTCCGGGGTCAATGTACTATTCAATATTTCAGAGCTATTCATAAATTCATCTTTAAGAGAAAATTTATTATCAGAATTTTGTAAATTATTATCAAACTCTGTATCAATATTGTTTATTTTTAAATTTTGAGCATCAATTGAATTCAAATTTTCTTCTTCTTTACCGGAAATATTCAATTCTGACTTATTTAATTCTAAATCAAATTCGTCATGTTTAGGGTTAATCTTATCAAAACATTCATCAAATTTAGAATCGATATTATCACTAAAGTTTCTAATCTCAGATTTAACACTATTAAAATGTTCATCGATCATAGAATTCAAATTATTATAGTGTTCATCGATTTTAGAGTTCATATTTTTAATATGTTCGTCAAATTTAGCTACCATAACTTGTTGAAAAGAAAGTAATGCACTTACAATGTCAGAAATAGCTGCGTTTGTAAGGCTTCTCGAATCGTTGAATGCGTCACCCGTCGACTGGTTAGACATCGAAATTGATGTTCCTTTGCCTGAATAAGTACGTACAGATGGTGCGGCGTTCGACATTCCAGCCATTCCGGAACTCGGTGACGAAGTTGCAGGAATCAACACTTCCTTGGAGTCGATATAATGTCGTTCTGCGTCAGTTGCGTATGGAACCATTGTTGACGGTAATTGTTTACCACACCAGTTCCACGAAAAAGTTCAACAATAGGAACATAGAGTTTTGTTTGTTTCCACAATAAAAGTCACTCAAAGTTTTTAATTTGTTGACACAAACACTTTTTCCTCGCCTCGGATGTCATTTGTAATGGTAGGCGGCTTCTTCTATAACGGTTGGGCGCTTTTTCTATAACGGTTGGCGGCTTCTTCTATAACGGTTGGCGGCTTCTTTTGTAATGCAAGGGCGTTTCTTGCACGTATTTATAACTTGATTTTGACGCCGAAAAACTCGATATATTAATTGTTGGATGCCATTAATTCTGTTTGTCCCTGTTTCGTGGGTTACTATGTGAGGAATAATCCTCCGGAGACCAGCATTACGCGTGGCGGTTTGTGTCGACAGTTTTTCGTTGGTAAAATAATTCGTCAGTAGATGGTTAAATTGGTATTTTAAATAATAAATGTTTATTTCTTTTTAATATTTAATGTTTATTATTATTTAAGGCACTTTTATATTTTAAATGTTTACAAAAATATTTTACAAAAATTTAATTTAAATATTGTTTAAATCTTTTAATAAAGAAAATTGTGACTCACATAAAAAATTACGTCTGAACCAATCTAAGGTCAGTTTGTGAGTTAGTGATGCACGAAGCATCGTATCGCCGGTTCACCCGTGTTCGTTGGTCGTTCTGGTATCAAGTCCTGTGTTAAAAACCACTTAATTCGGGGAATCACAAAATGAAACATTGGTGTAAGAAACAAACATGTCGGAATAATAATGGCGGCCTTACATAGTTCACGTTACGGCCGCTAGTTGGCGCCATCAAACACATTACCTGGGGTTTGAACCCATGATCAGTATAAAAAATTGACAAATTACGCGGCGGTAATCAACACTACATTAGTGTAAATTCGATTGCCTAAAGTTCTCGGCTTACGCCCACTACTGTTACAATGTGCTAGGCAATTACAACAAAATAATAAACGGATTTCTAAGAACCGCTTTGTGCGTACGAAATATTTACGACTCTGTATCACTATTTTGTTTGAAAGTCAGTGAAATAAAATTCTTTTGGCTTAAAAAATGACGCATTTTTCGCTATTGAGAGTGGCTATTACGTTATAAAGAGTGTTTCAATATACGAATGATAATGTAAACCAAACAAACCTTTGTAATTTCTACGTTTTAAGGAGTTTTTCGTTAAATAGAAGTTCGTTATATAGAGTTTACACTATATATACTATATATATATATATATATATATATATATATATATATATATATATATATATATATATATATATATTGACGCAGGGTGTCCACATTCTGGAAAGTCGGGGAAGGTCAGGGAAAAGTCAGGGAAGCTCTTAGGCGTCAGGGAAAATCAGGGATTTCACGAAATGTTCTGGAAAGTCAGGGAAAATAGGTGATAATATATTTCCCAATGATTGTAAATGAAGAAAAATGTTTATGTTCACAATTATGTTCACGAAAATATATCACGTAAATTATAATAAAGACTCACGGATATTTTTATTTTCTTTGAATTAATTCAATAAGTAACATAAAATTGTATTTTAATTTTTAATTGTTTATTTGAATGTGAAAACACTAGCCTTCATTTTTGTGACGTCATTTTTTTTACGTCAACTTCAACGCCCTCTGTACTAGTGAAAAAAATTATAATTAAAGGGAAAAATATTTTTTTTATAAAATATAGATCCTATGTTATCATATGTAAAAAAAAATTCCCTAAAAATAAATTTTTCACTTAAAAAAAAGAATTATTTAAAAAGAGTCTTTTTTTTAACTTCACTCGCTAGTTTAATTTTGCAATTTGTTTTTGATAGTGTCAACTACCGCATTCGGGGCCAATACGTAAATAATAATTTTGTTTAAATAGTTTTTTATGTAGTTAATTTAGCTTTACCCAATCCCTTAATTTCAGTCTTACACGTATCTATTCGATAAAATAAAAAATTATGTAGGTATGTATTAAAATTTAAATAAAAATCGTGTGTTTGGACATTGATATTTCTAACCATTAATGGGAAACAAAAAGGTAATGGTCAGGAAAAATCGAACCTAATGTCATGGAAAGTCAGGGAAAAGTCAAGGATTTTTTTTTAGGATGGGCTGTGGACACCCTGTGACGGAAAAAAATAAGGATAAAAAAAAATTCCAAATTTTTAGCGATTTTTCGAATGGCTGTATCTTCGTGAAAAGTAGCCGTATCAGAGTCGTAAACAAGGAAATTTAAAGCTGGAAGTTTCTAGTTTTGAGATCTTGCGACAAAAAAATTTCAAAAGAACGTGTATCTCTCAATCGTAATAAATGCACTGAAAAAAAAAAATTTAGAAATTTTTTCGCTTTCTTTTTTGGTCCACAGACTTGAAAAAAAGAAAATTTAAAAAAAAAATTTAAAAAACAAAATTTTTTCCTAAAATTCTTCAAGAAAATTTTCAAATTTTTTTTTGGAAAAATTAAAAAAAAAAAAATTTTTAATTTTTAATAAACTGACTGACATTTTGAGATCTTGCCAGTGGTAAATCCCATCGGGTAGTTATACGGCTAGTTTTTAAA
The DNA here is from genome assembly GCA_035578155.1 of Brachynemurus nebulosus. Classification (NCBI taxonomy): domain Eukaryota; kingdom Metazoa; phylum Arthropoda; class Insecta; order Neuroptera; family Myrmeleontidae; genus Brachynemurus; species Brachynemurus nebulosus. The sequence goes on from JAPWDM010000024.1 coordinate 4,872,791, forward strand.
TAAATAAGCATATTATTTTATTTATGTACAACTATAGCAATCAATAACAATTACATGATATAAAATTTATTTAAAGAAAAAAAAATTGAAATATTAACAATTTTGCTTTATTAATTTTTATATTGCAGTCACCTTAATAAAAACACATTTTAGGCTTATGGAATTTAATGCATAAGTTCCTTAAGTGCCCCACCGACAATTTTTTCAAGTAAATGGACAGCTCGTGGAAATTCATCGGATGATACATAATCTTTGGCTGCTGCTACTATCGTCTTAGCCGCTAAATTTAAATCAACATGTTTCATAACTGACGGTGCCGCTACAACTAATTTCCGGAGAAGATCCGCTACTTGTTTAACCTCATCAGATGGTACTGCATTAACTTGTGCCTATAATTTTCAAATTTTTAAACTTAAACGAAGTAAACGAAACTGTTTTAAACGCTATTTATTTTAGAAAAAAATTATACTTACAATAAACGCCAAAGTAGCAACAATTGCAAACAAAACTAAAAATTTAACTGAAGCCATTTTGGTTTTTTATTTTCGATTGTAGTATGCGCTGAACAAAGAGTTGATCTACAACTGGAACTCAGTTCCTTTAAATTTATATTTATATCTGAATTTTTTAACTGATAAAATTTTTCTAATGTCGATCAGTCAAAACTAATAATTTTTTTTTATTACTCAATTCCAATTTTAAATGAAAATAAATGAATCTTTTATATAGCAAAATTAAAATGACAGAAATTTCAATTTACTAAAATTACTTTTCTATTACACAATTTTTTTATTACTTTTTGAAAAATTTTTTTTTTTTTTTTTTTTTTTTTAAATTAGGATTAAATACTTGAAAATTAAAAAAATTGAAAAAAAGAAAACAAAAAGAAATGATGTATGTTGTACTACAGAAAAATACTAGGCTTGCAATGAATACCGATAGCCGAATACTGAATATTCGTCAAGTACTATTCGGTATTATATTTTTTGTTTTTTTGCATTCTCTATAACAATACCTTTCTATCGATACCCTACGGCCTACACAACCACACAATGTATAAGAAAAAAAAAAGTATTTGGAGTACCGTAAAACCCCCTAACTTTACTTACTGAACCTAACTTTACTATACCACACTTTATGTTAAAAAATAAAATAAAATTTAATAGCTTAGCATACTTTTTAAAAAATAACATAAAATATAATACCTTAGCATACTTTTTTAGTGACACTGCTATTTCTAACAAACTACTAATGTTCTGTAGATTTTCTAACATTACTGACCGCTATTTTCTTAAATCATTAGCTTTTTTCACTTTATATGGTGCATTCCTGTTTTCAAAAAGTGTGCAAACTTTAATTGATATTTCAGAAGCTATAAAACTTACACAGGTAATTTTATTATATGAAAAATTACATAATAGGGAAGACTGGGGGTAAATGGTAAATTTTTGGCAAATGTTTTTTTTGAGGCACTAAATCCTCAAACATATACACATAAACACAATTATATTGTAGACAAATTAGTCCTCTACAGCTTTTCATGATGAAATTTGTGATGTTTTCACGAAAAATGCATGTTTTTTCCTTTTTCCTGAAGTTAAATTTTTTTAACATTTAGCCCCATGGTGGGGCTAAATGGTAAATGGGTGAAACTGAGTGTCTCAACATATTTCTAGCCTACTAAAACCACTTTTTGAGTTGTATAACGAAGTAAATATGTAAAAAGATATTAAAAAGGTGAATGATGTAAAGAAAAATGCCCATTTATTGAAAAGTACAACTTTTAGAAGGAAAATGAAAAATTATCAGTTTGACTTATTTTTTTCTGAAAAGAAAAGCTACTAAAAATTCAGGGAATTTTATAGTACAACTGATAACAAATATGTAGAAATTTAGATACTTTAATTTTAAAAATTTCGTTATTTTCGATAACGAAAAGTAGGTTTCAACAGTTGTAATATGTTTGGAGTACCTACAATTTGCTTCGCTTGAGCCTTCGTAAATTTCGTTACTTTTTCGCTACGACACACGGTTTAGAAGATATTTACGATCAAATTTTTCAATAACGTAAAGTATAATTTATAAACAAACATAACAAAAAACAGGTACACTTTATGATAGACCGAAATCAGAAGACCTATACACAAATATTTGAAATAAGAAATAGAAACAATTTATTGAACATATAAACCGACAAATAAGAAGAGAAAATAGAAGAAAATACAAAAAAAACCATTTAACATTTAGCCCCACCAATGATTTAACACTTAGCCCCAAGGAGCGTTTTGAGCTTTGACAACGGTCACAAGAATGATGACGATAAATATACAAAAAGTTTTTAAAGATTCGTATTCACCATACATAAATGAACTAATATACTTACTTTGTTGAAGATATGTCCGAAAAAACTCCTTTTCGGATGGAAAGTATGGCAGCAAAGAAAATTACTTTGGCATTATGGAAACACATTTAAGGATATGTACACCATAAGGCTCAGATAAACTTTACATTAATAACGTCGTTTGCTTTCTAGTCAAGAAGGCTCTCTAAGGTTAAAATTTCAGCTTTGTAACTGTTAACATTCAAAAGATAATGCATAAACATGGTTTTGACAATTTACCATTTAGCCCCAGTCTCCCCTATCAATAATATTAAATTGAAAAGAGGAAGTAGGAGACAGGAAATGAAAATTTTTTTTCTCATATATCACATCGTGTTGGATATCATTAGAAAGGGCTGTTAAAGTGAAATTGGGATTCCTTTTACGATTTTTCATTTTTTATATCCATTTATAAAATATTAAGCTTCAAAATGAAGTTGCTATTAGTATAAGTGAAGAAAAAATACACACACAGTCAGTCGGTCAGACTATATTTTTCTTTTAAATATTTCTTACATTATCACCCTATATATCCGAATTTTCAAGAAAAATTGATTTTTATAACTGAAAATTCGTTGTTACGCAGGATGCTGCGACACGGGTATTATTATTTTTTATTCAGTTTTTTCAATTTATTCATCATTTTTTTTGGTTGAAACATAACTTATTCATACTCGGTCCGTAATTGCTTTTTGATAACCATTCCAACGATAGGAAAAAACATTTGGACGGTGAAAACATCAACTAAGTTGGAGAAACCACGTTACATTATATTCGCTCTTCAAACGGATCGATGGAATAAAAGAAGATAAGATGCTACTATTTTCAATCATTGTAAACTTTCAGATGTTAATGTTTAGATGGATCTGGATCTGAATCATCATGGATTTGAATTTAGATTTCAATAATGATAAATACGTGATAACATATCACTTGTACTCGAAATTTTAACAAGCATATTGCAACTGTAAAAAGAATGAATTGCTTTTAAGCAAAAATGATTTAAAGGATATTGCTCCAGTTATGTTCATCGATTATTCTCATCAAAAGGAATTATTAAAAAGTGGACCGGTGGATATACGAACTGAATTTAAAACGTTGAGGGCGCTACCAGAGAATATATCAACATTAGATTTACTCCGACATGATCGTATCGTTCGTTATAATCCGTTGACGAATATCGTTGAAAAATTTATATGAAATACTGTACTCGAATTCTAAACCGAACAATTTCATTTTAAACTTTGCACAATAGTCATTTGCAGCATTTGTTCGTACCGCAATTGTTAATCAGTTTTGCTAGTTTTCGTGATAATCCAATTTCTTCGTACGTTCTTGTATTGCAAATAAAACAGTATCTGTTCTTAAAAAAAAAAAAAAAATTAAGATAAAAATTTTCATTTTTTTTTTTTATTTTTTCGTTTCTGTTGTTTTATTAAATAATTTTTATCAACAAGTAAGTGTACTATTCCATTTAAAAAAAGGTAAGCTTGTATCATACCTCGAAAATCGCAAGAGCTATAAAGCTCTGAAGTATATCAATCAATGTCCCTCGCCAGTGGCTACAACTTTTATTTGAACAATTTTTTGATTGTCAACAGTTAATAATAGTTAAATTCAATAAAAATGGCAATTCTCAGATTTTCAAACTCACTCCTATATATATATATATATATATATATATATATATATATATATATATATATATATATATATATATATATATATATATATATATATATATATATATATATGTATATATATATATATATATATATATATATATATAT